>NQII01000553.1:626828-657885 GCA_002778355.1 Clitarchus hookeri | reverse complement strand
AATCGTCGGGTATGTCCAGGACTCTTGTGCAGCATGCGCTCTCTACTCGACGTGAACGGCGAGAAAACCTTATAGAATGGGGCATTGAAGACATATAAGCTTTGATTTCTCGAGGACTAGAGGAGAAATAAGGTGGATTCACATCCTCCAAGTAGCGTACGTACGTACGAATTAAAGTTGAACCCTATACAGAATTTGAGGTAATTCGCGGGCACGGGCTGCGCCACACGAATCTGTGATCAAAAATAAGTAGAAAATACTCTTTGGTAAAAATGCACAAGACCCTTCGTTTACGAGAAAAACGACATGAAAGGTCCGGAAAACATGTATTCCAATTAAGTAAAGGTGAGGTGATTTGGCAATGCTGCAACTAATGTGTCGGTCGTAAGGCGTACGGTAAGGGAACGAGCTGAGATCAGTAGTGCCGAAAAGTTACATTTTTCTGACAACAGAAAACGTACGTGCGAATGTACGTTACGAAGAGATTGTCGCCTGAACTTATCTCTAGCCTACGGTCATCTCGCGTCCCGCCTCTCCGCAGCGATGTTTGCCGCGAAGGTTGTAGCGCGGGAGGGTCAAAGCCGCCCGAGCGGATAGTAGCGAGCGGCCAGCTGATATGCGCCTGCCTGGCGACGCGCCCCAGTCGACCGAGTCAGTCGAGCCCGGGTCGCGCTGCGGTGCAGACTTGGGGAGCGAGGTTTGTCGTAGTTCGTGCTGTGGCTCTCCCGGTCTGGCTGGTTGACAACAACCGGCGGCCACTCCTCCCTCGCAGCGAACAACTGACGGGCGAGTGCGCGGTGCTCGAGTGAGTGGTGAGAAAAAAAACACATAAACAAACAGAAGTCTTTGTTTTTCTCGTGCGGCCACGTACAAGTGTAACGAATTTCTTACTTACGCAATTTCACGTTCGCGATTCACTAATTCAAACGCTGGGAAATAAACTTCAACGACACATGCATTCGACATCCAGGATTTTATCCTACTTTATCGGTGAGTTGTTAAATACTTCAAATTTCCAAGGTTTTCTGCATGTGATAATTCAAATCAATATGGTCTAGCCGAAAGGGGAAATCGAATACACGTACGTACAGAGACGGTTGGTCGTAACTTTGTGCGAACCGCCATTATGCCGAGCGCTGCTTGTTTTGCGTATGTATTTGAGCGCTTCGAAAATATTCCTTTGATGCTTTGTCAACTGTTGTCCGTGCATGTTGACGATATTTTTGTTGGGGTGTGATAGAGCTGGTTATTTTGAATTGCGTGATAATCTGAAACCGATTGTGGTTAGCAGTTGCTACTTGATCTTTATCCAAGAAACTGTTTTGATTTAGCTGCCTTTTTTATATGCAGATGGCTGTGATGCTTTTTAAATTCTATTCAGTTAGGCGTTGCTCGATAGTTGTAAGCAAGCAGCTATTGTGTTTATTAAAATGTTGTTTTGGTAAAAAAATAAATAAAAAAAATCTGCAGTAAAGGAAGCTGCACATGGGTTGCAGACAATTCGCGAAAAAGTATTTCCACTCAGCAACTCGGCTTATTTTTGTTTGTTAATCATGTAGAAGACCATAACATATGTCGCTATTATGTACTAGGCATTAATAATGTTTTTCTAGTGTGACTGTTGAGTTCAAAATAACGATCGATGGCAAGAGAACTGACGAATAGGCTACCAAAAATGTACGTATACAATTGTTTAAAAAATACTTATTTTCGAAATCATATAACTTGTATAACGATATTTATTTCCCTACAGCATATTTCCTTTGCAAAATTTTGCTTGTGGATTTTCTCAGTTTTTGTTGCAGGGTTAGTTGTAGGAGGGCCTTGTCAACCATTACTGTTTATAAAATGGCACACAACACAATGCCTTGAATGTTATCGCTCTTCGGAATTTATCACATTTTGATGTTATCTCTTGCGCGTGTTTTATTGTGTTTATTGCTTGTAAATCTACAGCCATATTTAAATTATTGAGCTAGATTTGGTATGCGCTTACAGTGGATCGAAATCAGGTTCCTTTACCCAATGTCGTCACAGTGGCAGTTTTCGGTATGGGAGCAAGGTTCTGGGTTGTAATCAGAGATAAGCACGACAATATCTGTTACATTCGTATGGGTGAAGTAGATTTTTGCAGATAACAGTGTTCTAGATAAGTTGTTTCCAGTGACTTTGCCCCCAAGCCACTGATGACTACACTTCCGAGACCTAGGCTGGGTTAGTTTATGTTATGATTTTCACAGTAATGCAGTGTACACAGTCACGGTTTTTGTGAACTCGCGTCAGAATGTTCGTAAGTTGCTTATGAGATCGGTTCTCCTTGCACTATACTCTGGCGAAGTTGACAAATGATTCTTTTGGAGCGTTACAGACACGCTCAAGACAGCTGGCAATGAATATAAAGTTCCTACAGTTATCTTTTTGGCCACGTTTACATTTAAAAGTGTAATATTCCACACCGTGTCGTTGGAATTAAATTCATGCGTACAGTTATTTCTTACATAGTCTATTTGTTCAGTTACGTGAATTCATAAATACAAATAAAAGATTGCTTATGTTTATTGTATGAAGCCATCTTCTCAGCTTTCTTTGCCACGTTATGTTCAAAAGAAATAAGGTGGCGAATTTGGAATTTTGTAAATTAGTATTTATTAAGTTTCGCTGCACTCTAAAAACTAAATACTAAATTTCTCTCAACTGGGGGAGAAATTTATTGATATTACTATAGTATTCATTTCTTCTACGCCTTGCTGGATTAATAATTCAAGTAATTCACTTGCCGAAAACTAAGTGAATTGGAACCTACAAACCTGTCTTTGTTATCACTTTACTTACCGCCATAAATAACGAGGGAAATCAGTATCTTCGTATAGCAGATCGCCAACAAAGTACTAGCGGACCCAGTGTACTTCACACTACGAAATTGGGTCACGTGACCATTAAAACTGCCAATTGGAACATGGCCTTTATTATGCTCCCATGCGCTGAGGCGTTAATACAACCGATGCAGCAGTGATAGCGTTTCTGTCGTAACTTTTTTTTTTTGCAGAGAAGTGACAAAACCAGTATTCGATTCACGCTTACCACACTTTGAATTGCGATATATCCACTGGTGCTGTATATTTGTACCGAATCTACCAAGAGCAACAAACTGGACACATTTGTATAGAAAACTCTGTATTTTCAATTCATTTTTCCGATGAGAACCCACTTAAAAGAACATGATTAAGTTACTCAAAAGACATTGCACGTATTAGGGCCAGTACACGCGAAGCTTAACTCCGTACAAGTGTCCATTTTTTTTTTACATCTTATGGTGAAATTTGTAGTACCTTTCTAATATTCTTATGCGGAAACATTATTTACGGATTGCACACAGTATCAAATATGTTTTGTAGACACGATAGTAGTGCTACTTTAAAGCGTGGAATTAGTGCAGAATTTTGGCTCATGTGTCCAAAAATCATTCAGTTTTGAAGTCTATGACAGCAGTAAAATCCCTTTTTTTTTTTTTGGCAGCTCTGTCTGAAACTATGGTTCATTGAACTTTGATACAGATCTTCCCCCAGTAGAATAATGGTCATAAAAATCCGTTGTGGTACTCTGCACACCGGGAACCTTGCAATGCCTTGTTTATAAATAAGACACCGCATTAAATGCAACTTCCAGCGTCGCCATCATGTTCTGCAGAGCGAACTTCGCATAAACAAACCTTCCTGGATGAGCAGTGTAACGGCTTATGCTTGGTGGAGGAAAAATTGCGGCGTCTACATTCCTTATGCCAGACAGTCGGCCAGTAATCTGAAACTTAGAATTGACCTATCTTCGTACCCATGATCTCAATCTCAATGTGTGGAACATGGGACTTAATCATCATTGGCAGCGATTGTGTCCAAAAAAAAGGGAGGGGGTTGCCATGGGTTTTTTTCTGAATCTGTCGCATTCACAACTGTACAGACACTATCAACTAGGGATGCGAAAATTTGTCTGCATTTCATAGGAAAATACGACAATTTTGTCTCCGCGAAGAGTCTCGAAATTGCATTAAAATGAAATAAGCCCCTTTTATATTTATAATGTTAATATAAAAATAGTGTTCTAGGCAAGTTCAAATTAAAGAATATGTACCGCATGTAAAAATTTTTTAGTTTCTACTGTAATTTTACGTTCTTAGGTTGGTAGTGTATTTTGCGACATGTTTACCTCTTATGGCTTGAAATAACGCCTCGGTCCAATGCATGGGAGTTGTCGCTTCTCTGCCTAGTTGCTGTAACTGAAGATGCGTAAGAAAAGTGTTTATATGATAACTTTGCATAGTTTTCAAAAGTTCAACTAAAATAATAAATACGAAAGTTGTGGGGAGGGGAATTGTCTCCCCCCTCCCCTTCCCACCCCCAAATTGCTCTCTCTGGCCATAGTCCATTCGCATGGATCTTTAACTTAATTTTTTACTTCCCATAAAGTCTAAATAAGCAGAATATTTTCTCGTACTCAAGTTAAAAACATTCCACAATTTTATATTTGTGGGGGGGTTTACAAAATTTGTTTTGCTTATTAATCCTGAAAAGGAACTAGACATGGGAGGACTATAATGTTAAGGCTTTGGTGTGCGAAATAAAAAATATAATACTGAAAAATAATTTTTAAATAACCTCGTTTTTATATTAAATCATGCTCGAAAATCGTCCACTTCGACACCCTAATAATATAGCTTTCTTGAAATCACCCAACCCAAACTAAATACAATCGTGCCAGACAAATTAGTCTTTAGTTTCTTTTAGGGGCAGTTGTATCAACGTGTTATCTATTCTAGTGTTATCTATGTAGCATCCTACTACCCTAACCCGTTGTTAAAATCCGAACTGCGTTGTATCACCACATTCATTTCTTTGTTTAGAGGTTTGGTGGTTCTTTTAAGCCCGTGTTAGCAATAAATTTAGTGGAAATTCATTAATTTTTTATTTTTCCTGAAAACTTGGACTATGTTCGCAATAATGTTTATTTGCTTATTTTTATTCGTAATAGTGGTAATTATTAAGTTTAAGGGCTTTTCTGAAAAACAAAAAAAAAATTCCAAATTATGATATATTTATACTCTACTAATCACGTAGAACACGAATATACTAGGGGCGTAGCTTTAAAATAAGTACAACATATTTCAAAAACTTTCAAAATATGTTTGTTTACGCCTATTAACGCCAGAGGAATTATACCAGCCCCCTACCTAGGTGAGTCAATTTACATTCTTTTGGTATGTTTTACGGTTCCTTTAAATCCCTACAATCCTACATTCGTAGTTTAGTGTAACACCCAAGCATCCTAGGTTAGTGTAAAATCCAAAAAACCTAGGTTAGTGTAAAACCCAACAATCCTAGGTTAGTTTAAAATGTAAAATAGTGATTCACCCATCGTGGGGTTAGGTTCTGTTAGGTGGGCACATATTACGAAATTAGTCGGACGTTAATGCCCCTAGTATATTTGTGTTCTGCACCATTAGAAGAGTGGAAATATACCATTTTCCATTAATTATTTTTTATAGAAAAGTCCCTAAACTTAATAATTACCCTTATTAAAAACTTGATGTGTTCGAGGACTTAGTGTATAGAGAATCGTTGAATAAGGTAAAATGCGTTACTACTACGAATAAAATTCATTCCCAAACCCAGGGCGTCTAATATTTCTCGCAATTTTGTGGTATAAACTTTAGTGGAACTTAATAATATTGGAATTGATTGTTCCGAATAGTAGTAGCAACATAATGATGCGCTTTAAAGCAAACTGATGTAAGAATTCACACACTATAAGCCACTGTATTCATTCTTGCAGTAAGGTAGTACTGGTATAATTTAGGTTTAGACAAAATACCATTTTATAAAAAATTTAAAGTAAATTATGATTTAAGTGAAATAGACATGGTAATATTCCTTGAATGTGACAAAAACATTATACAAAATCGTAGTGTTGGGATTTCACACACAAATTTGCAATAAGCTATTGGCCTTTCTCCCATATTAACGTTAGGCCAAATATTAGATTTTTTATCCCGTTATGAACCTGCCTCGATGAATAATCGGTTTTGATATGTTGTCTAACGACTTTGACTGACCGCCAGAGTTAACTCAGGATTTTTTGGCGAATCATAGGTCTGAGAAAAAAAAGTTTGTTTTTGATAAATCACAGGAATTCAGCATAATTGTTGAGTAGCTACATGGTGCATTTTTTAAAGCACCCCCGATTTATCACACTCACGAGCGAGTAGGAAGATCACGGCTAATTCAGAAACATTAATGTGCAGTGTACTATCAGTCACTCAAATATTACGCACGTTCTACATGCACCAATTCGGCAGACGATCAGCCCTTATCACTGATAAAGCTATTTAAATTGAACTCTAATAGTCACATACTTACAAAATAACATTAACGTTTATAAAAAGAATGTGCAGAATAATATTCTAATGCAAGAATTCTTTCGAACCCATTGACATACCCAAATTTTAAAGACAATGCAAAATGTGTCAAAATTACGTTTAAGGCCTTATTCACGACCTTTGTCAGGGGATATTCTTACACTGCTGATTAGAATCAGGGAGGCTCCTGTATTGTTTACAGTTCCAATATATATATATATATATTTATATTTATATATAAAACGATCGTTACTCAGCAAGCTACTGTCGTCTGGGCTCTGGGCGAACGATTTTTCGGTGTACGTCAAGCAAATTTATAGACGGAACAGTATAAAGAACGGAAATGGCGTGGATTTAATCAAATTACCTTTACATAAACCGTTATGCCTAAAATTTTAGTGATGCGTTCCATCATCACCATTTCTGTGTAGCAAGTGCGGAGCTCCTAATCGAAGACTGACTACTTGTATAGCAACACATAAAGAGAGAAATAACTCATTCGGTAAGCACAATCGCAAAGTGATAATAAAACAGTATTCACTATAAAACAATTGAAGTAGGTAATAATACGTAGTCACCTTGATATATGCTTCCGTATAGTCATGGTTGGAAAAAAACATATGAGCCCTTGAGATGTAGTATATTAGAAAATTCCCTTGTGCGAGAATGTCACAGTTACTGTAATATTACTTAATGTGTTACTTGTATTAGTATATAAGTGTTAAAATACTGTTTAATAATTCCTCATTCCATCATGAATGTGCAGTTGCATGATTTTCTTTACAATCGAACGACAGTTTTAAACTGTAAGAACCAACATTCTGTCGTTGTCGCAAGTTTGAAAATTAGGCACTGGCTGCTGCTCTCCGTTGTCTTATAGACTTCGTGGAGCATCCTGGCGAGGCTGTTTAGAAGAGAGATGTCGAGGACGACCAGACACTCGTGCTCTTCATCCAAGAGGGGTAGCTAGGGTTGTCCTCAAGTTTCTAACTTTGGTACTTGTGTGTGGATGGTTGAAGGGGAGTCCTTAAAGAGTAAACACTTATAGTTGTACGCTGATGGCAATTACAAGCCGCACAGAAACTTACATACGCACGGATGCAATATCTTACAAAATTTCTTTTGATAAAGTTTACGAGAATTGTACGTAGGAAAGAAGTTCAGAACGTTCAGAAATGTAAAATTGTTCAAAAACGAAAAGATAAAAATAGTTTTAAAAATGTACATGGTTCGAAGTAACTATGATTCTTTCATACGTAATTAAATAAAAAAAAATTTCGCACGTACGCCTTTGCAAAGTTATGTCGTCAAGGAAAAAAGAAAGGAAAACATTGAAAACATACGTGAGAACAAGCCAAGATTAGCTGTTGTTAACAGATATTTAAAACAAAAATTTTCCCACGGGGAATTCGGTTAAATTTATTTTATTTTATTTTATTTATTTATCGTATGGCAATTTAGACACTTATAAAAGGAACAATACATAGACATTAAAAATATTACAAACTTTAAGAGTTACAAACAAATGGAACAATACATAGACATTAAAAATATTACAAACTTTAAGAGTTACAAACAAACATCAAGTCTATTGATATAATCTATCGATTCTTGAGTTGCCAACAGGAAGTCGTCAGGACTACCGTTATAGGACCTTATAGGACATTCTTCAATAATGTGTCTGATGGTTTGATCTTCTCCGCAGTCACATTGAGGGGATGGTTGCCTGTTTAAAAACGAGACAAAACAGGGCGTGTAACGACGAACAACAAACACAAGACAATACATACAAATAATCTTCATACGAGTTTACGTGAAGACGGGGACAGATGGAAGTTCCCGAGATGTGTTTGTATATATTCTCTTTTCCTTGTTAGTCGTATTTTATTTCGTTTGGGTTAGAAGAACTCTTGACTGAATTCTTTGTGGGATTATTTTTATGTTTTAAAGGTATGTTGACGACAGCTATAGGTTGTTCACGGTTTAGTGAGCACTTTTGAGACCCTAGTTATTATCTTTCCTATTAGCCATTTTTTTTTATCCTTCCACCCCTTTTTATAATAAACATTGCCATGTAAGTAATAAACTACAGTGTATATATTTCACCGGACTCGAATGTTAACGTCTAAGGGTACAATCCTATCCTACTAATATTATAAATGCGAAAGTCTGTGTGTGTTACCACTCAGCTCCATAATGGCAGAACGGATTTCGATGAAATTTGGTTTGTAGGTACTTTAGGTCCGGGAATAGGACATAGAATACTTTTTATCCCGGAAAATTGTACGGTTCCTGTGGAATAACAACAAAACGTAATTCTGCAACGGCTGGGAACGTGACCGAAATATTTCTTGACTTTCGGGTAAAAAATATTTCCTTTCTGAGTTGCCGTAATCTGTTTTCACATAAATGAATTGTCTTTTCCTAATTTATTTATTAGTGTATCACTGTAAAACTCAATTGTACCCTGGCAAAGCCGGGCTGGTTTGCTAGTAAAATATATTTATTGACTATTATTCCAAATGAGAGGGCTTTCAAAAGTGCTCACGTTATCGTGAATAGCCTATAGTTTTGACTTGTTCTCGTGTATGCTTGCAAATTATCCTCTGTTTTTTCATTGGCGGCATAGCACTTGATATGGCGTATGTCCGCAGTAATTTTTCATTTAACCATTTACACCCATTGCAAGTACCATTTCAAGGGACATATTTTATCGGTAGAGCGGCTGGTATCTTTTTTAAGGTAAAGAAATGAGAACTCCGAACAGATCCCTGTAGCCCTGCCATCCCTCATGGACACGAGACACTTTATGTTGGCTCAATTACGTACTGTGCATTAACTTGGTAGAGTTGTAGATGAATTGGTTGTATCCTATGGAATAACACGCTGTTTAAGCATGACCGCATCTCATTGCAGCTGGAAAATATTTACTTGGAAAATTGCACAACAGCTAGTTAAAACTGTTTCCCGAATGACCTTCACAGCATGTCTCAGTGTCCTGACCACGTAGGGCACGCGATTTGGGAATGAGACCACCCACCGAATATTCAGAAATTTACAATTTCTGAATAACTGCACAGGATGTCCGAAAAATTTTCCCTGATGGCACATTTTATTTATCTCCGCTATATTTAAGATATTGATGTGAAACCAGTGCCAGAATGTTGGCTAACTAACAAAGTTTTTGTTGCAACTGGGCAACAGATCAGCAAGTCTTCACGTCAGAACTCTTGGTAGCACGTAGCACATCTATTCGATATGTGGATACCCGTTGTTGCAGAGTTGCAAGATCTGATAAGAAATTCAGTAGACATTGTCCTTGATATAACTCCATAGAAAAAATTCGAACGGGATTAGTTCAGGAGAGCGTGGAGGCCAAGCTGTCGTGCCCAATGAGACGGTGCACCATTTTGTTGAAAAATGACATCTGGGTGATACTCAAGCAACTGAGGAACAGCAAACAATTATAACATGTCCAGATTCACTGGAGATGCGATGTTGCCCTCAGTGAAAAAGAGTGGTCCGATAATTTTGTCATGCAAAAGCGCGCACCACACATTCGCCTTTGGGCTGCCTCTGGTACACACTGACTCCTCCCCAGGGGGGCTCTGAACCCCAAATACGCATGATATGCCGATTCACTACACCACTGACAAAAAAGGTCGCCTCGTCAGAAAAAGCAACGTGTTTTAGATAATAATTATCGCCCTCAATACTTGATAGCATTACGACTGCAAAGTCATACCGACGCGTGGCGTCTTTGCGCAACAAAGCGTGAACAATTTGCACGTTGTATGCACGAAACAATAAACGTATGTGTAGGATATCAGGAAAATATTTTTTTGGCATCTGTAATTCACGCGAGGCCCTACGTACTGATTTCTTGGGACTTCTTACAAAAGACTGTCTCACTGCTTCCACTCTTTCAGCTGAGGTTGATGGTCGGCAAGTCAGCAACCATCCTGTGTCCTTGAACTTATCATACCGCGACTTAATGCTTTTGACATCTGACGGCATCTTTCCATAAGTTGTCTGAAAGTTCCTCTGCACTGTTATTGGTGACCGGATCCCGTGGACACACTAAGCTTTTTCCTGATTGTGAACATGTCCGGTAATATATCCGGTTTCCTGAACACTGTGACCGCTACACTACAGCCACGTTACTGGAACCTGCAACAAAAAAAACTTTGTTAGTTTTCCAACATTTTGACACAGGTTTCACATAGCTATTTTACCCACAGCGGATATAAATAATGTTTGTAATCAGGGAAAGACTTTTCGGACATTCTGTATATTGGCATTAAGGCTTCTGCCTGCCTGGCAGTTGAGCTTCGTTGCAGTGTGTTTGGAATCCTGGTTTTTCGATGAAACTATTAAACGTACCCACCAGTATGTTTACCTACAAAAATACATAATACCTCATACGAGGACGGAATAGTACTTATAGTTACGAACGACTTTTTCAGACTGACGTATCTTAAAACATATTAGCCAAAGTACTAAAGGGGCCTGTATTGAACTTTGCTACAAATTTTTCATTAATAAAATGATAAGGTCGCCGCTGAAAGTCCCATAGGTACACGCAGCACTACGAGAACACTGCACGCCAGTTCAGAACCCTGCGCTTAGCGGCGATGGCGCTCTTGTAGCGCGTGCCAGTGTAGCCCTTATAGCTCCCGCGCTTCTCGGTTAACGAGAATATTGGTTCTTTCGATTGTGGTGTGGCGAAGGACGATTATGTTTTTGTAAAGCAAGTTACAACTGCAGAAGAGAGCTTCGTTCTTCTCAGCTTTATGTACAGATTTGCTCTTCAGGGAATGACTGCACACAATGGATCTGGTATTCTCGAAGTTTGTTTCTACAGACATCCACACAACAGTACAGTGTCTGGTGTTAATTATTTGAGTCAGATTGATTCAAGAGACATTACATGTTGGAAGACGTTTGCAATTAATGACCTTTGTGGAGTTTTTCGCTGAAATGTTGGTTACTCAGCGTGCAACAACCCACGACTATGTGCAGTAATGGATGTGACATTGTGTAAGCGCGTTCTAAGTACCAGTAAGCCTAAACCTGCTTTCCATTGGTGCACTGTTGCTGCATTTTGGAGAACAACTTGAGCTCTTTCGTAATGTAAACGTATCTTCTCCCAATTTCGTTTAGAAATATTTCAGTGAATATTCAAACGTTATTTTACATAACACGCTACCGGAATTTTAACGTAATTATATAACTGTTTAACCAAGGGGTCGTAAGAAAAACATAGTATGTACTTCGGCGCATAGATATTTCTTCCATTTCCCGAGAGTGCTTAAAAATTCTGTAGAACATCTTATTCTGCCGAAAAGCCCATATAAAAGAAGTAAACTGTCCATCCAGAACGTTTCCCCAACTTCACTAGCCAGTACGAAGCTTCCTGCCCCTGTTCCTTGTAGCCGTTAGTGCCCAAATTATTGACACTTCTTCAGGCCCACTCTTTACTCGGGAATAACATTCTATGCTGTAAACAATTTCCTTTAGTTCTTAACAAAAAGAACAGTGGGCGTTTGTGTAGGTTCTGGAAACTAACCTACACACGAATTGTTTTCCGTAAAGTCACCTGCCATCAAACAGAACAATAGCGTTTGGTTATCAATTCCCCGTGGTTTACTTTCGATAACAAAGTTACTCCTTCGCGCAATAAGATACTATGATAACGCCGTCATTTTGCACATCCTGTTCAGATTACACCATTTTGTTACTACGCAAATCGCCCATCGTATGTGCAATTTTCGTACTGTTCATTATCACGTTAACTGCGCGGTAACATATACAGACATACGTGGACAGAAGTATTAGCGCAGTCTCAAATGCAAAGAGAAACCATATTATTTCGTGTGCTCCGGGAACATAGTTGAACCTCGCAGATAATCAAGTGAATTTGTATTGACATGTAAATATATTACTATCGTCGGCGTGTAGGTCTAACGTTCTTAATGAAATAAGGAAACAGTCTTTCTCACCGGGGGATTTTTAAGCAGGACACAAACAAGTATTCCCACAATTGGTTGTGAATACAGAAACAGCGTACAAGCCACATTCCGTCACTTACCGCAGCATATTGCACTTCAAACGTGTTTAGTGGTGTGACAGAAATTGGAAACGTTGTTTTACTAACTCGTTTGACTGTACAAAGTGCAACCCAGCGGTTTAAATAATCGAAAGCTTTAATAAACAGACCAAGACACAGAAACTGACCGACGGGAAACACCGAAAGTGGTGAGAATGATCAAGAAATATGCAAAAGTCTTCTGTAAAATCTGAGTATGTGCAAGAACAATTTGGAAAACAACCCGAAGAACAATAGGACGACGTCTCAATTCTGCCGAATACAGAGCCTGGGTACCAAGAAAGAACCCCCGCATAAAAAAAGAATTAAAATAACATTCTCGAAATACTGAGGAGGGTAGGGTCAGAACTTCTAGGACAGTTTTATTCTTGGATAAGAGTAAGTTCAACATTTTTCACAATGGTGGCCGCCTTTTGGTATGGAAGAATCCCAAGACCGAACTTGACGTCCAGAATCTGCAAGCTACTGTTGAGTAATGGTGATGGTAGTGGTGGTCTGGAGTTGTATGGCTGTATGGTGTAGGGAACTAGTTTCCAGTGATTGAAGTATGGACACGTATGGTTGTATGAACATATTTTAACGTAACTTAAGGAATATCACTGAGAAACTGAGTTTAAGAACCGATTACTACTTCCAGCAAGAAAACTATCCATAACAGGCTCTTGTTGTTTTGTAATATACCGCAAGCATTGAAAACTCCAGTACTGTCTCCAGATCTCAATCAGATTGAAAATCTGTGGAGTGAGCTAGAGAAAGGAATAATTAATCATTACATGTCCTTTAAATCGAAAGTGAAGGACACACTGCTGCAATAATGGCGTAACATTAGTGCGGAAACAACCAGTAATCTTGTGTATTCCGTACCCAAAGGATTGAGGGTGGTCACTTTCAGAAGAGGCATGCATACGAAGTACTGCGGAATAAACAGCAGCATTAGTTTGTGTGATTTTGGGTTAGCGTTCGAATGTTGTCTCTATCTTAAAATGCTTCTTAGTGTGAAAGTATATTTATTTATTTCATAAGTAACGTTATGTCTATGATAATAAGATATCTAAATGTTAATATGATATATTACCTTTATATCTGTGAGGTGGAATTATGTTCGTCTGTTCCTGGAACACGCAAAGTACATTGTTTCTCTTTGTACTTGTGGCCATTTTCGTATTTATTTTTTTGCGGTACTGCAAAAATAAGTTGTTTGCGGAATGTACCTAACCACTCAGTGCGTAATTTCCATTAAAGTTTTTTTTGTTATAATACTTAATTACTGTACGTATAGATAGTCTCTTTTGGTTTGGAGTTGTGACAGTTGTCACATTAATTATGTTACGTGCCTGCCTGCCCGGTGAGTGAAGCAGCTTACCTTAGACGGCGCTCTACCGTTGCTGAACGCGCCGACTCTGTGGTGCGTACATCAAGGCCGGCTTACTACTNCGGTGACATCACAGCCAGTGTGGACGCCATTTTTGTGGCGCCAACCGATAAATACTGATATTACCGAGCGACTATGTTTGTTAACGACGAACAAAAATACGGTCGTTGAATTTCGAGACCGTACTAGCAAATCCTGTACGAGAGCAATTTTTCTGTATGAATAGGGGTTTCGGTAATGTGACAAGACAGGGTTGGGGTAGGTTTGATAATGAAAATATGTCTTGAATAATGGTTGTAAAAACTTGACGTTAAGTATTTTAATGTTTGAAATGTACTTAGCTTGTTGAGGAAATTTCAAAGAAATTTTTACGTTATCCCGGGAAATATTTTACGTAAATATATACTAGTTATTTTAATGTATTTTCATAATATTTGCATTCGTAGTAAATATATTTTTGGAATTTAAAACGCCATTTATGGTACTAAAAGGGAATATCAAACATATTTAATGTTATCATTTTTTAAAAATATATTTTTATGAAACGCGCACATATATTTTGACATATTTAACGCACATTTTGTGTGCGTGATTTGTATGTTTTTCAAACCAAATTTTGTATTTGCATTTCTTACTGAGAGGTGGGTTGCTGAGAAAAAATTTGGGAGATTATCCCCAACCCACAGAAAATATAATTAAAAAAAAAATTATGTATAAGGTTTTTTTCTTCTTTATCCTGGGAGTGATTTGGGGGGGGGGGACATTGGACTTGTTGATAAGATGAGGGAGCGAGTGTTTTCTGGGAGCTGCTTGTCGGATCTAGGGGACAACCGGCGTCTCTACGCATCGGCGACAGAGCTAACGCTGTCGTGTATTCAACACACTAGTCGTATTTCGTACTGAAAACATGATTCTGTACCACTTAAACAAGGTATTTTCAGATTTCTATATTTTCATACTAACAACGCATAC
Organism: Clitarchus hookeri; assembly: GCA_002778355.1. Taxonomy (NCBI): domain Eukaryota; kingdom Metazoa; phylum Arthropoda; class Insecta; order Phasmatodea; family Phasmatidae; genus Clitarchus; species Clitarchus hookeri. The sequence goes on along the minus strand of NQII01000553.1, from coordinate 643,026 downwards.
ACAGGATGTTTCAGTTACAGCTTGCAGAAATGAAACCGGGAATAGGNCAAACGCTGTCGTGTATTCAACACACTAGTCGTATTTCGTACTGAAAACATGATTCTGTACCACTTAAACAAGGTATTTTCAGTTTTCTATATTTTCATACTAACAACGCATACACAGGATGTTTCAGTTACAGCTTGCAGAAATGAAACCGGGAATAGGGGACGCACCATGAAACTTTTTTGAGATTGGAAACGACCGTGTGGTCTGAGAAGACAGCGAAAGGAGATCATGGGGGTAAACGTGTATAACACGAATGCAGGTGTCCGGATTGGTTACGTATATTATTGACATTGCGTGTGTACACTATTGACAGGTAGTACTGTACAGGACCATTCCATTGACGGACCGGTGTTAATGTATCGGTTTGTTCCTCAACAATATTTGCTCAAAGTGACGGCCACCAACTTCAATGCAGTCATTACAACGGCGTGTGATATTCTGCCGTACGCGTTCAAATATCCCATGCGTGTTGCGTCTAGTTGGTTCACTCACGTACTGTGGCAATCAGGGACGACACAGCCACCTTGTCGACGATATGTGAAACACACACACACATCATGGGTTGCCCACATGTTTATGCCCATATCTCCTTCAGCAGGCCTCGCGGACCACGCCTTCCCAATCTCAAAACGTTCCGTGGCGCGGCCCCTATTACTAGTTTAATTTTTGCACGCTTTTACTGAAGCATCCCATAGATCGCCTGGAAACTGCACTGGACACTTCTACAGAATTCTTATCGATGAAGTCATGAAATGTATCTGGTCGGTTACCTAATATAAATCTGTGATTATAAGAACTCAGCGATCAAACATTCGATGCTCCTAAGAACGTTATTCCTACATTGCTACTTCACTTCGTTTTTTCGTAAAAGTTGGCAGCGCCGGAATGTCAAGACATGCCGCAACGCAGTACAGACACATCGCAAATCGGGTAAGAAATGGCAGGGGACAGAGATTTCAGAATTTAGCTGTCGTGTCGTCTGTCGGTCGCTTAGTATTTCCCCTGAATATGCCCAGCACCGCGCACCGCTGTTGTCCGCACACCGTTGCCCAGGAAACCAATCCGTAAACATGGTTGCCACTGTGGAGTAGATAGATGTTTTTATCTTGAAAGAGGGTCGTCAACATAAAATAAAAAAATAAACATATGTACGGCACAAACAGAATGCTGTTCCGTCGCATCAAACGTACCGTACGCACGCGGAGGAGATCCATTGTGAACATAGCGCGTGTTTGAAGATGCTTTCGTGAGGAGCAGGACATGCTATCGCGGGTAGAACTTCAGAACTGCTTTTACAGACCGAAGTAGTAGGACAGTATTGATACATTCAAAATATAAGGTTTTGATGTGCCATTCATATCAGGTAGTCATACTATTGAGCTTACTGTAAAGGCGTGTTCAGTTTAAACACATCATACACTAAAGTTATGCGGAACAAAAAAAAATCTAAGACAGTTTTGTTAAACTGTCAAAAATTTTCTTAATTTGTCCCATTGTAATCCGCCAAAATAAGAAATTACGATAATGCCAAACTGTAGTCCATATTTATAAACCATAAAACTGGTTTATTATTATATGCGTCCTCTGTTCACGTGTACTACTGTAGCTTTGCTGAAATTATGTGAAGCTCCCCCTCCTGTTTAAACCAAACACGGTTGTTTCAGACAGAGGTTTTATACTGTTAGGTGTTTTCATGGTAATATGGTAAGTAAATACACCTCGTCAATAGGTCTGTGCTTAATATACTTAATGCTAGCACTGATCAAACTTACAGAAATGTGTAATATGTGTAGGTTGTTACTGTATGATTGTCAAAATTTTAACTACGTTAAGATTACGTGTCTCCGGTCGCAGTGTGTCCAAAAACCATGTTCTTCCCATCCATATTTTATTTTTGTGATTGTTACTTGTCAATTCCCTCCTTTCATGGTTTTATATCGATAGGTTTATCGCGAAAGTGCTCCTCCTCTCCTCTTCCTTGCTAAACTATAAGCTGTTCACGGTAACTTCCAACTTTTCTGAAGCCCTGCTGCTTTAGTTCTACTTCCAGGATATTCCTCCGCCTCAAGTCTAGAAAATTGCACCTAAGTGACAACGCACCAGATCCGTGCGCACTCAATGTAATATTATTTTGCATGAGGACTATTTCTTACTAGGCGCTACCAACAAACCTGTTTTCTTCTTGTTTATTTTCATATCAATTATAAATTAAATATTATAATTTGTAGATAGAATATAACTAAGTTTAGTTTAACTACAAAAAAAAAAGGCAATTTTATGTTAACACACATATAAAACGCTTGTAATAAGTGACATATTTAGGAAACAACCAAACATGTCGTACATAGAGTGATCTTTCAAATGTTTAATTTAAAAAGTGAAGAAACTACACGCACACACACACACACACACACACACTGTAAAATTCGCACACGCATCCAGTGTTTAGGAATTTTAACCTAGAACCCCAGTCACTTATGTTGCCCTATCCAATTTTGTATCTGTATTAATAATTTTGCTGTGCGTACTATAGCATCTGTAGTAAGGTACTTAGTTGTAGGGGTTTTTGGGGGCTCCAGGGACAAGGGCTGGGGAGTAGACGCCATCTTGGATGTCATCGCCACCATTTTATTTTCGCCTTCCACCATCTTGTCTTGTTTACATCGGCTGTTGCTAATGCGAGCGCCAGTCGATCTACCACCATATTTGTATATGGAAATAAGAGCTAGAGAGCGCTGGAGTTGGCTGCTAGTAGCTGTGCTGTTTTATTTAATTTCCAGAAGTTAAAAAATGCTGTGGAGACGAGCGGTTTCGATACGGCCCCCCTCGTCATGTAATATCGGCCCCATGCCTTAGACAACTAGACTACAGAGGAGACCAGTAAGAATTTGTTGTTTAAGATGTGTATGCAATAGGTTATCTTTATTTTTAATAGTAATAAGCATAGGTACATTTTGTTGTGTCTGCTGTAGACCACCATCTTTGTTGAACTTAAAAAAATTTTCTCTTGTTGGTCGACCGACACAGAACTAAAACTTATATTTTTTTTCCAAAGATTACACACTTAAAGGTTTAAGAACTATCCATCATCGGTAGGATATAATAATGCATATTCATTTATATTTAATTTCATGTGATAACATTTTAAAGTACGTATAGAAAAAATTATATTGTGCGACATGTCTGCGAACTCTTATTTTTAAGAATAATTAAAATATGAAGTCATAACCAGCGATTAAGTGCATATATCCAACGCCATATTGGATTGAATAGTAATACATATGCATCAAGATTTTTATATGCATCTCATATTTTTTCAATAGAATATATGCATATTTTGTAAGTCATGCATATTTAAAATATTTTTAAATTATTGTAACCATAGTCTGTGTTCTGCGTTCGTGCATATCCCCAAGAATCTTTTGAATGCGATGTTTAGTACTAATATGTTAAATAAATAAAAGTTATGCCTTAAATTTTTAATTTATAGTCACACGTGTATCAAGCGCCGTGTCTGTGGAGTCTGATTTTTATGGCGAATTAGAATAGGACGACAGAACTAATGATTACGTACCTAAAACTGTCCCTATATTGGATAATCTTGTGTGTAAACAGTTTTAAAAGTGTAAGGGCTGCTGACTGAGGAGCCATCCACCTTCTCAGATAGTGTCATAGATGCCACTGTGGTATTATAGGCCAACTTAATTTTTGCATCAGCCATTTGTCACCCTCGCCGGAGCTCATTATCTCGTAGTTAGGGGCCGGCCCAAACCTCCCACCACATCTCCCATTCTATTCATGTAATAGCAGATTTTTATAGGCATAGATATGCATTATCATTTTTTAAAAATATAATTATGGTGAGTAACATAATCCCGGCCGCACCGTTTTGGCAATAATTCTGTTTTCGCGTCAGAAATGACTATACTCGTGCTTTTAGTGATGACATATTAGAATTTTATAAGCATATATATTAAATCATTAATTTAAAATTATATGGGGCAGCAGCATATCTATGGATTCATGTCGCAAATACTAACTCACCATATATACGCAGCCATTTTCTGAGGGCACTAAGCGTTGCATTTTAAACGCATGTAAAACTAATAGTGAAGAGCATTTAATCACATCAAGTGACCACGAACCGAATTCGGCAGCCAGCATATCAGATGACTTACACGCGCTGACATAAGGGTCAAAATACTATTAGAAGTTAAGTTTTATTTAACAGTACGTGTAGAATTGTTGGCAGTCTGGGTGTTAGAAACAACTCTGAGAAAGGAAACGTGCAACACGTATCCGCGGCATATAATACATACATCTAGTGACGATAAAGTTAAATAATATATTACTACTCGCAGATTGAAAATTATCTTTAACATTAATCTTTCCTTCCCAGCACCTCAAGACGAAAGTGTTTCTTTTTAAGTCGGCGACTGCGCACGTGATAATTTTAGTGCCACGCGTTGTAAACAGATTGCGCACACGTTTTCAACTCGGACACTTTCTAACCACGTTCCATTTGAGGTAGGCAGCATTACCCTTCACTAGCTGTCGAAACTGCAGAGCCTACGTGAACGAGGAAGTAAAGGGTTGCAATAAATCCTAATAAGTTTTTTATATTTTAAAAAATTAGATTGGTTCCGGTGATTTATTTTTTACATTAATCAAGGCTTTCGAAGCCGATTGCAAAATGTATCCATGTAGAATCTTTGCCTTCGTCCGTCTCCTCCACCTGGACTGTCTACAACCTCACAGCCTGCAAAGCTTGTGCAGCAAGTTATGCTAGTCCTCTACCTGCAGACAACTTATCGTATTCTCCGCACATTAAATCTTCCGAGTTCAAATCTTCTACAAGAATACCTTTCATTAAAAAATGTTCTTTACAATATTAACTTCAGTATATTTCTTCTCTAGCGAAGCGACACAGAACTCGCAGTCTCTTGTTTTATCTTACGCAAGTTCACATTAATTCATTGTTACGTTAAGTCACCCATGTACACCGAAAACATATTCGGTCCTATGTGGCCCGACAAAATTATCTTTTGTAGTTAATTATGGTTCCATAGTATTGTTCGTCCGGTTACAGTGCTGAATTTGTTACTGGCTTTACTTTGTTGTCGCAAATATATTTTCTCAAGCCTTCTGCTAAAGTCAAAATCAGTTACTGCTTCCCAATAAAGTCTTTAAGATTTATCTCTCGACAAACTAGGGTACACGATGCCTCTTTATTTTTTTTTTCGGAGGCCTGTAATCTTACAATTCAGCATAATACAAAATTAATTAAATATAATACATTTCTAGTAAACTGTTCTGTTCGTAGGTGCATAATTCAACTCCTAGGGAGTATATATGCGTAATTTCCGATCAGTCAGTCCTCCAAAATAGAAAAACGTACATTCCTGCATGCACACACAAACAAATTCAATCCATGCACTAGTCGTTGAAAAGGATACTTTACGACTTAGCAATTCTTAAAGGATTAAAAATTACGGATGCGTATATTGGTCGTATTCGAACGCCGAACATCCCCGAATGCGATTTCCAGTATGTTTACCAACTGGTAAAAAGACCTAGCGCGGTCCACACATGCTGCCAGTTCTTACACGTGCATATACAAGTTTTTCCAGTAATTTGGCAAACAGAGTGCCAGCACACATAGCACTCGTATCATAACCAAGATAATAAATAGAACAAATTATAAAAAATATTATTTATACTAACAAGACTCGAGACTTCGTTACGAATTCTTCGCCCTGTTAGGTTGTCAAATTAATTATTAAAAATAGGCTTGTTGTTTACTTGTTGTAAAAGTAGAAAAAAAAACATCGTGTGACCGACCTACCAGCATTGACACAGCAGTAAGTCACATGATCGAACGGGCTTTTTTGGTTCTTATAATTCTGAAGTAAAATCTGATAAACACTAGCAAATATTTTTGCAGGTTAGAAAATCAGCAAAACAAATAGTTTGTAACATCGGACTGTTTACAGGGCCTTCTGCAAAACTAATGAAGTGATCAGGATGAACTTTGGCCGGTATTTTACACCCAATTTAACGTAAATGTTCGCCATTCTTCAAATTTAAAGCTAACTGGCACACTGAGGCTATTTTTTTGATCAACCCAAAGGCGGGACGTATTCCAAACTGTAGGCAGTTGGTGATTTCAACTTGCCTAAATTCAACCTATTTCCTATAATCTTGAGGATATGCCCAATATTAAAACCTTTGGCAAAAAAAATGAAGGGGGATGCAATGTTTTATAAGGAAACTTACACAAACTTAGTAAATATTTTGGGTAGTATAGTTTCGAAAAATGTTGCGTGTTGTCGCAGTGTTTCACGATCTCCGATATCCCCTTGTAGAGCGGCAATAGCCTACTTTGTACTGCGCAGAGTGCATGGCATTGTCTCTACGTATTAACTTGCCAAGTTTCCTACACAGCCCAACCCTCGTCAACGAGGGGCCACGGTGACTGAGCGGTTAACCTGTTCTCCTTACACCAAGGCGAACCGGGTTCAATCCCCGGCCGGTTCACTCCGGATTTTCTCAAGTGGGAATCGTGCCGGAAGATGACGCTGGTCGGCGGGTTTTCTCGGGGATCTCCCGTTACCCCTGCTTTTTCATTCCGACGCTGCTCCAGACTCACCTCGTTTCACCCTCATCGGCTCTCAAGACTTAGATGTTAAGAGCCGCACAAACCTCTCCTCTCCACATAGGCAATTTGCGAATTTTTCTTTGGCGGGAGAGGAAAACCGAAGTAGGCTACTCCAAAAAGCAACCGGACGGCCAATTGCGTCAACTATATTACACGCATGCGTAAGTCTTGGTATGAGCCCGCCGTAAATCGAAGTTGGGTCGCCTAAATGCTATAGCCAGGTGGCACCTCTACGGATGTATAAGTTTAAGCTAAGAATTCAGTTAACGCATCAATGCTAGATGGAAGGCATACACGAAGTATAAAAAAAACAGTCATCTTTATGTGCAGTCTGTTTCTTTTTTACTGGCATCTTTAAATAAGATATTCAATCGGGTTTCCCCTTCACTACATGTTTATCACTTTTAAAATCAACCTTTGAAAATTGTCGCTGCCCCTACCTGCATATATTTCAACTCCTAAACAGACTTTCATGCGCCCAGTAAAGTTGGTAACGACGTAGAGAAAGTAGTTCCACGTCTGAACGTTAAATTAAAAATTTTATGTTAACATTTATGAAAAATAAAATAATTTATTTTTCTTTGTGTCTTTTTATTTCGTATAAATAAAAGAATAAGCAAATTTGTACTTCTAATAATTTCATATTTTTACTTAATCGACGTGTGGATAAAGTGATCAGCCCCATGACAATGTTAATTTTCCGTATTTTGGAAGTTTATAAAATATTCATACAAGTAGAGCTAAAGGAGGGTTTTGAAAACTGCTCAGTTTACCGTGAACAGCTTTTACTAATACGTATTGCCAACGCGGTTGCAGCTGTCGCTCCAAGGTCTCAGGCCGTGCATGTAGTCACGAATTTTGCGCTTGGTTGCAAATTGTGGTTACGGCCATCTTAAGAACGCCTGCGCCGTGTTTGCCACTGAAATATTCCCCTACCTTGCGCTTCACGCCGCTGGTTCGGCCGAGCACTTGCCTTACGAGTGGGCGCCGCAAGCGTGCACGTGTACCGATGTTTCCGGCCACTGTGTACTAGCTACCGGTCTTCGTCCTTGCTGAGGTCGTGCCAGCGGTCCCCCACGTCCAACACGACTAAAGTTTACGTAACTGGTCGGTGCGTGCAGCCATAAGTGCGCAGAACCTGTTCGACAGCTCGGCGTTCGCATGCAATAAGTCTCTCATCCGAATGTAGAAGGTGGAAGATTCAGGTTTATGCTTGTACCGGTTGCACTGATCCCTATGCCAATAAAATAATAGTGATTTGTGTTTTGTAACCTTTGCATCGTCGTACGTATTTTTTTCTCTGTGATATTTACATTATAATTTTTTTATGTTACCTCGAGTCCGAGAATAATAAGCATTACATGTTCTCATTTTTATTTAGAGTGAGGTTTTTTTTTACATTAAATCGCAGTACAGACGATAATATTTTCTTTGGAGACTAATTTAAATTGTAAGTGTACAAGTCGAACCATTTTATCATTGGTTACTGTATGCATGATAATTGCAATTTTTACGAATTTTTTATATTTGGTTCCTCGAAAATTGGAACTGGGATGTGTCATGGACCCATAGATAAAATGGTTCAATAAAGTGAATAGTACAAGAACTGGCAATGGTTTTTAGGCCCAATTCACAACCATATATTTTATAATGATATACATCGCCAGTCATTGTCCCATGGAGCATTATACTGTTCAACTTACTCGTGCAGAGAGTTGTTTCGCACCATGTGTAAAGTGTGCACAATACCGAGAGAATATTGTTCCGAACATCGACACAGCTCGTCGGTTAATACTACACTTATGAAGTGCTAGAGTTGAATTAAACATAACCACAACCATACTCGTTTCCAGTGCCAGGGTAAACATGAACACGAGTTAAATGAATGTGTTTTGTCGTGAACGGGAATGTACTATTACGACGGCGCATTTGACTGTTTCGGTATTCGAGGTGGATTACGGTTAGCTTCTCACAGAAGAAAGCTGAAAGTTTGCGATGTTGCTGCGCGACTAAGCAGTGGTTATGGCTATGGTTAAGCGTGATTGTAGCAAATGCCGGCTTATATGTGCTAATATCTTACTGTTGTTATGATTATTTCGATTGTAGCATAGCACGGCCTTAAGGCGTGCCTCGAGTATTTTAGCGCGTTAGGTGCGCAAGTCTGGTGATGATTTTTTTGATGACAGTAAATTATCCAAGATAAATACTTAATCGAAATGGACAAACTGTGCTTTCTGAGTATGTGTCAAAAGAAGGATATAACTTAGTTGTCGTTTTAAACGATACTAAGCGTTGTAAATACAGTCCGGAATTACCGAGAGTGACTGGTCATGACGTAGCTTGTCGAGGGATTCCCGCATGGTTGGNCACGTCAGTTTGAAATCCTGGGTAGCTCTGCAAAGTTTAAAATTGTCTATAACTTGTTCACAGGAATCCGCCATTTTGCAGTGTCATAAAGTGAATTTTAAATTACTGGAATTTGACAACACTAATAATTAGCAAGTTGCAACTAATGTCAAGTGAAGGCATCTTCAGTGGTTGTCACTGATTTGGATCCATTGCCACTATTTCAGATTTAGAGTGATCAGTACCTTCAAGCAGTGGAGTTAACACTTGAAATCAGATGGAATCGTTTATAAATAGGTGGAAGTTAATTGGAGCAGTTTTGACTTGTTCGCGGTGAAATGAAATAGTGGAGACTAAATTTCAGTTAATGATATGTGTCAAGTGTGGTAATTTCCGTAGTCTGCAATGAGTAACTAAAGTAGTATAGGCTATATTCACGGTAAAGTGAGCACTTATGAAGCCGTCTCATTTGGAATAATAGTCAAACATATTTTATGGTAACCTTAGATGTTAACTTTCGAGTCCGGTGAAATAAATACGCTGTTTATATTACTTCCGTGGCAAGTTTTTTAATGCGTAGAAGGATAAAAAAAGCTGATAGGAAAAACTTAACTAGGGCTCAAAAGTGCTCACTTTATCGTGAACGCTGTTTGTTTTACTTTTATAACCTATTTTAAAGCAGTAAATCATGCGCTTGTCCTTGTTTTTCACATTCTGTCCATTGCAATTTTAGCCAGTATTTCTAAATGCCGCTCGGCTAATTCATTGTATTATTAATCAGTAATTATTGCTATGGTGCCAGATATTACAGAATAATTAAGTCGCCTTATACCTAACAAGAAAAGTAACTCTAATTCGTACTCGCAAAAGTTTTTATTTCGAACACGCTAGAGTTTTGCTGACAGTTCCTTCATAGTTAATTTCATACACGAGTGCACAGGAACAGTCGGAAGAGTAGTTCAGGGCTGATGTTTACATTCACAATTCTGGATTCTGGAAACGCGCCCAGCGGGTATATTATGACCGTGACGCTAGGAAACGCAAAGCAGTTTCGCGATCGACCACGACGCAAAACCGTACCTTACTGTTAGTTCTGATTACGACCGTTCGGTTTGCGTCGACGATATAAACGATCGCAAACTTAACGCGGGAGACTTAAGAGTCATCTTTACCTTGTTGGCTAGCATGTTTAGAAATCGGTGACTGGTTAAGAAGACAGACTCCCTTATGCTGTTATAGCACTAAGTGCGTTTTGTCTCGAGGCCAACCTCCCGCTGCACGCATTAGTAACAGTTTGACGAGGGTTGGCAGGTCAACTACATCCTAGCCAAACACTGAGATCTCCGGATTCCGACAATTTTTCTCTCTTTCAAGTGTTCACTGACACACACATCAATTGAATGAATGTCTACGTCAAATCACGTCATATCTCATACAATTAAGTAATAATTACTAAATTAAGGCCGTCGTCTATCAGTAATTAACTCTGAAGTTTTCTTTGTAAGCAAAAGGTAAAATATTAGGCATAATTTAAAATTAAGGATGATTATGCAATCAAATTGCAAATGCATGGTTAACATTTTCAAATATTTACGAACTAAAAAAATTCCCAACAAACTTGTGACTTAAAAATTTTTATTTCATTGACAGTACAGAACAAAAATGGTTCACCTAAGTTTTTTTTAACAAATTCTACTTTTTTATTCACAATATTCCAATACTCCTTTAAAATACAAGAACAGTGCAAATTTACGTTGTCAAATATGCACTTGAAAAATAAAATCATAGTCTTATGATGAATGGCTTTTGGCTTTATTTATTTAGGTTTATTGCATGAATATTGTAATTATTTAAAGAGGCTTTATTGCAAAATACATTGGGCCCGCATAATTACAGATTACATATTATACAACTTAAATTATGATACGTGCATTCATTTGACAAATTTATGTTAACAGATTTACATTTTTTTAAAAATATATGGCTATTCATATACTTAATTAAGTACACATACACTAAAAATGTTTTTCCAAAACAACAAAAATATAATTTTTTTACGTATATAGAGATGTGTCTACTGTACACTTAAACTTAGATAATTACAGCAACATTTAATAATTACAAGTCACCAAAATATAAATATATCAAATTTTAAGTTATACATATGGACTATATAAAATAGTAAACGGTACACCACATTTTTAAAACTACAATTTCTTATTGCTTACTAGTAATAGTTATGACAACAACGTAGCCCTAAATTTTTTTTCATTGGCCCAGTATTTTTGAAAACTACCTTAGGTTGTTTGAAGGAGGGCATTAAAATTTTTGAATAGCTGTAAAAAGAGAAATGGTTTGCTCTTAAGTGATCATGTGCTTGGCGTTCTTCCACGATGTGTTATTTCCTGTTATAGGATGTAACGGCAAAGTCAGCGCTTTTTAAAGCCCTGCATAGTTTATACTGCCATTCCATTCCGTATCCTTATGCCTCATCAACAAAAACATCATCTTGAGATATTTTTAGATCAGATTTTACAAGTCAATTGTATTTACTCAGTACATAAAAACCAACATTTAATATTAAACAACAACACATAATAACAACCAATTTTTATATTAATGCTTGTTATTCACCAAAGTTAAGACGTGCGTCATTTTATTCCTGTAGAAAGTTACAAAATTCAATCTCATGGTGATACTCATAGTAATATTTGTGGACGTATCAAAATTCCCACGGAAATGGTGTATGCCGTATTTAACAAATGCCTTGAAAATGAATACAGTAACATTAATGCTAGGTACAAGGAAATAGCTGCGCTGCCGTGACAGTACGACTGAGGAAATATGGCTCAATAGAAGGGATGGAAAATTTTGCTGTGCCAGAAGTAAGGCGAACTACATTTCCTAATTGGAACTACTTTCTCTATGTCACTGCCAATTTTACGGTGGGTTTTGCGTCGGTGCTTACTGTACTTCAAAATGTTTGTTGTTATGGGCAATCATTTTTTAAAGATCGACACTTTGTCATGAAATCGTATAAAAGATTTGATCGTATTCTTGTTTTAAAATGATCTAAATATACTTACAGTGACAATAATTTAATACAAGCTGTACCTGCTCAAAATTTCTTTAAGAAATTTTGTATTAAGAAATGTTATCCTTCCGGAGATGTGATGGTCCCTTGACAAACTGTGTTACACTTTGTTTTTATTTAATAAACAAGTTATAAATTATGACGAATTCTTTTAGCAGATTTCGGTTGATCTTTTATTATTTTTCTTTTTTCGTTCAAAATACGTTCCGGGTTACGTATTGGCATTGAACGTGTGTGTCGAGGGTCCACGAGTCCTGGCAACAGACATTCCATGTAGAATTAAGTTAACTTTTATATAATTTCTTTTGCCCAGAAATCGTCATCCCGCGGTACACTTTCGTAAGACACAAATGGTGNGAAGTTAACTTTTATATAATTTCTTTTGCCCAGAAATCGTCATCCCGCGGTACACTTTCGTAAGACACAAATGGTGGATTGGGTGTCCACACAGCAAACAAGCATTACAACCTTCGGGTAACACGCAGCTGGCCTTGAACTTGATAATAATATTTATGGTACTTGTTTATCCCCGCAATTTTCTTATCTTTTCCAACTTTCCAGAACGTCACCTTCCGTTGCAGAATAGCAGATTCAGGGCTCAACAATTCTGCGGACGCCGGACATTTGACTTCCACAATACCATCTTCATCTGTCAAGCCATCAGGTGTTGCACCGAAATACGGTAATTCAGGATCAACAAAAAACCCACATTTCCGAATTTTTACATGTGCAGCTTCTCCCAGTGCTTCAATAGCTCTGTGCTCATTTTCTTTCCCGTATTTCACAGCTGATATGTGTTGGAGATCAGTGTAGAGGATATTTTTTACTAAACCTTCACAGCTGGTAGATGGAAGTGTTCTACAAGCATCGCCAAAATTCGATGCTTTTAGTCGCTTTCGTCTTTCTTCCATCCACTGGCCAGTATACAGGAGATCCTTGGTTTGTTAAAGTTAAAGTACGTCAGCTTCATTGCTTTTTTGAAGGCTTACCAGTAGCTCATTACACAGAACATTGAAATCAGCTGCAGGTAGATCTGGTTTTTGTGCCTTAGCTCCTCCATAATCAGGATCGATGTCTTTTTTTTACCAGAAAACAGCTTCTTTGGTTTTAGAGATGGCTTTCCACCTTACATTCTTTCGCTTTATTCTAGCTACTTCCACTTTCCGTCTTCTTTGAGCTTCTTATCTTTTTGTAAATGTACCTGGACTTTTACCACATACTTTTTTATGAAATTTACAGTGTACAGCTCCAGAATTGTAGGCAACCACCTTCGCGGCACATCGCCCTTGATAACATCCATGTTTCGTGTAGTTGATGCGCTTGGCACCCGTCTTCTTCGCCACTGCAGAGTTGTAATGCTCAACGCAATTGTTGTTAACGTTGTAAAGCAAACTGCGGCTATGCCTGCTCAAGTTACCTGCCAAAGATTTCATTTGTTGGTACAGACCATGCTCATTAAGAAGCGGAATAATATTTCTCTCAAATTCTTTTGCACCGGCACAGAAGTATGAAGCACATCGTTGATGGTCGCAAACATGATCAACACTATTTATGATGTCATTTCGCATGTTCGCTATATGTTCGTGCATAGCCAGCTCCTCGTTCATTCTGTGTTCAGCAGCTTTTATAACAGCACCACGTAACTGTAAGCTTTTTGCATGTATTTGTTTCCTCAGATGAAATGGGCCATTTTTTCCAGTTGCCCAAATGTCTTTTAACTTGTTGCAGTAAGTACGCAAGATGTGATTTCGGCATTCCAGTTTATCGACAGTTAAGTTTCTGTAAGATCTTGCTTCAAGTAGTTTTTTATAGACAATACTATCACCATCAGCTATCAGAGTTCTATATCGCAAACCATACGTTTCTTCACTTCTGCAAAAGCCTTCTACGATAACGTCAGCTTCCATTCTGGATGCACTTTGTTCTTGACTCCAATTCTTGTAACATGTGTGCGATGGCTGTTCCTTCCCTTGTTGCTGTGCTTGATCACACAGAGTGCAGTACTTATTTCGTACGCCAATGAACAAAACCTTTTTCGTCTTGTAACCAACAATTGCAGCCTGAAATAAAAGCATATTAATTATACAAACCAGTCGCATAACTTATGGTGTTCCATAAAATTACAGTTTCACTCGTGTGGTACATAAGAAATGTGTCCATACATGTATATGTTTGTACATACATACATACACACTCACGCACACACAAACACACACACCTACCTTTGTCACCACGCTTGATATGCGTGTCTATAAAAATAATGCAATTTAGTGTTAGGAGCTAGTTCTCTGGCCCAATATTGCGTATACTGCGTTTCACTTTAACTTCAGTCAATTTTGACAGACAGTGTGACCAACCTACACAGTATGTGAACAGTAAATGCTGTAATTTGCAANTTCGTACGCCAATGAACAAAACCTTTTTCGTCTTGTAACCAACAATTGCAGCCTGAAATAAAAGCATATTAATTATGCAAACCAGTCGCATAAGTTATGGTGTTCCATAAAAGTACAGTTTCACTCGTGTGGTACATAAGAAATGTGTCCATACATGTATATGTTTGTACATACATACACACTCACGCACACACAAACACACACGCCTACCTTTGTCACCACGCTTGATATGCCTTACTATAAAAATAATGCAATTTAGTGTTAGGAGCTAGTTCTCTGGCCCAATATTGCGTATACTGCGTTTCACTTAACTTCAGTCTATTTTGACAGACAGTGTGACCAACCTACACAGTATGTGAACAGTAAATGCTGTAATTTGCAAAGTATTACGTCATTTGATGGTTGTATCGAGACATATGTTATGTTGACGATTTATGTGATGATTATGGGCGGAAAATAGTACTCGGAATTAAAAATTATAATTTGACATTTAATGGCAATTACAATACTTATAATTTAAATTACGTTTTTCGAGTAATGCACAATATTTTTGGACTGTATACCATGGACCTTAAAAACAGTTTAAGAAATTAGAATAGAACATGAGTACATCACGGTTATGTGAAACGTTTCCAACCCGGCAAACATCATTGAACTCTCTTTCGTCATGTCTGATTGAGTACCTTGCTGGTGTTGTCGGAATATTATATTGGCAGTTAATTATTTTGGTATTTACATATGCCAACAAGCGTTGTTTGATGTAGGTGCCTGTCTAGTGCGTCTTCTCGAGTGAAATGTATTATCGTCATGTGTTGATTGACTGACTGTTCCTTGGTCCGTCAGTTTCCTTGACCGTTGGCCATGAAGCACGAGCGGCTACGTGCGTATTTACGTTCTGACGTTTAATTTTGTTGGTTGGTTTTCGTTGTGTTGTATTAATTGAATGAGTCTGCAAATAAATTCTTTCGTATCAGTTGTAGACACGAGTGATTTTAGTGATGCAATCGTCCAAGGATTGTCATAGTACAACACTTCAGGAATTGCGATTAGGAATCACAAACTGTAAGTTATTGTGTTTTGTAAATAATATATTTCGAAACTGTTTTTAGGATTTTTTTGAATGCACGTGGTCTTAAACACTCCCTTTTTACACGAGTTTATTATATTGAAATTCCAAGGATTTTTATTTATAAGTTTAACATAGCTTAAAATATTTAGTGTGTATTTCTTGCCTCGGTAAGAACAGCGACATGTCGTGTTTTTTTCTTAAGGGAAGTTTTGAAATGTACGCGGCATTAAAAAAAACACCATTCTGGCCTTATTTATTACACTGAAAATTTACTTTTTATGTATAAGTTTAATTTCGTTGAAATGGTATACAGTGTCTATTTCTCGTATATGTAAAAACGATACGAACAGTGACATACTGATCGCTTTTTCTTCTTTTGGTGAAGTTTAAACTTTCCAAGTTATAGTAATTTGAATATTTCCGAACGTGCAAAATTTTTTACTGCACCATAATAACAATATGCGATTCATATCGCTATTACATCGCAAGAAGAGATGCAAAACAATTCCGTCTCGTGAAACACAAACTAGAGTACCCCACCCGCCCCGATAATAAAATAAACAGAACCCTAACTGTATTACTTGGTC
>NQII01000553.1:604966-615552 GCA_002778355.1 Clitarchus hookeri | reverse complement strand
TATATATATATATAAACGTTTCCTTGTACACTTTTATAGACGTCTTGAAGTAACTCCTGGCATCTTCTTTCAATGTGAATATCAAATTTATGTACGTAAGATGATTTTCATTATTGTACATTTTTAAAACAGTAAAATTATGAATTTTACATATGTATTTATGCAAAAATAATTTGCTGGAAAATAAAATTACTGCGAGGAAAGAGTTATCACTGATGACGTCTAAAAGTTGAACAGTATGTGGTACAAATATAAAATAACGCATTTTTTTCGTGGCCAACGCCCTAAATGCGGGGATGTACGCAGCGGGTTAGCGTGCAGAGGCTGACACGTGTTGAATCCGCTGCCAGGGGGCTATATTCGAGCTGACGCGGCACGGCAGCGTCCTGTCCCGGCCACGAAATACGATACGGCCCCGAGCTTGGGGTTGGGGGTGGCAGCCATTATTACACGCGCGGCGTGCGGGTTGCATACGTCACGCGAGCCTGGTGCATGCGCCCACCATAGTCTGCTGTTCTCGAGATGGAGCAGGGGTGTAGTAGACTAGTTGGTGCCAGTAACTTCGGGGTTTTCCTCTCAAATTGAGGGGGGTGGGGGATCTATTATCGCAGGGATAATTGGTGGGCTTATAAAGTTAAGGTTTTTTTAAAGGAGGAAATTAGTTTTCTTTGTATTTTAAAAAGTTTTTATTATATTTGCAATTCAATTACTAACAACACCGGTGTAAAATGCTACTATTTAACATGATTTCTCTTTATCTGTCACAGAATCCAAAGTAAAGATTAGGACTTACAAATTGTATTAATAGTAAAAGAAAATTTCTCATCGGTTTCAGAAATTTTGAAAAGGTGGTGGATAAATATATTTCTACTTAGGACCACAAAGATTTGAAGCTCTGTGCTCACAATGAATCTGTTATTATAGAGAAACTAATGTACAAATATAATTTCTCATTACACGATGTAGAGCTGCAAGGGTAAATGGAATACATAACGTTAGTAATTATATTTTATTCTGCTAGCTATTTAACTATATTTCATGGGGTTCAGTGTTCATGCTTTGTAAGGGATTAAGTGTTCATTGTTTGTAAATGAACGTTTCCATTGTATTTTGGCTCTTGTTTTAAATTGCAGCATAACTGCATCTCAGAAAGGTTTTTTTTTATTCAAGCGATTTTGATTGAATTTAGGGGGATTTTAGCTAGGATATAGGGAGATTCCTTAACACATGGTGAGCAACACTGGTTGGTGTATTCGTCTTGGAAGTTGAGTTTTCAAAGCCCTACAAGTGTTTTAACGGTGTAAAGTTTATCCTTTTTTCTGGAATGAATCCAGGGCGTAAGTTACCCAAACACAGCAATACTCAGCCCGGACTTGAATGAGATAAATGTGGTCAATTTAGAAGTTTGACAGAAACGTGTTAGTCAGTCGACATGTTACTTTAAGAATTACATTACTGGGTGGAAATCAATTGTACAAGTAAGAGAGATTGCAGTAATTTCGAAGTTACAGAAGAAGTGGGTAGGTATCGGCCTATAGGTGTACATATGAATACTCTTGGAAAACCTAGAAAGCATAAAAATATCTAAAAATTAATTTATATTAAATTTGTAATGATAAATTATTGAAATGCTATTGACTGGTGCAATTATTGCAAATGAGATTTTAACAGTTATTTTTGTACTATATTCAGTCTATGTAGATTCCGAGCAGGATCTTATACATTTATATCATACAGGAGCCGCGGTGGTGTAGTGGTAAGAGTACTCGCCTCCCTTCTAGGTGAACCGGGTTCGATTCCCGGCGGGGTCGCTCCTGGATTTTCGCACGTGGGAATCATGCCGGACGATGCCGCTGGTCAGTTCTCGGGAATTTCCCGTTTACCTCGCCTTTGCATTCCGGCGCCGCTCCATACTCCTCTAGTTTCATCCTTATCGGCTCTCAACACCTCGATGATTAGAGCCATCCAAATCTTTCCACTCCATTTATATCATATGTACCATTACGCTAGCGTAAGATGCAACGTGCAAATAAACTAATCAACAATACTGAAAATTCGGAATAGGGTTTTAAGTTACGAATTTACTTTTGTAATAATTTACAACCACTTGATAGCCTAAGAAATTGTTGGAAAAATGCTTACTGAACCTCTGGCCTCTGCCTCTGTTGAGCCTCCGGCGTGCAGTATTTATTGCTTTAGGCTGCCTGCTGACTGCTCGGGTACTAACTCCTTTACCCCACCTCCTCTTCATTACAATGTTTCGTTAAACAGTGATAGACAAAAAAAACTAAATTACAGTACTCTTATATCGTCAAGTCAGGCACTGAAATAGCTGTCATTACGGGTACTTCAAATTTAACTCGTTTCGTGATAAGATACGTCTTAAATGTGCAAAAAAATTTATATATTACCTAAGAAAACTCCATGCTCCATGTTAATTTTATTATTATTAAAGTACTCGGGATGTAGAGATGGGAGGGTTGGAAATCTTGTAATTGAAGCTTTTGAACGGCAATTAGTACACAAGGCAGCGTTGTCGAGTATTCCCATGGCGGGGAACCTGTTTCGCTTTGCCACGCTGTCTCGAACGTCCTATATAGACTTCTTTGCAAGACCTGTTCTGTGTTATGTGCATCTGCAGAACATTAGCCGAGCATATGGCTGTGAACTTCAAACCGCCACTTGAAACAGTTTATACGCTATTCGTGGTAAAGTGAGCACATTTTGAAGTACTCTCATTTGGAATAATAGTCAATTAGTATATTTTACTGTTGTAGCCTTGTACGTTAACTTTCGAGTCCGGTAAAGTATATACACTGTGTTCGTACTTACATGGCAATATTTAAAGTGGTGGAAGGATAAAAAATTGCTAATAGGAAAAAAGTAACTAGGGCCTCAACAGTGCTCACTTTACCGTGATCAGCATATACGTGATTTTTTTTCTCTGTATTTACAGGCAAGTCGCACGAATAAGATGAAATATTATGTAGCTCGGATATTAAGTTATGGACCACTGGTCAGATAACATGCTTAGTTTCAGTTACCACAGTTTGGCACTTCCTGGAGACTGTGAGTTAATTTTAAACTCTAATTTCAAAACGTTGTTTGCCATTCCCTGTTAATTTCTTTCGTTTTTTTCCTTTTTCGTTAAGTTTTTGGACATAATGCGACAGAATCGTAGAATGAGTTGTGGGTTGTGACGTAGTGTGCTCAATCATATGGGTTGAGCTTGTATTTTGAAGTGTGATGGTAAGATTGTGGCTTTTCCAGTTTGTGCCTTGTCTCCACCCCTGCGGGTTGAGCGCTCGACTCCTGTCGTCGCGTCTGCTCGCAGCGCAGTACTGTCTGGATAGTTGCAGCGTGAAGTGTGAAGGGGCCACCAACTTGAATTGTGTGTGATTGGTTCTCTGTAACTTTGTTTATTATAATGGTGGTCAGTACAGAACGCGCTGAAGCCGGGCCTGACGTCTCTATCGAAGGGGGTGTGCGAAGGGGGCCGCCGAGCAGTATACAAGGGGCGTGGTTTAGGGAATTGAGAAAATGTCCCCCCCCCCCACTGTACTAGTATTTTCTCCGCCCACTAATAAAGAGCATGGTTTCTACCGACCTGTGTCCTGTCTCCTTTAGCATTTTCTGTTAATGCATGCAACAATTTTTAATTATTTCCTGTCGAAAGGGCTTTTACGGTGTCTATGCTATTTTTCCATTTATCTTCTTAGTATAGTAGTTTAGCTATAAGTACACTCAGGGAGGTTGTCATGGCCGAATCGTGGCCACGTCAACCCAGTCCCTTGCTGTCACGATGCATGTCTCCTTGCAGGATTTCCTTCCCTTGTAGGCGTATCGGGCTTAGCCCTAAGACGCACTAAACTCCCGTCCCTACCACGGGCTCACACCTAACACTTAGTTTTAGAGAATGTTACAAAAAAAATTCTAATAAATAAAATTGTAGCAGAGTGCCTGGGAGAAGCACGACTGGGCAGGAGGAGATCGTCAACAAGTCCGCAGCTAAGGCACTGCGCGAACGTCGGCTTAATCATGCATTCAGCTAAGTACGATTCGGGACTCAGTTAATTTCTCAGTGGTGAGGCGGAACTTAGTATAATTCTGCAGAATAACGCGTGGGACTTTGTCTCTGGCAGTGGTGGGTTTGAACTTAGAAACCATTAGGCCGACTGAAGTAAAGAACTTAGTTTCTGGTGGAAGTGCGTTGAGACTTTGAATTCCCACGCTGGAATAGTGGACCTAGGTTTTGGATGCCCAGCGTTGAACTTAGCCTAAAAACTGGTGAATATGGGATTTTGTACTCAGAAGAAAGGATTCGGGACTTGGACTTGTGGAAGTAGTTGGTGATCTGGAACGTCGGGAAAATTCTAGAGTATGAATGAGATTGTCTGTATGACTGTATATTGTTTGTCAATATGCATGAGCAGTACCTGTACCCTAGGGTGCATTGGTGAGGGCAGTACCCTAAGTTCATGCAAATGGGTGTTTGTGAGAGTGAAAGAGAGCACTTCCTACACTCCTAGTGGGTGTATGGTGAGGGCAGTACTCTCGGCTGCTGTGTGGATGTGTGTGAGCACTACCTGCACCTATGGTTTATTGGTGTGGGCAATACCATCGTCTCATGCACATGGTTGTGTTGTGGGTGAGCGCTACCTATCTGATGGTAGAAACTCATCTCCTCCTAATTGGTTCTGCCACAACTGTTGGAGAAAAATCTTGCAATGAATAACTACAGGGCTGATCAAACCAAGAGGATCAAATATCGATGCAATAACGGTTACAACCATCCTCTTGGGTGAAAGACCTTTGATGATGCCCTACTGTATAGCCCACTTACAAACTGGAATTGATCGGCTGCAGGATGCCATATCAGCCCAAGTGTCCTGATGTTATCATTCTTGTCCAGATGCAATGAAATGCCCCTTTCCCTAAATTCCTCTGGAATGTTTTGAAACAATGCTGGATTATTTGTGGATCGTTTGCGAAGAGGAAATCCACCACTATTCAAAAGTTGCAACAATTCCTGTTGTATTAACACAGCTTCAACAGTTTGTGCACCAGATATTCAGTCATCTACATAAAAATCACGCATTACAATTTTCTATGCTTTAGGATATGTTTTTATTTTGTCGATGGCTAACTGCTTCAAGCACCTGGTTGCTAGGAAAGGTGCACTGGCAGTACCATGTGTCACAGTAGTAAGTTTGTATTCCTTGAGTGGAGATGAAGTGTCCTTCATCCACAAGATCTTCTGAACATCTCAATCTCGGGGATCGAGCCTGATTTTTCGATACATATTTGCAATGTCTGCTGCTAAACACACTTGATGTGTGTGGAATCTCATAACAATGGATCATTAATCCTGTTGGTCCTACCATAAGTGAGTCATTCAAGTAAGTTCCACTGCTTTATTTAGCAGATGCATCAAATACTGTTCTCATATTTGTAATTGTGCTGTATTCTTTGAAAACTGGATGATGTGGCATGTAAAAGGTTATATACGAGGTGTGTTCAAAAATAAGGTTACTTGTTATTTTGTGACTTTATCTCGATAAATATTTATGTATTCATCAATGTCTATTTTGTCCCCTTCAAAGTAACCCCCCTTGGATATAATACACTTGTGCCAGCGCTTTTTGCCAATCCTTGAAGCACTTATATGCGCATTTTGGTATGGCATTGAAGTCTCCCAGGTCTTTATCTCCTCAATCGTGGCAAACCTCCGTCCTTTCATTGGTCTCTTCAGTTTTGGGAACAGGAACAAGTCGCAGGGGGCCACGTCCGGTGAATACGGTGGCTGAGGCATGATTACGGTGTTGTTAATACAGATTCTTTGATACATTGTTCACGATAGCAAAAAAAAAGCCAAGCACACCAAAACACGTTTAACCTTTATATCTGTCACAAACAAACTAGTAATGCAAAATGACTGATAATGTCAACATATATTGGGGACATGTGTACCAACATAACAATAAAAACAATCGATAATCGAATGTACATAGCCCTCGAAATTTGCAAAGTCACCTTATTTTTTGAACACACCTCGTATGTGGAATGATCTGAAGTATTTGTTAGATGTGTGTGTCCCAGTGCCTTGTCCTAATATACCTTCTTCAGGTCTGGTTGCCTGTTTAGCCTTCTTTCCAATTGATAGAACCTTGCGACTGCCATTGATAGGAGTCTTCAAGTTGTGTCGTATCATGTAGAAAAGGCAACCGAACGGTGAATCGTCCCTTGTCCCTTATCTTGTAAATGTTTCTGTCAAATGTCTTTCGCATTCCATGTCTTCGAAAGTTTTAGGAGTCTCGTGTAATTCTTCTATTTCCCAAAATTTCTTGAGCTGATCAAGACCTTCGTCAATTCTCACAAAGAATGCATCTCTTGATTGCTGTACTAAAACTTGGGAAGTTTCTGGATCTTGGAATCTTCCTGGTACTCTTCACCCAAATTCGGTGTCTTGCAATATGGGGTAGTCCTTTGATTGCATCATTATTCTAGGCTGGAGAATGTCGAAGAAGACATTTGTTCCAAGTAAAATGTCAATGTTTCCTGGCTGGTTGAATGCTGTGTCTGCCAAAGGGAGGTTTTTTGGAATATTCCATTGGTGACAATCTATGTATCTTTCTGGCAGATTAGCAGAAATATTGGGTAGAACCAAACACTCAATTGCAACAGTATAATTTGTTGCACAGGTGAGTATCATAGTCTTAACACTGTGTTCGGTTTCTGCAGTTAGCTCATTTTTTCCCTGTATCGGGGTTGAATTCCATTTTTTCTTCAATCCTAGATGCTGCACGCATTCTTCTGTAATGAAATGAGATTGGGAACCTGAGTCCAGAAGGGCCCTGCATATTTGTAACTGGCCGTATTCGTCTCGCATTTTCACCAGTGCAGTGGCGAGAAGGATCTGCATTTGTGGCTTGATTTTAAGTGAGCAATAACTGAAAGTTGATGACTCTTGTTATGTATTGCTACTTCTTAGGCTGTCTGGTGAAATGTGATCTTGGTTCTTTCTCTGCAGCTTGTTTTCACGATTGCCCTTAAAATGAGGTACGTGGTCACTGTGTGTGCCATAGTGAAGCAAGGTATGGTGTTTCTCTGAGCAGGTGCGACAGGTTCCTGATATACATTGCCTAATGAAGTGACCACCTTTTAGACAGTTCAAGAAGAGGTTGTTATATCTTACAAACTCTACGCCTTGTTGAATACTGACCTTCGCGAATTCTTAGCATTTGTGTAATGCATGCTGTTCCTTGCAAAATTTACACTGAGTATTGCTAACTACATAAGACTGTTTGTATTGTCTAACATTCTTAGTCTCCATGATTTCATTTTTGTTTGCTTGTGTATGTTGCATAAGTTCTATAGTCTTACATCTTATTTCTAAGAATTTCAAGAGTTCGTCAAGGTTCGAAAAGTTTTGGGACGAGGAATGTAGCTCCCACTCTTTGCGATTGGTTGCGTCAAGCTTTTCTAGCATCATTTGAGATATCAACTCATGCAATGGAATCTTTATATCTATGTCCCTGATAGCATTGAGATTGCTCGTAACTTGATTGACCAGCAACTGGAGTTCTTTGGTTGACTGCTTGTTTACATGTTGCCAGTTTGGCAAATTTCGTAGATATGTAGTGACAATTAAACATTGATTGTTATACTTACTGCAAACAAAATTCCCTGCAATTTGAAAATCGTTGCCAACAAATGGCAGGTTTTTAATTACCTTGTGGGCATCTGAAGTAAGCGAACTCAATAGGTAATGGAATTTCTGGGTGTTGTCAAGTGTATCATTGTTTACTATTACGCTACTGAATGTGTCTTAGAAGTGACAGAACTGCGTTATATCTCCTCCAAAACTAGGAAGTGTAATGGTTGGCAGCTTCACTTCTTTCTTACTCACAAGTGGAGAACCATGTTTACACAGCGCACTATCATCTGAAGTGTTGTGAGATTCACTAATCAATATCAGCATTCTTGTTTTAACATCGTAATAAAGAGTTTCGAAGGACTCCCTGTCTTCAGCATGCACCTCAATTCCTTCACTAAACTCGAATTCCTCTTGAGCTGACTCGTATTATTCCGGATAGCATGAAGCTCTTCTAATTGTGCTTTATTTCCATGCACATCTGCACCCCTTTCCAATTTGCTTAAAAATGTAGAACGAGTGAGACTACCCTTAGATAAAGCTCTCATACAAATTAACTTTTTTTTGTTTGTGATTTTCATCCATGCTGCCTTGGAAGATTATAATGGATGGGCAAATACTAGGAGGAAAAGGAATGCAGTAGACAGGACTGGACCAGATAAAGTGTGTACTTCACTCGCTCTAGCAGTGCTGCCTCCCAGGTGATGCTCTGTCCGCAGGCTGGACTCCATCCTCGTAGGTAGACTAGGAAGATGTGTTTTCGCCCGGAAACAGGATGGATTACTGTCGCTCGCCCAAGAGGGGGGAAGGTGGGTGGTGCGCTAACGATCTTCCATTGTCCTCCGACTGGCTACCTTCTGGCACTCGAGTGCACTACGTTCCCCTATTTCTCCTACTTTCAATCAGAGTACTACTGTTTGAAACTCTTGTGGGCATGTTATTTGCGTATGCATGTTGAGCCTTAAGAACACATGATAATTATAAGACCCTCGAGTCTGTTTTGTAAAATTAGTCCAATATTAACAACTCTTAAACCAGTTTAATCTTTTGCGCATCATTTTCTTGTGAACAGTGTTATTGATACTGTGGTTAACAGAATGCTAATTTTTATTTCTTTCCACTTAAAGTGGCACCGTGCGAGTACACTACCGGATTCGCATCAGGAATATCCGGGTTCGATTCCTGCTCCAGCCTTCCTGATTTAGTTTTTCCACGGCTTCCCAAAATCACTCCAGGCGAATGCTGGAATGGTTCCTTACCGCAAGCCATGACAGATTCCTTCACCGTTCCTGCGTCTCTGAGCAACTTGCTCGTCTCTACAAATGGTCCAGAATGGAGCCTTGTACGCGGCCACAAGCATTTTCAACAAATGTCCCATTGACATCCGTAATGTCATAGATTCTAAAGCATTTAGAATATTATTGAAATACTTTTTTTTTGTCATGTTATTTTTATTCTGTCAAATAATACGTGAAGGTAGTAATATTTGTGAGTCTATATAACGTGTATTAATTTATTGTTTGTGGTATTACTGTTTAAGTATGTCTTTTAATTATGACAATTTTTGTATTCGATGATATTGTTATGGTTCTTGTCGTATGTTATTGTAAAAAATGACATGTTCCGGCCTTGTCCATGTTTATAAGACTAAATGGAACGAATTTAAATAAATAAAAAAATGGCCCCGCTGTTGACGAGACGTTAAACCATACCTGCCTTAGTGTTTTTCCCCCATGAAATGTGTTTTGATAGCCTTGTTATTTACTTAAAAAGCCCGACTTTCTTGCACCGTGGTTTTTTTTTAGCGCCTCGATATCCTAAACTTTGGCGAGACGTCTTGAATTTGAGTCTGGAGTGATAGATGGATGTTTACGCCATTTTTACGTCGAGTGTATGTTTTATAAGCAACGCCCCTCGCCATATTAGCTTATCGGAATGAAATAGGAGTGTCAATAAGCGGCACTTCAAAAACAAATCCTCATATAAACATTTAAGTAAAGGAATGTTAAACCATTATTCAATGGACTTGTGTGATTGAGCTGCGTCGAAGGATTTTACTTCTTCCAACGTGCCAGCGTAAGCTCGCAAACCTATTTAATAGTGACAACGGCCCCGAAAGCCTGCGAACTATTTTGAGTGCGAATAGTCCAGGGTTGATGGAACTATCTTTTTAGCGGAGCATGTCTTAATTTATTTTCCTGTAACACAGCACACTCGTCGTCATATTTGTGTAAAAAATATGGAAGCATATCAACACCAGTTTTCGTTTAAAGTAAGGATGGGAATCTATTCGTGAAAAATTACCCATCTTGCAACTGGTCTGGATTGAGTGCATGACGTGTAGAATATAAGTTAACAATGCCAGCGGAATTAACAAACATGATTTCAGTGATATTTTTAAGTAGACGTACACCAGAACTACTTCTTAATGTAAAGTTCCCGTCTACAAGAGAGTTCTCTAATTATGCCGTACCAGTTGAGGCGTGCTTTAATTCTCTTGGGAATGATGACAGTCGGAGAGAACTAAAAACTTTGCACGTAAACATTTTTTTGACTGCGGATCACGTACTGTGACTACAAAGTTTATTATTTTTGCCGTGCCGTAACTTGATTTGTTTTGCTTCGAAGTATCGCAGGTAATAAATATTTGGGTAGAAACTTTCAGAATGACGTTTGCTGTTTCCGAACGACTTCCCAAACTCTTCTCTTTTGAGATATGTGACAAGAATATTCTAGATGCTGTCAGGCATGCACCGTAGCCTCGGAGGCAAATTTGAAGAGAAGAGGCAAGTTATTCGCTGCTCCCGCGAGAATTTTTATTTTATTTTACACGCCATCGATAGTGGATGTAAAGTCGTCAAGTTGATGTCTGGTCTCCTGTTTTTTTTTTTTTTTAACTCTTCTGTTTGTTGCCTTTAGTTCCCCCCCCCCC
>NQII01000553.1:574728-596120 GCA_002778355.1 Clitarchus hookeri | reverse complement strand
CCTCTATTTCATAGCTCACCACATGTCTGCAATATTCCCAAAATTGTAAATCGAATCTTCGTCCAGAAATTTTCCACCATCTGGGCTTGGGATTGGCTTGGTGGTAGATTCTGGCCAGTGTCCACTATAGAAATAATGCACCCACTCACAGAAATCAGTTTGAATAACCAAATTTTTGACAAGCGTTTCGCTCTGGGATGGAGCAACGAAATATTCAAAGTGACAACAATGCGTGATTACAAACCAAAGACTTATTTTCTTGAAGACACGAATGGTTATCCGATCTGCGGAGGATCATACGCACAGGACTTTCAAGTTAACAAAATTGTAATGTTCTGATAATGTTGCACTTGCGCGTGTTATTGCCCCTGTTATACAGCAGCATGCTCCGTGTGGTCGTAGCATCCCTTTTTGTGAGCAGCCATACATGTAATGAAAGTGATTAAAACAGCTGTCTCCATTGTTTCGCTGTGCTGTGAATTGCTTCTGAATCCTCGCTCTGTCCGAATTGGTTAAAAGTACGAACTGTTTGGTTATCTATTTATTTACTTATACACGGAAGTGTTCATTCAACCTGTAACCGGTTTTAAACAACCAACAAAAATACCCCCCCTTCCGAATACTAACAGTATTTATAAACAATTCGCGGTGCTAAAAAAAAACTATGAAAGATTATATTTAAAAGTTTTTAAATACCTACGTTATTGGTGTAGTTCTGTTTCCTTTAATGTAGCTATAATGAACTACAAAAAATGACATTTTATCAGGCTTATTAATTGTACGATAGTCCGCTTATTTGTAGTGAAGACCCGTGCCAACGTCAACAATAATCTGTTCTATTTAGGTAAATAAGATGGAAAACAGATAATTTGGTATTGTATTTGAGAAAGTTTTAAGTTATTGGGTATCTTTTTGTTGTTCCGATTCCTTATTTTTCCGCCTGTTGAAATATAGCCACTGAATTTTCTCGAGATGCTCCCACTTGCCGGTAACTTCATACTTAACAAATCCCCGCGGGGTAGTTACTTATTTGAAGTAAAGACTAAACATGTCCCCTAAATTTACTCATCCATCACCAATGCAACTGTTACAAATTCACATGGTCAACAGTGAGGAACGCGTTTTTTAATATTTAAATATTCAACAGACCTACCCTTTCATATGAATAATTAAAATAATTTTAGTAAATTGGTACATTTTCTGTTGGCGTTAAAACAAGGTTAAAAAGAAAGTACAATCATCTCAAAGCACCTACTTTCATAGACGGTATTCTAACCTCAAATCCTATCCACGTTTTTGATAGTGCTATTGGCAGGAAAGCATGTTGGGACACGGAGAGTGGCAGACGCAGCTCATATGCGTACTCTATTCCATTTCTCTACAATGTAAACACTTCGGCTGTTCCCTCTTGTTAAGGAGCACTCTCAACTATGGGTAATTTATCATCTTTTGAGGTACTGGTATACGTTTATTTATTTGTACATCATATTTGAAAAACCTAGAATTTTACTGAACAGTATAGCCCCCTTCCCCCCTTTTTCCACCATCACCAAACTGCCCTGAGCTTTAATACGATCGTGGTGCCGTTTCTTTTCGTGATGAGAAACTAACATAAAATTACAGTTTGAAGAAACACGTTAAAGATAAAGAATAACTAGTGTTAAACTCTGGTTGCGTCTTCAGTGTTCGCTACTAATTTACGTATCCCTACAACATTATACGAAATATAACTAACTTTTTTTTGGCTAGTCTGAAATTCTTGACTAATGGTCTGTCGTCCTCTTAGTTGGCCATCCATCTTTCTGCGTGTTTTTTTTATTGACGAAAGAAGTCGTTCGTGAGTTATATTTTTTAAAACGCGCGTTAAAAAGTGAAGCAGCAGTCGCACGTTCGTTTGGTAACTGTTGCACGAACTATATGCGCACAGGAGTTTGCGCAACAACGAAACGGGGCTCGAACTTCAGACCTTGCGCAACAGATGCCGCCGTGTCTCCTGACCGTGTTGCGCCAACTAGAACTCGTTGGCGCCGCCGGCGAAGATATGCGAAACAATGAAGTGCAGTGCTAATTGGATTCAAGGCCGCGCGTTTACGGAACCCCTTCCCCACTCTTGACCGGGAATGGTGGACAAACGTGTGGTTCCTGGTCGTTCGGTCACGAATGAAACTTGTGCAAACGGCCAGCGTGACTCTTCATAAACATATCTGCAACAGCTGCCGGGCTGTCGTTGGCAGGACACGGTTAGGGCCACTCGGTGGCTTGCACTGCGTCGCGATTTTCATTCGCGTATCAGGAGTTTAATTATGTTGGACATCGCTCGCCGAGCGTAGCGGAATTTACGATGTTCTGACAGGCAGGCGACCACCATCATCTATTCGTGGTTACTTGCAACTTTTCTGAAGCCCTGCTGAAGTTATGCTTTCAGGATATCCCTCCTCTTCGTGCACAGCAAGTTTAACTGAGTCTAGAGTGGAGTTGAGTTGAGGTTTGGGCGGCTCTTAAAACGAGGTCTTGAGAGCCAATGTGGGTGAAATGAGATGAGAATGGAGCAGCGCCGGAACTTAATGGAAGGGGAACCGGGAGATCCCCGAGAAAGACCGCTGGCCAGCGGCATCGTCCGGCACGATTTACACTTGCGAAAATCCGGGAGTAACCACTCGGTCACCGCGGCCCCAACTAAGTTTAGAGAACTTCCCGAAAAGTGGCAATGCACCGCATTCGTGCACACTGAGTTTAATAATATATTGCATAATAACTATTTCTTGCCAGGCATTACCAACACACCTATTTTCTCTCTCGTTTTATTCGTATTAGTTATAAATGAATTATTGTAATTTATAAATTAAATAAGAGTACATTTTCAGTGTAACCAAAAATAAGATTCTTTTATCAGGTGTACAACCTTGCTTCCGCCGTTTTTTCCCCAACATTTGAGACTTTATTGTTAAAACGTGATTACATGATTATGATTAAAAGTACTGTCCGTCGCTAGCCACTAGTTTGTCCCATCTTTCTGGCGATTTTCGGATACCATCTCGAAAAAACGATGCGTCTTTTGAGGCGACCGACAAATCGATCCATTTATTGACTTCTTCATACGAGTGGAAATGCTGATCGGCCAGGCCGTGTGCAATCGATCGAAACAGATGGTAGTCGGAAGGAGCGACGTCTGGAGAGTACGGCGGGTGGGGTAAGACCTCCCATTTCAGCGTTGCCACGTATGTCTTGACCGGTCTTGCGACTTGTGGCCGAGCATTGTCCTGCTGGAGGATAACTTTGTCGTGTCTCTCTTTGTGCTGTGGCCGTTTCTCCTTCAAAGCTCGGCTCAAACGCATCAATTGCGTTCGATACCGATCCCCTGTGATTAGGGTTGCCACCCGTACTTTATAATAAAGTATTGTACTCTATTTCGGTTAAACGTACTTTATACTTTATGAGGACAATAAAGTACGTGAAAATACTTTATTTTACCTATTTCGACGTTTGAAGGTTTTATTTAATTGTTTACGAAAAAAAATAAAAAGGTAAAGCGAATATTGCGTGGAACAGAACGCATCGCGTCGATAAAATTAAATGCAAAGCAGCACTGTCGCTTTTGAACGTAACCTAAAATGTCAATGTCAAATAACATTATCATGTCAACTTGTCCACTTGTGTGTGTAACTTGTGTTGCTGTTGGTTTTGGAAAATTTCGAAGTTCAAATTATTGTTTTCCGTTTTTGCTTGGTGTGTAGTGTTGTACGTATAAATTGTGTGTGATAATTCTTCAGTTATGGATGCAGATAACTGTATATCTCTAAGTACACCTAAAAAACGATTACTGGAATCGGATCATACAAAGCAAACAAAACGAAGGCAAAAGTACAAAAGCCTGTGGGAAAAATGAATTATTTATATATTTAAATATGATCATAGATTGTAAAGACGCCGTGAAAACGTTCTTTGAAAATAAATATTTGTTAGATGTTGCCAGAAGCAACAAAAAATATATATGGAAAAAAAATAGTAGGTTAAATAAATAATACTCTATTTTAAGATGTTGTACTTTTTTTTTTTTTACCTTAGAAAGGAAATGTACTCTATTTGCTTGAAAAAAAGGTGGCAACCCTACCTGTGATGGTTTCACTAGGCTTCAACAGCTCATAAAATACCACACCGAGGTGACTTTGGCGCTGTGCATATTCGGTCTGGCCATCGACGTGGAGGCATTTCCGGGCATTCCCCATGGTTTTCTGCGCCTGGGATTATCGTAGTGGACCCATTTTTCGTCGCCGGTCACAGTGCGATGTTGAAGCCCCCTTCTGATTCTGTCTTTGAAGCAGTTCACAAGTAAAGAAACGCCGTTCAACATCTCTCGGTTTCAACTCGTACGGAACCCAATTTACTTGCTTCTGAATCATTCCCATGGCTTTGAGGCGTTTTGAGATGGCTTTTTGCGTCACTCCCAATGATTCTGCGAATTCTTCTTGCGTTTGGCACGAGTCTTCATCAAGTAATGCCTCCATTTCGGAATCTTCGAAACATTTCTCTCTTCCACCGCCATGCCGGTCCTAGACGTCAAAATCACCACTCTTAAAGCGTTGAAACCACTCACGACACGTCCATTCACTCACCTTACGTTTTCTTGAAATGGAAGCAGAAAATCAACAATTCCCGCACGTGCCGAGCATTTGGCTCAAAAACTGACATCTTCGCTCGAGAATAAATTTATGATGCAAACACAAATTCGCTACTGTGGTGATGTCGTTATGTTGACAGATGTCCAAGCTTACTGTGCGACATTATTGATCTACATATTTCCACCAGCACTTACCGCTGCAGCCATCGATCGAAAAACGGCGGAAGCAAAGTTGTACACCTGATTTATTAACATAAGTATAAAAAGCTTTATTTAGAAAACAACCATACACGGGGTGATTTTTCAAAGTTTTGATTCATAAAGCGTGAAAATACTGCGAAGCAGACTGTGCAAGATCGATACAACATGAAACTGTTAACTGGTGATTGCCACAGTTAACAAAGTACATTAATAATATCAGCCAGTTTCTCATCCCACTTCACAATAAAAATTAAGTTGAAAAAATATGCACTGACTCGTAAAATGTAATGTCTGGTTAATGACATACTGTCAGTAGTTATCAGAAACCAAAGTTAAAGTTTTTGCATTAGTGGTGAGATATGCCGCCTGTAAAGATTGCAGTAGCATTTGCCGAAAATGAGGATCCCCGTCGCGAGGGTAGAAAATTTGTGATGGAATTCGCGACCTCGCTACCGTGTGAGTAGGCTTATTTCATTTATCATTAAAAACTCTTTATACAATATGCAAACGAAATCCGTATACCCCTATAAGTCAATTAATTACGGCAAGTTCGCGTGTGTGAACGTATTGCAGAAGGTGGATCATACTGTGTACCTCTTAGGAATCCAAAACATCCCTTTTGTGTCCCTCCGTGGTTTCTGCGTAGCTGAATGCGCAACCACATTCTGTTAATGTTAATAAACATTTTTGTGGGTCACTGATTATTTACGTAAACAAGTATTTTAACAACAATTAATGTATTGCACCTGCCCACTAAATGGCAATGAACAGTAATCAGGGTATCCATGCTTAAATCAATTATGTGCATAAGTATGATACAAGACACCAGTTCATTGCTATTTACATGTTGTATATTTAATAAAAATCCCAAAATTTATCCTGTTATAAGTGTCTATTATCGTAACAAATATGACTAAATTCATAAGGACGACCAGGGCGTTGCATAATGGGAATGCATTCTACTGTGAAAGTAAATGTTAAGAAACAATGTGTTTTAGCTTTGATAAATTCTGAGATCCACAGTAACTATGAAGAGCGGTTATGACATATTCTAAAAAATTGTTTGTAAGTGTAATGTGTACAATTATAAAATTTGGTTTTGTCTATTACATTATGTGTCGCTGAAAAGTTCCTTTCAGCTTATTTGTATCCTTTCGCCTGTACCGAAGCACAAATAATTGAACACAATCTATTGTATAGCTTACATTTTCGCTAAATATTTTTATAATAACTGTTAGCACCATAAATAGGGGTTTCAAACCTCTTACAATTAATAAGATTGATCANCAAACATCTTACAATTAATAAGATTGATCACAAACATTTCCAGAATCCAAAAAATGCATAGAAAATGTTAAAAGTTTAACAAAAGATATTACAAAATGTAAGAGTATTCAATGGATTGCCCATACAATTTGATGTTGATTAAAACGTGAAATACGGAATTACCACTTGAATACAATGAGTGAAAATGTTTAAAATTTGCAAAATATAAATACGGTGACTAGACAATGAGCAATTAGAAAAAAGGAAGGCAGCCTAAAAAAAACCCAGTAAAGCCTCCTTTAATAAAATTATTTAAAGGTTAAGTATCGGCGGAGGCAGTCAAACGACCTAAGAGTTCCATCGATTAAAAGAAAAAAAACATTTAAAAGTAATTATTTACGCCCAACGTGAGAGTCGTGGACGCACAGCACATGGAAAAAACTTAAATGGATCTTGGGCTGCAGACAAAACTAAACACTACACGTCAAAAAGGCTGGAACACACAGCAAAGCTAGAGTTTTAGATAGACCGAAACCAAATTTGAGCTGGCGACCTAAACCACAATTTATAAAAAAAAACACCAACTCACTGCATGCCCAAGACGACACAAACTACGCCACACAAATATTAAAAACAATTAAAAAAGACCCGATTTACACAGTGCTGTCGACCACGACTCACGGTTTCGTGTCGCTCAACATCACGGCCACTCAGGCGGCGGAATAAGTTAAAAGGAGCTTCAACTCTGCACACGTCCCACGGATGGCTAAATTACAAATTAAAACATATAGCAGGCTCCTCAGACAACTCCTGCAGGCGACGACCGTGCGTGGAATAGACGGGGTGCAAGGTGTTATATAAACTTGCCCCGTTAACAAAAAAAATGGTGACGCATTAAAGGAGTGTGAATCAAGGGAAGGGGAACAGGGGAAGAAATAGGAGGGGGGCCGAGCCGGGCACAGAGCAAGCCACATCGCAGAGTCAAAAGTAATGCAGACGTCTGGCGCAACGAGCGCTGGCGTCACACACGCCAATTTTAAAAAAAATTACCAAGTGACTAATAAACACAGTTTACACATTTTATAGTTCTCAAAAGTTAACGCCTGTGGCTCCAATAAAACGTAATTTTTTTTTGGGTTATCATGCCCACTGGGAGAGTCTTAAAATGTGCTCACTTTACGGTGAATAGTCTATACGTGTGTTTAGGTGCAGTTCATATTTTTTTTTCTCTTAGAACTGGATTTTGCCATTAAATATAGGTAATGTTTTTACTTGGCACAAATTTCAGTAGTTGGTAAAAAAAAATTCCGTCCGTGGAGTTTTATTGCTTGAGCGACGGCGGAGGAGGTAGTTTCAGAGGTTGGCAACGTAGACTACGTGTTGTGCGCTGTGCAAGTCCTTCTAGCTGGGGAATTACGGCGCAGACTTGGAGCGAGGAGTTCTGCTGGGACTTGAGCTAGTGTGAGCCCCGACAGGTCTGAAAGCGGAAGAAAGTTTAATCTACCGCGAACTGGCTGGTTATTTGTGGACTGCCTGCAGTAAATCCGTTTGTCCGTCGCCTTCAACAACAACGTGGCGCGAGTGCATGTACGATAAATTCATGCTTTCCCGCGCAACCGATAACCCCGTCGTAAATAACTTGAAAAGACCCGTCTTTCCTTTGTGAATTAAGTTGGTATGGAACTCTCGTGGTTTTTCCGTGCAACACAGTCTTACTTGCGTAACAAAAGAACACGTAAAGTTTATGGATATATGTTATCGCAAAAAAAAAAAAAAAAAAAAAAAATTTTGCTTATTTTGCAAGTTAACTTTAAGGAAGTGTGTTGTATGTATGAAATGTATTTGTGTGTGTGGTGTATATAACGCATTTGTGTGTGTAAAGTATGTATGTAATGCATTTATATGTGCAAATTAGACTATATATGTAATGCATTTAAGTGTAAAGTATTGAGAGACACCACCGTGTCTGATGGTGTTCGTCTGGGTCGTCTCGCGCAGCCCTCTGTACGAAGTGACGTCTAGAGTGCTTGTTTGGATACAATATTCGACAGACATTGACTGCCCACTGATGATTGTTCTATGTTTTTATGAATGTTCAAGGTAACAAAAAGAGATAATAATATATGGTGGTCATATGAGTTTGTCGTTTGACTCTTTATTTATTATTACTGAACCAGTTATTCACATGAAGTTTGAATTGATAATGCGTCCGTCTGTTGTATTTGAGTTTCATGAGTGATGTTTAAAAACTGTTATTAATTTTGAATGCAAGACGACATATACGAGCGCTTGTAAGTTTTTATAAATTTAATTTGGTGACTAATTTCTACAAAGCAAGAATTACTTCAAATATTGGTTCCAACTTTATTATTCCTACTCTGGTATTGTCATCCACAAATCTGAAGTAAATCGTGCAATTTAAAAATTTTCATAGTCAGGTACATTTTTTTATCTACCGCCGAAACTCAATTAGTGCGGGAATTGTGTTTTTAGATAATTTGTTGTGTTATCAGAACTTTTAGACGTGAAGCTATAAGCGTATGAGTCACTGCGAATACTCGGTAATCAATAGTTGCATCAAAACTTCCTTAATGTGAATTCTCCTTTATGGGCAAACCGTATCCTAGTGCTCGGCACAGAACACTAGTCAAACATACAAAAAAAAAAACAATCAGACTGGACGGCAATAAAAGGAACTCGGTACATAATAGAACAAAAAATATTAATAGGTAAGTATATCGTAAGGATCAAGGCATTATGACCCACTCAGACGAAGAAAGACTCCAAACAACACTAAGGCAACACGATCGCGGACACGACAAAAACTTTCAACGGATGTAAGGAAACGAGCTAGTGAAGAGATTTCAACGGATGTAAGGAAACGAGCTAGTGAAGAGATTTGTGCGGCTCTTAGCGAGGTCTTGAGAGCCGATGTGGGTGATTGAGGTGAATGTGAAGCGGGCGGGGGAAACTGGAGATCCCCGAGAAAACCCTCTTACCAGCGGCATCAAATCCGGTGACCTGGCCGAGGATTGGACCCGGTTTGCCTTGGTGGGAGGCGAGCAAGCTAGCCGCTCAGCCACTGTGGCTCCTTTAGGAAACGAGAATCAGGATGAGTTGCGACATTCGGGGAGCAGAGATATTTTTCCGTCGTGAGGTTAACGAGATAATGAGGTAACATTTCATTGGTTTAAAGTCTAGTGTTGCTTCTCTCTTAGTGGCAAGTTTTCAAAATTAGCCGTCGTAAATGACCATTTTTTTTAGCAATGTCGGAGGGCCCCAGAATGCTTTTTTTTTTTCTTTTTTAACATGCACGACGTCTTTTTAAGTTCCGTTTCTAATCTCTGTGTAGCGAGCGATCATTGAAAAGTAAAAAAAGAAAACACTGGAGATATGTTTTGTATTATCGTATAAAAGGCTTTTTTTTTTGTTTCCGTCTAGTTTATCTGCTTGTAGAGGTTAGTGCAAAGACAGCTGATCACGAACTTAGCAGCATAGTTTGTTTGGTGGACGAGCGCCATGTATTGATTTCGTCACGTTTCTGCAAGTTTCTACAGTAGAAAGATAACTCTCTAGGATTGTTACCATTAATGTCACCGAAAAAATGTTCTTAGTGATTTCGAAGAATAATGCCAAGTATCAAGCACTTGAAACAGAATTAGAAAACAAANCACCGAAAAAATGTTCTTAGTGATTTCGAAGAATAATGCCAAGTATCAAGCACTTGAAACAGAATTAGAAAACAAACATTTCTGATGCCGTATACACTAAAAAAGGATTACTTGGAATTTACCTAGCTTGCTTAAAGTAACTTAAGTTTTAAGAACATTACTTCCTGCCATATTTTCATGAACTCTCAGAACGCTGCCTTTCAGGGTTCTTGATATCTGGAATGTTAGAAAATGTTTCATTGTACGGGAAATTAATATGCTTTTGCATAGTGTGCAGATTTTCGTCTGATGCCATATTTTTTTTATTGCGTTCTTTTAAATGATGGTATCTAAAGTTGGTGTGGATTAAACATGCTGAACCTGACGAATACTGCTGTATGTAATCGGCAAACCAGCATGTTNCACCGAAAAAATGTTCTTAGTGATTTCGAAGAATAATGCCAAGTATCAAGCACTTGAAACAGAATTAGAAAACAAAAATTTCTGATGCCGTATACACTAAAAAAGGATTACTTGGAATTTACCTAGCTTGCTTAAAGTAACTTAAGTTTTAAGAACATTACTTCCTGCCATATTTTCATGAACTCTCAGAACGCTGCCTTTCAGAGTTCTTGATATCTGGAATGTTAGAAAATGTTTCATTGTACGGGAAATTAATATGCTTTTGCATAGTGTGCAGATTTTCGTCTGATGCCATATTTTTTTTATTGCGTTATTTTAAATGATGATATCTAAAGTTGGTGTGGATTAAACATGCTGAACCTGACGAATACTGCTGTATGTAATCGGCAAACCAGCATGTTNATATCTAAAGTTGGTGTGGATTAAACATGCTGAACCTGACGAATACTGCTGTATGTAATCGGCAAACCAGCATGTTTATCCAGAAAAATAAATCGGATCGAAGCAAAAATTTTGAACTCTTGTACTTTTGAAATAAGACTGACCTTCTTGATTTTCATAAGTATACGTAGCGAATCAAAGCGTTGGCTAGCGCAATTACTAAAACCAAAATGTAATCTGTGGGTGGAAAGTTTATTGCGTTAATGACCGCATATGGTCTATTTCGCTTACTGGTCGCACAGGTGACATAGTAACCTCGACCATATGCAACCTACTCTAAGCCCCGATACTCCTTATCGCTTATCTGGATATTTTAATTCATGAAGTTCTTCACATGGCACTCATGTGTATGAAATGGGTCGATCATGATAACTACGCTGGTTTCGAGCATATGTCGCTGATAGAATACTAATTCCATCACATGTTGTATGTGCAAGTACTCAGCATTGTTGAAGATTTGCCACGTCTACTTGTCAAGAATTAAATGAAATTTGTTTTAAAATTAGCTCTTAGCGTGCATGGCTCATACTACTAGCGTTATCAGTATCTTACCTACGAAAAATCTGTTTGTTTGTGTGTATGTATAGGAATTTCATGTATAGTCTAATCGCGGTTTCTCCACCCTTAATCAAACCTTTGTTGTTTCCTAAATATGTCACGTAAATCGTTTTACACTTCTGTTGACGTAAATATATCTTATTTTTGTTATATTAAATATTTACTTACGTTTTACGTATAAATTATAATATTAATTTTATATTTAATGTGAATAAAACAGAGAGAAAATAGGTGTGTTGATAATGCCTAGTAAGAAATAGTTCTTATGTCAAATTATATTATAGCTAATGCGCACGAATTCGGTACGCTCTCCTTTAGGTATACTTGGTCAAACTTTGTTTGCATGAGGCGGAGGAATAGCTTGAAAGTAGAACTTGAGCAGTGCTTCAGGAAAGTTGGAAGCAGCCGTGAATGGACCATAATGTTAAACTTTGCATTAATTTCCACAACACACCGCTACATCTATTATTGTCAAACGATAAACACCTTTATGCCTTGAAGCAGTTCTAATTAAATTTTAACACAGGCGTTGTTTCCGCCACTTTATTTTGGCTTTCCTAGTATTTGATTAGACCGACTTGTTTAATAATCCCATAAAAAAAATGTTCTCCTTAGATAGGACAGCCAGTATCACAGATGCATTTGCTCGTGCTTGAAAACTTGCAGTTTAACTAACTGTGGCTATATATGCGCGCGATCGCAGTCCCCGCATGATTCTGTTGTGACAGAAATGGTTCACACGTACACTGTAAATAATTCTCTGGTAAACTTCCTAAACTGTAATGGAAGTTTTTAACCCATACATTGTATAGAAATAACACCACACATCAAGCTGCAGAAATAGGAATGTTTAGCGTCGCTAATATACGTAATTGGGAACTTCCATACGCATTTGACTATTCCCTGAGCAAATGTAGGAACGCTGCAGCACATATATAGGGGGAAAAAATAACCATTCCCGCTTTCTCACTAAGCTGGTGTGGTAAATTTCCGAATAATTTCTTAGAGTGTATCCAAGCAAGAACGACACTGTAAACGTTTATTGGAGCAAGTGAACTAAGTCTAAACTAACTCCTCTATTATAAACCCGCTTTCACTTGACATTCATTGAAGCTGGTTCAATTTCGAAATCACCGTTTAAAAATATAACTACCCTAAACGGTATATTATATTAAGTGCGCCGCCTACTTGGAGGTTTTTAGCGCATTTGAGCAGAAAAGCGCGGGAGCGATAAGGACGACACTGACACGCGCACCTGATGCCCCTTCGCTCCTATGTGCAAGGCGCTGAACTGGCGTGCAGTGTTTCCGTTGTGCTACGTGTACCTATGGGACTTAAAGCGGTGACCCTATAATTGTATAGGTGGAAAGCCTACAAAAAGGTTCAATGCAGGTCCCTATAATAGTTTCGCATGTTTTCAACCAGTATATTATGAGATACAGGCATGTGAAAAAGCTGTTTTTAGCTGTGTTGGAGGGCCCGGGAATAGCATTTACAATATACATGATGTATTGAGAGTATTATACGTACTTCGCCTGAAGTGTGTTTTATTTTAGTACATTGGTATCATGAGGAAACGTTTAATGGTTTCGTAAAAAAGAACGCGGATTTCACACACACTGCAACGCAGTTCAAGCTCCTGGTAGACGGTGCCCTTTAAAAACATCTAGAAACTTAGATTGGGCGGTACATGTAACTGTATCATGTACGTTTATGGCGCTTTAGTGGACGAAGGATATAGGCACGGTAACTTACGTGGATAAGGGTGACTGATTCATCCGGTTTATTGAAAGTGCAATTCTGTAAGAAGTGGTGTGGTGAATATTTTCATTTACAGCCAAAATGCAAGTAGGTGATATAGGCTGCTGACGGTAAAGTGAGCACTTTTAAATTGTATTGGATTGTATTGGAAAGGGATTATTAACGTTCCCCCATGTTATGTTTAAAGGCTTATCAGAGGACGGCGCTTAGAAACTAACTTG
This sequence comes from Clitarchus hookeri, assembly GCA_002778355.1. Taxonomy (NCBI): domain Eukaryota; kingdom Metazoa; phylum Arthropoda; class Insecta; order Phasmatodea; family Phasmatidae; genus Clitarchus; species Clitarchus hookeri. Next base: position 582,981 of record NQII01000553.1, on the reverse strand, counting down.
TGACCTAACTTAAACTAACACCCATGTTTGTCGTGGGAAGCGAACCCAGAACCTTTCGCACCCCAGACCGGCGGCGCATCAACCGACTGCGCCAAGGGGAGGTCGGCACTTTTAAATTAAACCTTTGAGAAAAATCACTGTACATTAGTTGCTTATACAACTGTACACACACTGGCGTATAGACTCCAAGTTAAGTTGGCAGCGAATTAAGTTAGTAAAATATTTCTAAGTTTCGACGTGGTACTGCGACTGTAATGTTTAAATTTTTTGGCAAATCAAGTTGGTGCAATTTTATTATAAATATTACAGTACGTAGTGGCTTATTGGTAACACATTTAGTTCCCCTAACAATTTTAAGTTTTAACTTGTCTTGCGCATGAATAAATTCACTAGGCCCATGGCAATGTAGATTTTACACAATGCAGAAGGATACCAAATGAGAAGAATAGTAGATCGTAACGTAATGCTTTCAAAAGTGTTTACGTTACTGTGGCCAGTCTATACACGAATTTATTAACAACAATTTATTTTAAGTATGAGAATTAACCCTGAGTAGTTACTCGCGAGTGCAACTAGGTCTCATTTAGCAGAAATATTTCATATCTTGTATACGATAAGAAAAAATAGTCTATTCGCGGTTTCTTCACACTTTTTTAATCAAACCTTCGGAAAATCGCCCCGTGTACGGCGTGGGTGGTTGTTTCCCAAATATGTCGCATCACAAGATTTTTATACTTGTTAACATAAAAATACCTAATTTCTGGTTAAATTGAACTTTTACATATATTTTATTTATAAATTATAATATCAAATTTATAATTAATATGAATTAAAATACAGAGAAAGTATATGTGTTGGTAATACGTAGTAAGAAATAGTTCTTATGTGAAATATCATTACTCTTTACTGTGCACGAATGCAGTGCATCTTCCCTTTGATGTAATTTTCTAAGCTTGGTTAAACTTTGTTTGCATGAGGCGGAGAAATATCCAGGAAGCAGGGCTTCAGAAAGGTCTGAAGTTACCGTGAATAGACTATATTGTAGCTTTGTTTCGCTTTCATGATTGAAGGGTTATCTTGGTTTATTCTGATAGTTTCTCACGCAAGTCTCGAACAACGGGAGAAAACTAATTTATATTTAAACTATACAGTATTATTGATTTAAAAAAACTTTCGTCGCCACCGCGCTATCTTACCATACAAGTGAGTGATAGCCAAATAATAATAGATAAACGTTTTTTCGGGAAAGAAAGTTGAGTTCTCTTTGGTAAAGGTTGTCCACCTGTAACTGAGCATTTTTTGAGATCAACCTACGGAGAAAAATGTCACTGCCCATACCTGCATAAATTTTAACGGACACACTGTCTTTTGATATATTTTTGTCGATGTATTTAAAAGAGAATTAGTTTAATTAACTATTAAAAGCAACGAACATACCTTCATCTGAAGAATCCATAGCAATTTCTTTCAATATGCACACAAAACAACACTTAGTTAACACGCTTAGTTAAGTTCGTAACGATGGAGAGAAAGCAGTTTCATACCAAAACGTTGAATTAATATTGTTAAGTAAACATTTGCGAATACTGAAATTACTAATTTTGCTTTCAATTTTTTTAATGCCTGTAAGTGTAAAACATGAGCAAATTTGTATAATATTTACTTGTATAAAAATTGTACAATTTCACTTAACCAACGCACGAATAAAGCGATCAGTCCCATGGCAATAATAATTTTACATATTGCGAAAGAACTCATAATGCGCAATCAATTAGATCTAAGCAGGACTTTTAAAAGTACTCGGTTTACCATGAACAGCATATATCAAGTTTGCGATTGGGAATTCAACTACGAAATAGCCACCGATACGCAAAATATTTTCGCCGCAGTTCAATTTTTCATAGGACCCAAAGTTACATAATCGTAATGCAGAATAATAAACTCTCGTAATGTCAGTTAAACTAGGTATTTTTAAGCGCTGTAATTTTCGTAGAGCCATCCAGGAAATTAGTTTCAAAGCATTTCTGTGGACACAAAGGCAGGTCTGTGTACGCTTGACGGTCGATTGAACACCGATTCTCTGTTCGGCTACTGACCTCGACGAGACACCGTGTCTGGAGGAAGTTACAAGGTTTTACTGTCCTTTTATGTCTGCTCCGCCTGCAGACACAATCAAAGCCGGGGCGACTTTTTTTAAAAGTATGTTTGATGACATGATCGTAGATTTTTAAAGTGGGACGACTAAGCGTTTTTTAAGCACACGTAAATCTAGTTTTTTATTTTTTACGGTCAATTTTTGGTATAAAGTTTCCAGGGTTATTTTTGTAACTGCAAATGAATTAGAGCGAATTTTACAAAACGTCACTGAGGAATGTGCAAAACTAAAGTAGATTTTTAACAAGCAAGTACTGTAGACTTGAAATTTATTATAAATATGAAGATTCATAAATGATTTTGTATGTTTTATGAAACAGTGTTATAAAGATGTAGTATTTTACTTGTAGTTATACAAGAACGTTTTTGGCAACTGCCTTCAAAGAATTTGTAAAACTCATAAAATAATTTTTATTGTGTAGTGTGGCCATTTTCAGGACCCAGGGAGAAAATATCTTCTGACAAGTTCAAGGGATTATCAACATAGACGTGAATACGTCTGTTAGAGGTTCGTATGTCGGTCGTTTGCGATACGACATACATACAGTCTTTATAGGCAGTGCTGCTATTTACAGATTTCTGTACAGCGCTTATCTTAAATATCTTTGAAAGTAATTTTAAAGTCACACAAGACTAGAGGATAACCACTGATTTCTCCTTCACGCGATAAGTTAATTGAAGGACATGTCGTACGAAAACATTCAGAAAATCGTATAATAATAATTAGACACTATTTAGCATGTAATTTAATTGTAGCAAACTTTTGGACATGCTGATAAGTGTTGCAAATTCCCTATTAACGTGTACCTTTATCAAATTTGCGTCGATGTATTTGTAGCATTCTGTAAGCTATCGGTGCAACCTGATGCATTTGGTAAACATGTAGGTACCAAAATCTGAATGAAGTGTGTACGGTACTCGTATTTCAGTGTCCACCTTATAAACTTAGTAAATATGTACCAAAATATGAATTGAGTGTACACTGTGCTCCTGTTTCACATGGAACTTCAACCCATGCAAATACAAAAGGTTTGATTCGAGTGACGTTGAATGGAATGATTCGACGTATACTGGTTTATATTTAAAGCTTCAGATGTCAAATATTTCTCTCTATATTCCATTTTTTTGCTGATGTTATAACGCAATTCAAATTTTTCCCCCAAAGAAATTGACTTTTCAAAAATAAGTATGGCAAGGGAGCATGATTCTGCAGGTTATTCGTAACGAAACGTTGATGGGGTACACTTGCAGGTTGCTGCATTCAATCTGATATAGTCAATCAGTCAGTACAGAAGCTAAAGTCTTTACGAGCGGAGTGGGCATGGTTTGCGTGGTATCGATAAACAAAAGAAAAGTTGTCTGGGTCTCTTAATGTGGTCGTCATAAAAGTGTTGTAGGAAATTCCTTTTAAGTTCACTTCGAAATATTGTTTGGTTTTGTTGTGCTTGAGGTCTGGTTGCATGGTTTACGACCTAGCTTTCTCGTACTTCGTGGCCTCGCAGCGCGCTTGGCGGGGTGCGGAGGCCTTCCCTTGGATACACTCAGCTTGAGTGACCTAAGTACAGTACACACGACCCCATTGGAGTGAGTGAGTGAGTGAGTGAGTGAGTGAGTGAGTGAGTGAGTGAGTGAGTGAGTGAGTGAGTGAGTGAGTGTGAGAGTGAGTGAGTGTGAGAGTGAGTGAGTGAGTGTGAGAGTGAGTGAGTGTGAGAGTGAGTGAGTGTGAGAGTGTGAGTGTGAGAGTGTGAGAGTGTGAGAGTGTGAGTGTGAGAGTGAGTGAGTGTGAGAGTGAGTGAGTGAGTGAGTGTGAGAGTGAGAGTGAGAGTGAGAGTGAGTGTGAGAGTGAGTAGCTTTGGGTGGCTCTTAACATCGAGGTCTTTGGGAGCCGATGAGGGTGATTGAGGTGAGTATGGAGCAGCGTCGGAATGAAGGGGAGGGGGAAACGGGAGGTCCCCGAGGAAACCCGCAGACCAACGGCATCGCCCGGCACGATTCCCACATGCTAACATCCGGGAGTGACCCGGCCGGGGATTGAACCCGGTTCGACTTGGTGGGAGGTGAGCGGGCTAACCGCTCAGTCACCGCTGGTACCCCGTTCCCATTGTAGTTCACGGCGAACGTAAACGATGTGTATTTTGCTACTTCAACATAATTACTCACAGGAACACACCAGAAACAATAAGAATCATCAAAAATATTTATTGCAGGTAGCTTAAAACTGTGATGTTGGGCTGTAACAGGAAGTACAGACATGCTGTAACAGTTACGGAATCTTGGCAGTAATAGCTGAGAAATTTGACACAGATTGTTTTTACAAAGGGTATATTTTGTAAAATTCTTTGTTTCCTTCAAGTTTCTGTTGTTTCTACAGCTTCTTCTTGAAATATCATCGGAGATATTTGTCCATTTTAATAGCGGACGTTGTTAAATAGGCTACGGTACTTAAAACCCGAGTTCTGAAGATTTTACAAGCTAAGAGTTTTATGTATTGGATAAAAATGGCAATAGTCTTGAGATTTAGTCTCTTGCTCTTATTACATTTTTAAAAGGTGCGACTTCATAATTACTTAAATAGTGACTTTCATGCCTAATTTCAGTATTGCTGTTTTAAATTAGAGAAAAGTTTACCGTCACCGCGAATGTAATCACTTTAAAAGCAGCGAAGTGTTTAACATTCCTAGTATTTAATTATTTTGTTTTTCCGTAGATGTCGCAATTTGTTAACAAACAAATGGAAAATGGGTGATCGAATATGTCACGACACTTTCACTTCGTCAATAATTACATATCGCATTCCTAGACGCGAGATTAACCTACCGAAATTCAAAGGCAGGCACTAGTTAATTTTCACTGAAATGACTGATATTTCAGTTTTATCTCAAATTAAGACGTAACTCGCTATATTACTTCAAAAAACTGGACGAAAGAGGAAGAGTGGTTTTTGTCATCAATGAAAGTTGTTTGTGAGCATTATTTTATATGGAAATTCCACGTGGTGCACGAAATTTTATCTGTCATCTTCCAATTTTTGGACGTGTTTTCCCGGCATTATTTCAAAGTGGTTTATATTTTGTATTTAAGTATAATCATATTGTTGCGTATTTAATGTCTCTCGAAGTGTTACGTTCTGACAGGTTTGAATCTCTAGAGCCGATGAGGATGACGCGAGCTGAGTATGGAGCAGCGCGGGAATGCAAGGGCGGGGGAAACGGGAGATCCCCGAGAAAATCCGCCGACTAGCGGCATCGTCCGGTACGATTCCCGCGTGGGAAAATCCGGTAATGGCCTCGCCGGGAATCGAATCCGAACCGGGTTCGCCGGCCAACGACGTATGTTTACATGTACGAACTTCCTCTCTCACCAGTGTCTCGTTGCGTGCCGTCAAGTAAACTTTAATTTTTTTTTGTGTTGGCGCGGGAGAATGAGGGGGTTCTGATCTTGAGTACAAGTGGCGCTTGTTCTTAGCCAAAATTCTTAATTTAAAAAAAAAAAAAAAAAAGTGTTAATACGCAATATTATTAGCCTACATTAATACTAATGAATAGCATTTCAAAATAAATTGTCCCTTAAGAGGGAGGGGGTTACTGTGCCCTCTTGGTCTCCCCCTTTTTTTTCTAGTACCACTGGCGCAGTACGACAAAGGCCAGTATGTATGTGTTTGTTACGATGTGGTCGGTTTACAGTTCGTTCAGAAATAGAAGTGACGTCCCGCCAGCTTTCTCGCGGCACTTCTAAACGGCCACACTCTCACCGCAGGCCTGTTACACGGCGCGCTGTTTCGAGCGGCCGCGTGCCGTGATTGGCCCGGCGAGAGCGCGAAATTGCCCGGGAGAACGCCGGCCGTCCTTGGCCCCCTCACTGTAATTGGCGGTCTGCTGCTGTACTCTACCTATCGGTCGCGCATTACACTCGGGAGAACTGTCGACCTTGCACAACGTAAATTACTTGCTACCTGACTGTGGTTTTCTTTCTGTCTTATTTTCTTTGGTCGAACGTGATTTCCGTGCAAGCAAAAAGCAAAATGTGTTTCTAAACTATTACTTTAACTTAAATTATAATAATCATGGACATAACTTCTGTGTCACAGAAGACACGGTATGGCATATTAAAACACAGGATACAAGCCAAAATTAGCCTTTGTTACCAGACAAATAAATGTTACGTAGGCCCCACATAATTCCGCTGAAGGATTCGCGTGATAATTCATTCTCTCGTTAAAAAAATAATATAGTTTTTAAATATATATAGTTTTAAAGTATTTTAGCGAGGAGTCTCAACCCACGTGGGAATAAACTATTGGAAAACTCTCAAGAAGGCTTATAGTCTGTAAGTAGGATTGAGAGGGCGGGGCTGGGGTCCCACAACCCCTCATCGCTAGGCATGCGCTTCTACAGCCCCTGTCTCAGCATGTCATACCAAAGCAGTAGGTCTCTGCTAGTCTCAAGTTGGATTCAGTTATATGTCGGGTGTGGTTTTATTACGGCTGTATGCTTCAACTTGCATTCTTGCAAATTTCCTTTGGCTTATTAGCTGTGTGTCTGTGTGAGAGGACATTTTGTACACAACCGGGCCAATCAAAATGAAGCTACCCCGACGCCGAACGTTCATGATTGGCTGGTAGAATCTTAAGACTCGTGCGGGTTAAAATCATCCAACCACGATATTGGTTCTAAACTAACGTGTTTTGGAGTATAACTGGTAGTGGAAACTTTTCGCAAAAATTAGGTGGTTCTAATAGTGGCTTATTTTAAAGAAAGGGAGCTTGTTTTAAGTGTGCTAAAAACGCGATGGAGCCGGTGGAAGATTGAACCATTTGTTTTTCGACCAGATATCACAATTCCCAAAGAAGTTACAGATGCATGTGTGACAGTTCTCTGTTAAGTGCTAGAAAAATACCGTAAATGTCCAAATACAGAAAAAAGTTTTCGTTTGGCCATACTTTGGGAACAACTATGCGTGCGTATGTGTGGACTGTACGTGTGCAGTCTATTCACGGTTACTTCCGACTTTTCTAAAGTCCTGCTGAAGTTATACTCCCGGCATATTCTTCCGCCTCGTGCAAACAAAGCTTAACAAAAGTCTAGAAAATTACACCAAAGGGACAACGCACAGCATTCGTGCACTCTCAGAGAAATATTTTTCATGAAAACTATTCCTTACTGGGCATTGCCAACACATCTATTCACTCCCTGTTTTTATTTATATTAATAATAAGTGTAAACTATTATATTTAATATACATAATATAAGTAATAGTTNTTCACTCCCTGTTTTTATTTATATTAATAATAAGTGTAAACTATTATATTTAATATACATAATATAAGTAATAGTTAAATTTTATAAAATATAAGATAATTTTTAAACAACTGATACCTCCTATTGCTATGGCGTATAGTAGGTATGGGATCTGCTCTCGGCGTAAGGCGCCAGCACTTGATGCCAGCCCTCAGTGTTAGGGCGTAAGAATATGTCGACACTATTGTCCCTAGGTCCAATTTACCAAATAAATTCACCTCCCTTGTGAGTTACCATAAGTCAGTTTTATTTATGCTTAACAGGGTCACTTCTACATGTACACACGAGACAACTCTCCCCTTCCCTTTTTCTACGTATTGCTTGACGCGGCGATTTGCGTCGCGGGGGAGCCCGATTCTTCACACTTCCTGTATGGCTCTACTTATCTGACTCGAGGCGCTGGTCCTTTCTCGGCTGGCGACCTCTGGACCACTTCGTCACTCGGTAGGCAGACTGGGACGTCTGGACTGCGACAGGTCCTCCCTGTTGGCGTCTCGACGCCTCCTCTCGTATCGGCTCCGCTCCGCACATCTCTCTGGACGTCCTCCGACTGACGTTGACGTCTTGATGCATTCTCGCGAACTCGTTTCTCCTGACTCCGGTCCACACTCCTCGCTGGACGACGTCTGACTGACGTTGACGTCTTGATGCATTCTCGCGAACTCGTTTCTCCCAGCTCCGATCCACACTTCTCGCTGGACGACGTCTGACTGCCCCGTTCCTCCCTTTTCCTCGTGGTTTTGTATGCTCGTTCGCCATATTGAACTCGCCTCCTCTCTGCACGTGGCTGCGCTGATCGCCA
>NQII01000553.1:555249-574581 GCA_002778355.1 Clitarchus hookeri | reverse complement strand
CTTGCAGCTGCGAGGCGCGGCTGCGCCTTCCTGGCGTCATTCTTCCAGCACGTCCGCAAAACCCTTAGTATTTATTGCTGTCGTCCGCCTGTGAGTTTCGCCAGAGCGTGTCTTCTGATGAATAAACTGTATTTCGGGACGCGGGACGCGTCACAACATATGTATAAAACCCTTGTGATACATTACGTATTTAGTAAACGACCAAACTCGTCATACATGAGGTGATTTTTCGAAGGTTTGATACAAAAAGTGTGAAGAAACCGCTAATAGGCTAACAATTGAAATTTTCTTGGAAACCGATATTTTCAGTACTGGTAATAAGTAAGAACCGTGGGTGGCGACCTTGTAATTCCTAATAATTAGGGACGTGGAAAATTCGCGAGTTCAATGACCTGTAGGCTAGACTTCACAGTCTTATATACACTCATGCAGATATCAACTTTTCATTGGTTGCTTGTTGTAGCAGTACAAGAGGCGGTGATCGTGCCCGAAATTTATTACACATTTGTTATTGGCTCATTTATCTTCTCTATAGGTGTCAAACAACGCGTCAACCAATTGCGAAAGTAACATGAAAGTACAAGTTTGTGAATTGCAACTCGTCTCGAAATGAACCCGCGAAATTTTCAGGTATCTACTAATATTACAAAATTTAATTGTACTGGAAAGAGCGTATTAATTTGCCCCGGTGATAAGGCCTGAAGGCTTATTAAGGGACGGCTTAAAAACTAACTTATGACCTAACTTCAACCAACACCCGTGTCTTACCTAGGATTCGAACCCAGAACGTCCCGCACTGCAGATCGGCGGCGCCACGGGAAGTCGACTACAAAATTGTAGAAAATACTAAGCCTGCAGGGAATAGTTTCTAAATGTCCGTACAAATGTTGGCGTGTTTCACCGCCGGTCGACGAGTGGTGAGACTGCCCGCGGCTCTCGTGACTTACGCCTTATGTCGAAGATGGGAGTGTTGTCCTTGGTTGGTGGCCGGGCCGGAGGGACTGCTGTTGTGGTCGGGGTTGTCTCCAGGGACATAGCAGATGGCGTCCACCCACGGGTTTCTCCCCAAGCTGGAACCACGACAGCCCGACAAACAAGACACGGCACGATGTCACAGCGTGAGGACATTTCATATTATACTTTATTCAGCTCAGCGTCCACAATACCCAGACGTTATCCGCCCGACAAGCGTTGTACTTGTTTGTTGGAAAATCCTAAAACGGCAAGTTATCCATATAATTTCCAATATCTACAATTAAATCTCACAATAACGTTAGTTATCCTTTGCTTCTGTTTTGTAATGTCGTGTTTACATCCTTTGCGCGTACCGACGAGCTCGACACGACGGAAAGTAGAAATAGAATCTACTTTTATCGGGCTATCCGGGCTGAGATTCTGTCGGGCTGATGTCACAGGGACCTGTCTTTCCGTTGGCTGCTACTCAATTTTCGTCGTGTCGGATTCGTCATGGTATTGTGACTCCAGCATTGATCGGCTAGGTGGGCTGTTAGATCGGCACTGGGTGCCGTCACGGGAAGCCAGCCACTGGGCTTACTAGACGAGTCGCTTCATTACGTCACTTCGCTTGTGCGACGCACATCTCGTAAACACGCCACGTTATGCTATCATCACAATCGTGCTTCTGCTGGTCCAAAGTGTCATTAAAGGAGAGAGCTAGACGTAATTGTGGAGTTGCCAGTTCTTGAGCTATAACATTAATTCAGTGTTCGTTATTGAAATATCTTCTTTCACAAGGCATAGTATATCATTCAAATAATTGAATAACTGTAATATCAATGCATTACATTTATCTGTTTACCATGTGGAATAAATAGAAATTAATTATTGAATACCTTCTGAGAACGACTAGAGAAGTGATAGCAGTACAAGAAGTCAAGACATAATAGTCTTTAAAATATAATTAAATGATTATAGACGTGCAAAATTCGCGTTGTTATTTGGTAACATGCTGGACTTCACTGTTCTATACCTGCTTGGGCGCAGTTCGTGATTTCATTGGCTACTGCCACCTATACGACGTCATTTACCTGTATGACCTCTTTACTGGAGATTGGTAGCTCAACAGAGGGTCTTACTATAGGCCTTGGGTGTGTGCCACACAAGTTGTCGGTCAATGGCAGAAGTCACACGAGCCAGTCACATCTTGGTGTTTAGTTTGGGGCTCCAAAATAACGCGAATTTTGCACGTCTCTAAAAAATTTATATCAAATATAATAAATGGCAAAAAATATACAAATTCAAGATGCCGTCAAACACTCCCGCGTAAGTAAAAAGCTTTTAGCTTTTGGAGATTTCTTTGTACGGTAGACATTAGAACTGTCATATTTGAGGAAAAATTGTCACAATGAAAATGAGAAATTTACTGAAGATACAAAATGTGCACAATATGATGTCACAGACGAAAAGAGCTGTAAATTGGGATTTAGTGAATGTATTGTCATTCTCTGCTGGAGCACATTTTCAAAATATGTGCACCCTTTGCAATTTGGATGTCTAATCGCTNTAGTGAATGTATTGTCATTCTCTGCTGGAGCACATTTTCAAAATATGTGCACCCTTTGCAATTTGGATGTCTAATCGATAGAGACCTGAAAAATTCGGTGTTTCATTTCGGGACAAGCTAGAATTCAAAACCTCGTACGCTTGTATTACTTATTCTATTGGCCCACCCGTTAGTTTACACCTCCTGGACAACTCTGAGCAAATAACAAACACACAATAAAATGCAGACCGAATCACTGTCTTCCGCTAATATAACAAGCAACCAATGAACAGTGATATTTGCATTATTTTACATACGACAATGGAGTATAGCCTACAGGTGATTGAATTTGCGGATGTTTCAGGTATCTACTAATCGATAATCGCTAATTAATATCTGCTCTGTAGCATATCAGGTGTAATCGTGGCAATAGCATTTCGGATTCTGTGCCGCAGCTCTTGAGTTTGCGACAGAAGTCTCCGTAATTTCGGGAGTCACATAAAGCAATTAGGGGGCGTCAAGTCCGAGGAATGTGGAGGCCAAGCGCTTGGCCCGCCCTGACCAAATCCAATGGCCAGGAAAATGCCTGTCCGGAAGTTGACGTACAAAACGTTCCCCAGTGTGGAGGAGCTCCTTCGTGCTGCAGTTCATGTAGATGGCGAAGCATCAATTATTTCACAAATCCAGGTACACAATCAAAGTGAATGTTTATCAAATCAAAAAGGCTCGATTATGCAGTCATGCATGAGGCCGCACAATACATTGACTTTGGGGCTTTTCGTCATGTTGGCTGTTAACATGCTGTTTTTTCGATCCCTATATACTCACAATGTGACGACTGACATGCCCTAACACATGAAATGTTACCTCATCTGAAAACATAATTTTTTGCAGAAATTTGCTGTCTTCGGCTATCCTGTTCCATCATATCGACTCCAAAGTGCAGGCTGGTTGATTTGTCAGTGCCCTTAAGTGCCTGCGCTATTTTCACTTCTTGAGCGCTTAGTTGCATAGCAATGTGTAGATTTATGATTGGGGAAACTGCAGTTCCCGCGAATTCACTGCGAGTGGGGTTTTTTTTTTTTTTAAACTTCGGAGGAAACTCCTATGGATTGCCTTGACGCTGTTCTCAGCAACACTAGGTCTTCCTGGTTTAGGGTTATTTGCCACATTGCCTGTTTCCACGAATCGTTGGTACCAAATCTTGATTTCTCATGTAGACCCTGCATCACGTCTGCCGTAAACCTTTCTAAATTCCGTTTCACCTTTGTGTCTTTATGTACCACTCAACACAATGGGCCTTTTCCTTCATGGATGTACCATCGTATATAAAGTTGACATTTATAACGCCACCACGATGACCATCGTAGAACTCCTGGCTCCAGAAAATCTAAAAAACAAAAAAAAAAAACATAATTTATTATTGTAAGTTGTTTCCATGTTACAGCCATGTACTTTTGTGACATTAATTTATGTAGGCCTACATCCTGTATTTCTTCGTGTTTGCGTTGGGCGTTGTAGCTTCAAAAGGAACTTGGTTGTACATAGTCTCTTTCCCAGCAATCTCGTAAGCAGAATGATTATATACATTTCCTCTCCGTTTCTCATCGTCTACAAGAAACTGGTTCCGTTTCTAATGACTCGGCTGTCGACTAGACGTTATGTTAAACGCACGAAGCAACTGTACAGAAATAGCCGCGAAGATGTCCGTTATGGTGGGTGTCCTTGAGCGGCGTCGAGGGGCATGCGGCGACAGTGATGCTTGCACCGTCCCACAATGCGGGGTTCCGCTGCCGTGGCTGCTGATTGTATGAGGGCGCTTTGTTTCCGGCGCCGTCCTGTAACTCACTGGGCACTGTACGGACCGGGGTGACGGGTACTCGACGACGGGTATATCTGGTTCACAGTTGGTTGAACTGGCTTGCGTAGTTACGTAAAGTTGACACCAAATTAGGAAAAGTAGTTATACATGTTAACGTTACATTAGAACTGTAGTGTCTAGACAAGTGTCCACTAAAATGATGATGCTTGAACATTTTGTTTTTGCAAAGTGGATTGACTTTGATATTTGTTTGGCCGTATACGAAAATAATTTTTTTTTTGGTCCTGCCAAACCTTTGAGGGAAATAATGTTGCAGTGCATCAGTTTGTAGCTTCAGTTGGACTGTGTTGACGGGGAGTAGAGACAGATTGCCTGTCGTCCTAGCGAAAGCAGAGTGAAGATGTTAGGAACGGAATGGTGCTGGTTATAGGCAATTTGCGGTAAAGTGAGCACTTTTGAAAGCCCTCTCATTTTGAATAGGTCAATAAGTATATTTTATTTTACCCTTAAACGTTAATTTCCGAGTGCGGTGGATTCTACACTTCGTGTTTGCTACTTACATGGCAACATGCATTTAAAAAGACTGTTAAAGGATGAAAAAAAAATGGCTGAAATAAAAAAAAACTAGGGCCTCAAAATAACTCACTTTACCGCGAACAGCTTATAGTAGTGATAAGTGTGTGGTAGAAACTGTAAGAAGACAAAGGGTAAACGAGGTATTTGATCAAAATGTGAAATTTGATTTCCCAACACAGTGTTTTAGTCCCAAAAATCGTACCTGGTATACTCCTTAAGACGGCCCCACAGGGTAGATAGGTACACAGACACGAACTGACGTGGCAATTTTTTTATGCGCGCGTACCCATTCTCTGGTTGGCTGCGGGAGGCTCTAGAAACGGGCCGTGTGTCTGATTGGCTACTGCATGCTGTGAAAAGTTTTCTGTTGGCTGGTTTGCCCGCTGGCGAGGAGGTTACCAGCCGCTGGCTGGAGAACGACTTTCCAGTATGTTGCTGGCTAGCGGCGCCATTTTGCTCGCTTGTTCGCCTGGAGTACGCGATGTGGACGGTTGTTTCGCCTCTGTGCCCGAGCGTAGGCACGGCAAATTCCAGGCGCGATGTCACCATGACTCCCGTAATTACAGAATGGCGTCTCGCATGCAATAAACTTCCCACAATTAATATAAAAGATTCATTCAAAATAAATTTAGACACACTTAAACACACAGGCTGCGGATGCAGTAAAACGTTAGTTTAAAGACCTCATTATTATATTACATTCACTGTTTCTTCCCACTTTTTGAATCAAACCTCTGGAAAAACTCCCCATGTATGAGATGTTTGGTTCTTTCCTAAATATGCCGTACACACAAGCGTTTTATACCTCTGTTAACATGAAAGTGCCTTATTTTTGGTTAGATTGAACTTTTACTTATATTTTATCTATAAATTATGATATTTCACTTATAATTCATAAGATAAAACTTTAAGAAAATAGGTGTGTTGGCAATGCCTAGTAAGAAATAGTCCTATGTAAAATATTATTGAATTGAGTGTCTATGAATGTGGTGCGCTAGCCCTTTGGTGTGATTTTCTAGGCCTAGACAAGCCTTGTTTGCATAAGGCGCAGGAATATCCTAGGAGTAGAACTTTAGCAGGGCTTCAGAAAAGTTGGAAGTAACCGTGAATTAACTATCCGTATTTTTTTTTAAATATAATATTCTAGTGCTGTTTCCAGGTACCTAATAAACACTCCGTAGTGCTTATTTCTCACTAGAACAAATTCTTTATTTGCTGTCCGTAATGGATATAATTTACATTAGTTGTGCACTAGCACTCCGTACATCTCGTAGCGAACTGAACTCGAACAAAATTTGTTGTTTGGTTGTGACGTTGGATATAGTGAACTTCCACTGCGGTCGAAGGCACCTACTCACAAAACGGATCGATATGACTATGTTTTCTACGGTTATAATTTATTTTTATAAATTAGCCAGAGCTATTTAACAAACATAAATAAATAACGAAACCAAAACAAAAGACTTGTGTAATAAAGCACAAGAAGTTCTGTTATTAGTGGTGTTAACCAAAGAATATTCGGCGTATACTCTTGACTACAGCACTGCCAACACACATTTGAACACACGAACCGAAAATTGACGATTTACAGTTATGACTACCTTAAGACTTTGCAATCTGAAATGTATAACATAGAACAGATTTATTCGTCATGTATCCTTGACCATTGTTATAGGCCTGTCTATAAAGTAGTGTCTTTAAGTTTCAAGTTAAACTGATTTCTAATACTGTTTTACAGTCAGCCGTTTTTGCGTGTTTTTATTCCTTAATAAAAGCTAATTTTAAGAGCTTTACAATGTAGTGCCTTCTTTTTTAAAACCTACTTTTAAGTTAACACTTTGGAAGAGCATGATAGTATTGTGCGCATAATCACACGATAATTATTTCTTTCTGGATATATGCATGTGATATTTCGCTGTAGTGACGTTATATTGTGTTATGCTGTAACTTTAATTTTATGTAACGCAAAATAATTTTGTTGGTTTAGGTTTATAAATATTGATTCAAAACTGTCAGGTAAAATTCGTGATACTGTTACATTATGCACTGATACCGCTTTCATGTACTCAATACTATTGTACTAAAAATCAATTATTCTGTAAATTATTATCATAGTAAGCATTTATGAATATTTACCTGATTGTTGGTTATCTAATCAAATGTCTGTTAATTGCGTTAGTACAATGAGTTCACTGTACGATTGTCGAAGCTTACTGGTGTGATTTGTATGTTAAATTTCCGAGGAACTCATCGAATTATATTTCCTCGAACGAGGCTAAACATTTTATTGACACGTATTGTCATGAAAAGTTTGATAAAGTCCTCTTACGATGCACAACGGGAAAAGTTGGCGGCCAATGTTGCGTATTCAAGTAACAAAGCTGTTTCAAGCACCTAGCTAGTCTTTTTTGGTTAAGGATTTTCTGTAGAAGGCTTTGTTTTGCTAAGAACTCCAATGTTTGGTCAAACAAAATTGTAGTAACGCGTATATTTTAAGTGATAAAACTACAGCGTTAATAGTTCAGGGACTTAGTGTAGAGGAGGATAAAGGAGAGGAAATATTATTGGGTTGTACATTGCAAGGTTGTGTACAAAAAGGCGGTGTCGAGAGGACCTATTCATAAATTGACGTTACAGACGGGTGACAGGAGGTTAGAAAGTATTTTTGAAATGGGGTTTAAAGCTAACAGGATTCAAAAGAACTCGTTAGCTTCTCGATGAATAAAGACTTTGTAGGCAATTGTCGTTATAAAATGGTCGTGCCATGCTGCTGTAAACTCTATAAAGAAATTTGCTCGTGTGCAAAATATAAGAAAAAATAATATAGTGCTGCTATTAATTTCGCAAAACGTGACTGGAAGTTCAGAATCGCCTTACGCTATTCGCATACAATTCAAATAAGTGAATATTTTGCAATTTTTGCAAGGTATTTCATAATAGTTGCACATTCGAGAATTCTTATTTCGCGTTCAAAATGACTTATGCCTACTATTTGCTGATAACTGGAAAACCAGCGCATTAGAGTTGAAATCTCAGACGACTTTGTAAAATTCTCTAGCAGAAGTAACCTATTCCACCAACTACATGGAAGAATTTGTGTTGGTCTTCTCGTGAATCACTTTTTAGCGTCGCATAAAGGTAGTGTATTTTTCTTGGCTAAGTGTATTTTCGTAACACTGAACATATTAATACGTAAATGGCAGTCTGCACGCACATATCAGTGCCCTGTTTGCAAGCAGACGTACGTAATCAATTTCACGCCAGCAGTAGTTAATTACTGATAAGAAACTCGGGAGAAATGAGTTATGTTCTGCGGTCAAAGAACAGTGTTACAGAAATTCATTTGTGCCTGCGATAAAAGTCTGAAGTCATCATGTAAGCTTACGATTTATTATTTTCCTTTTTATGTTGGTTATTTTGGTGCAGACTATATATGAGATAGTTGAGTATTAGACTCTAAAACCGTTACCTTCCGTAGTTTTTTTTTTTTTGCTGTAACAGTGTGCTTTAGTGCCATACAGGACAGATAGAATACTTGATTCCACAATCATGCAGTTATCAGTATGGCTACGATATTTCTTATAGGAACACTGCAGAAGCAGGTATAACATTTCTAGCCTTGGACGTAGGGACTTTCGTTAAGGATATCAATTTCTGCAGGAAAATTTTTTTATACTGGACTGCCTTGCTATGTATGTATGTATTGTATGTTATTTCTATCAGAGTGCAATAATTTCTTCAGTTGATTCAGTTATGTTTGCCCCAAATCCATATTTCGTGAGCAGACAACCGAGGCATGTGAAACATATTGTTAAGATTTTCTCTCAAAGTCGCTCGGCTAAACCAAGGTCTTAATTAAATAAGAGTTAGTTATAATTTCCTAATTATATTTACAATAACTACAAACAAAATTATCTCGACTCAACATCTCACAATAAATCGGTATCACTTGCTGTTTACAATTAATTACAATTCAATACAATTTGCAATTACCTTGAAGAAATTAGCATTATTAAATCATTTAAAAAATCAGTCTCACTAGACAGTGTATCAAAAACTATTCAATTATTTTAAAAATTACATGTCCATATTTGACAGTTCCAATATGTACAATAAAGTCTGTAAGTAGTTACGAAATGATGGTTCAGCGCCAACTGGATGCTGGATGCAGACCCGCGGCGCCACGCGGCCATCTTGGGTGACGTCACGCAGCAACCTCCTACTCTGTCATTCCTCGTCAGTGGTGGCTATCTTGGACTACCCTTTTTCCCCTCTATAATTTCCCTTTATCGCTCCTTCTCTATCATTCCACTTCGGCACTTCACGCTCTTGCATTCCGATTCTTTTTCTCCCGCTCTTTCATTCCATTGTGTTTCTCGTGCTCTGCCATTGCTTCCTACCAGGTTTCCTTATATTCCTTCTGGTCTCCTTTCACCTGACACCCTGGCGGGGCCGAGTCTCATGCTCTGTCATTTCACCTTGGTTTTCTCATATTACTTCTGGCCTCCTTTCACCTGACATCCTGGGACGAGTCACATACTCTGTCAATCAACCTACGCGACACGGAGAAAAGCCTGTCCACACACGCTAGCCTAGAGTCACACCGCGCGCGCTTCAAGTAAGTCCTAAGCCTACTTATAAGCGTAGTTATCTAATTTCCCAACCATTTAAGATACAGCTACCAAATTCATAACATAGGCATCACTTCCGACGACGAAAAGGACCGCAGGGTCAAGTACACATTAGGACTTCGTATAAACTGTTGTTAAAACACTGCAACGTAATTGTGCCTTAATTAATAGGTATTAAATAATGAGTTGTATGGGACCCTTTTCTCTTGATACAAGGGGCCGCGGTGGCTGAGCGGTTAGCCCGCTCGCCTCCCACCAAGGCGTACTGGATACAATCCTCGGTCGGGTCACTCCGGATTTTTGCATGTGTGAATCGTGACGGATGATGTTGCTGGTCGGCGGCCTTTCTCAGGGATCTCCCGTTTCCCCTGCCCCTTCATTCCGGTGCTGCTTCATACACACCTCGCTTCACCCTCATCGGCTCCCAATACCACGATGTGAAGAGCCGCCCAGATCTCTTCATTCACTCATTGGCGCTTGATACTAGGCCGAAATTTAAAGGGGCTGTTATTAGCAGGTAGCAAGAAAGTTCTGATGGTCGTCATTCGCAGATTAAAGTTTACAATTTATGTTTCGTCCTAAGTTACAGTGGCCGAGAAGCAAAATAACAAACACAACTTAGTCAAGTCCTTCAGTTTTGACAGCAACACTTTTGTTGTTGTCTTTGATAGTGTTTCTCGTGTAATGACTAAAGGGTACTAGGCACACGGTAGTATAGGCGCAGTATTAGGTTAAGATAACATTATTTAAAAAAATTACTTGTGAACGTTGAAAAGTTGGGGAAATATCAGGAAAATGTGCTTGAGGTCCGAGAATTTTGTAATTTGTGATTTTTGAGAAAAAACATTAAATTTTCCTAATTTTTGCAGTGTATTTTGTCAGGGTAACGTAAATAGGAAAACTGGAAGAGTCAGGGAAATGTCAGGAAATTTGTTATAAGTATATTGCTAGTTATTCTGTAGTTCGTGTTTGACTAAGACATGTTGTTGGTTTGCCTCGATTATACAATGACGAATATCACATTTCTTTAGGGAAAACTTGCCACTAAAGGGCTATTGTGTAATATGTAATATGGTGTTACATGCATGTTACTGCAAACATGTTATAACAAAATAGCCTAATATAATCAGTCTGATAACTTCTGGTCGTCCACGACGATTACTGTACGTTTTCGAATAATTTATAAGCTGATTTGTGTGGCCCAGAACAAAGAAAAACATTGTTACTCCTATACACTTCAGACATATTACGCTATAGAGGCGCTGCAATACAGTTGAGGGTTAAAGGCACACTAAGAGTTCAGAACGAGGGCATTGTACACGTATTTCCATCAGCGTTTATAGAGAAAAGAAAAATATGAAATTAAGTTAATTAAAATGCTTGGCGTAAACAGTTTTTTTTTAAAAGTTGAGCTGATAATTTTTTTTTTCGTCAGTAGCACAGCTATTTAGTCTGTCTCGTTAGAGGTCGGCATGTCAGATGTGGGGCCACTTTCAAGCTATCGGTCAAGTTTCTTGAGCTTTTTGCTTCGGCCTTCATATTTGACCCAGATTGCAATAATGAAATGATCATTAGGGAACGGAATTGACTTACTAACTTCTTGTTTTGGATGTTTTTCTACAGGAAATGGTTGGTAAAGCCAAACCGGCGAGGGGGCTTGGTGGAGAGAAAGAGGAGGGAGGTTACAGAGAGAGCGCGCACATCGTGTATTCTTCCGTCACATGCAAAATTGACGTAGGCGGTTGTTCGTTCCGGAAACCCGGACATATAGCAAACACTTAAACGTTCTGTATTATGTATTTACGGACCTGGACTCCGGTTTTCGACATTACGATTGCGTTTCCGTATATTTATTGAATATTCCCTTAAAATGGTTAGTATAAGTATGGAACATTTGAACAGCAGACTTATTTATTACAACCTTCAGTAATACACATTTCCTATCAATTACCCCCACCCCCTTTTTTTTCTCGCCTTTCGTTTCGATTTTATTGTATCATGCGATTCATTTGTTTTTGCATTGTGTATAAAGAGTAGTTTTAAGATTTTTTAAAAATCACTTAGTGATAAATGCACGAGAATCCCCAGAAATCCGATCTGACAGACGTACGGGGTTATGCCATGTGTTTGTATTTTCAGAGGGAGTGCGTCATTTACCCTAAAAAACTTTTCCTCGCGTAACTCATACAAATAGGTGTTTGCCCTACACTTTATTTACCCTAAAGGTGTTTACCGTAAAACGTAATTTTCCCTCAAGGCGTTCGCCTTAAAGTAGTTTGCCTTAAAATTAATTTTCCCTAACGTTTAGTGCACGACTTTAGGGCAAACTAGAGGTGGGTCACAGTATCAACTTGTTAGTTTGTATCTAATACCCACTTGTATCAGACACTGTAAATTAGTACATTGCTGAACTACCAGGTACATTTAGTAACAGTTTAACATTTGCTAGCGTGTTGCGTTTGCTGTTCTATTTAAACAATTTACATTTAGCAAGTTCATTACTATCTAGAAAATTTCGCGCAAATGAAGTCCTTTTTAAGCTGCTCTTGTTCTTATCCATACGTTATTTCACTGTAACACATACCACACAGTACACCAACCCGAAACACGAACTTGATAATACCCGTACTGAGAGCACGTGTACCTGACAACATGCATAGACTAGACCACACGAGACTGGCGAAGTAGCCGTGAATTCCTGTATCTGATACAGAAAGTATCAGATACTTTTTATCAGATAAAATTCTGTATCAGTATCAGTTTGGAACAGCTACAGAAAATAGCTGTAATGACCCATCTCTAGGGCAAATTATGTGTATAGTCTATTCGCGGTTTCTTCACACTTTTTGAATCAAAGCTTTTAAAAATCACCCCATGTACGACGTGATCAGCTGTTTACTAAATACGCCATGTATCACGAGCGTTTTATACTTCCTGCTAGTCCTACTAATATTATAAATGCGAAAATATGTGTGCGCGTGTGTGTGTATGGATGCATGTTTGTTACTACTCAGCTTAATAACAGTTGTACGGATTTATATGTAATTTGGCATGTAGGTACTTTAGGTCCTGGAATAGGACATACGATACTTTTTTTATCGCGGTAAATTGTACGGGTCCTGTATAACAACAAAAAGTAATTCTGCAACAGCTGGGAACGTGATGATAGAACTCAGCTCCATAACGGCAGAACGGACTCTGATGAAATTTGGTATGTAGATACTTTAGGTCCTGGAATAGGACCTAGGAGACTTCTTATCCCGGAGAATTGTACGGTCCCTGTGGAATGACAACAAAACGTAATTCTGCAACGGTTGGGAACGTGACCGAAATATTTTTTTTTCCTCTGGTGTCAATGTTTATCAAGCCGCCCAAGGACCTTTGAAATTGCTGAACGACTGCTATCAATCGATAACAACCGGGACCGAATATTTAACGTTCCCTCCGAAGTCTGGAAGCGCTCAGATTTTATACCACTAACCAGTCACCCATCCAAATGTGTGCCGCTGGGAACATTGCTTAACTTTGGTGATCGATTAAGATCCCTCAGCCAAGCGCAAAAAGTAGTACCTAGGTGCACTTATTTCTAAAGCAACAACTTGATGAAACTCACGGTTTTGATTTTCATACATCGAAAGCGAAAATGTGGTAACTACACGATAGTTGCACAGATACACTCCAAAAACAATACCCTATTTCTTGGCTATCGGGTAATAAATATTTCCTTCTTTTTGGGTTACTGTAATCAGTTAAAAACCTAGGCCAAAATAGTGTAATTTTATCATTTTGTTTTCACATAAATGAATTGTCTTCTCCCAATTTATTTATAAGTGTATCGCTGTAAAACTCAATTGTACCCGGGCGAAGCCGGGCCGGTTCGCTAGTGTGTTCATAAGAGTGCCTTTTTTTTTTGTTGGCTAAATTGATATTTTATATATACTTTATCTATAAATTATGTTATTTCTTTTATAATTTATATGGATAAAAACAGTAAGAAAATAGGTGTATATGTAATACCTAGTAAGAAATAGTTCTTACGCAAACTATTATTGCACTGAGTGCGCACGAATGCGGTGCGTTGTCCTTTTGGTGTAATTTTCTAGATGTGGTTAAGCTTTGTTTACACGAGGTGGAGGAATATCTTGAAAGTAGAACTTTAGCAGGGCTTCAGAAAAGTGTGAAGAAACCGCAAATAGACTATACCCAATTCGAAACGTGTGGTGTATGGTGTGACAGCAGAGGCGATGGAGCGGCAGTCTCATGTCTTTTGTTTCTTCTGGTTTTCAGGTCCGGAGGTGAGGAACGCGTGCTGGAACCGGCTGTGAAGCGACGCAAGAGTGCGAGCCGTCCCGACACCCGGCCGCCGAGGCGAGCGGCGTCTCGAGTTTCCGCCCCAATTATCTCCGACGGCGACCTTCTCCGCCCCCTTCCCCCTAGGCACCCTCNCGCGCAAGAAGTTCGTGAGGCGCGCGCGATTTTGACGGGGCCAATTTAGCGCCCGTCACCTCCCGACGCCACCCCCGCCCCACCCCGCGACGTTAGCCTCCAGGAGCCAAGTTCGCCGTGGACTGCGGGGTAGAAACATTCGCCGTCGCTCGAGTGGCCGGAACATGCGGCTGGCAGGCGGGTGCGCTTCGCCACTGCCCGACTTCCGGACGGCGTCGTCTTCCGTTCTGCTGCGAAACTGATCTGGTGAGTGGCAAGGTTTTCTTTTTCCCCTGATTTTCTTTGCACGCAGTACAGTAGTATCTGGGAAACTTCATCTAACGTGGACTAACAAGGGCGACGAGTTAGTGGAGATTCGTGTTTTACGGAATTAAGAGCGAATATGTAATTGACAACTCATTACACGAAGCAAAGCATAAACACGATTTTTTTTTTGTGTAAGATAGTCTTGAACGGCAACGCGTACTGTCGAGTTTAACGATATGTCGAGTGTGCCAGTTTCTTCTGTACGTTTGACGATACTGGCCGTTCGTTCATCGGGACGCAGTAAATGATCCCGAGAACTTGGTCACGAAAGAACAAAATAGTATTTCTGGGCCATATTTGACAGATTTCCGTCGCGGCTTTCACTAGCAGTAGAGTTGAATAATACTAACGAAATTCACCTCGAACTTTAATCAGCAGGATTAATGTCCGCAGGCTTTCCCGGTCGTTGTGGCTACAACCCAAAAGCCTAGAACAAACACACGTCACAGTAACTGTTACCGATGCTGCTACTTTGACTTCAAAGTTGAGACTGCGACGTCTTTCGAAACGCCGGGACAAGAAAGGACAGTGATGCGACTACAACCCAGAAGCCAAGAACATGCATTAATCAGGAATATGTGTGTATTTTATTTGTAATGTTGAAACTTTTGCCTGTTTGACGAGCCTTAGTGACGATTCTTTGATTTATTTTTAAATTTTTGGCACTAGTGTGACAGTGAAAATATATTGTAATAAACGTGGTAGTAATGCTGCTTTTTGCCGGTAGGCTAAAGAGCAATCTGGTGTACATACCAAATTAACCTAAAGCGTGGTTGCCGCCCGTCTGGAAAATAGGGAAATGTCAGGGAATTTTGAACGTGGTAGCTGAACGTCGGGTAATTCTGTGATATCCATTCTATATTTGGAAGTTCTATCAATAGTGCACCGCTACCAGAATGGTATAAAATTGTTTTTAAGATTGTGGGCAAAATACTTGGGCATTTTCTTTGCAATACATGTAGGGAGCAATTTTTTTTTAAATGAGATAAGTATTTTTTATGTAAAACTGTGCTGTAATCCAAAGGCGTCTATCTTTACAGAACATTTTGTTAAGCAGAAAGGTCTGGGAAAACAGATTATTTTTGTCCAGAAATTAGGGGAATGTCCGGGAATTTTAAATTGGAAGATGGTGACAACCCAGTTAAGTAACAGCTATAAATGGCACTTCGGCCTCGTTGCCTAAAAGCTCTGTAGCGAACTCGGCTATAGAGTATGCGAGGTCAGTTTGCAGTGAGGGTAGCTGCCTGTGAACGTCAACTGCAGATTAGCCCAAAATTTACGTCCTGTGAAAGTCTAGCTGGGTACAAAATCTGTAACGTGGAATCATCGGGTCCTGTACGCATATTTCTCGTCGTCTTTGATGACGTCCTGCATGGCCCGAGGTGTTGACTTCCGCGGAGCTCTGTTGGAATGAAAAAGATAACGGGATATTCCGACTCTTTTATTGCAGCAGCGGAAATTGGCCCAAGTGTTTGTTTGGTTGTTTTTGAAACATTTATCAAGACGCTTTCGTAACTCTGGAAGTAGGCCTCGAAACTCTTGTGTTTTAGAGGTCAGCTAAAATGTATGTGCCTTCAAAATATATCGGACCGAATCTTGATTGATTGATAAAGTGTTTATTATATAGATGATAACAAGAAATTGAAAGAAATAAAAACATAAGACCCTGTACAATGTCAACATTCCAGCAAAAACAAAATACTCTTCTGTCGAAGTAAATAGAGTGAAAAAACTCAGAGAAAATTGTCTGGAACAAGCAACAAATTAATGGTAATTCGGAGAAAGCATCCAAAACCCCTAAAATGGAGTAGAGTATCAAAAAATAACAAGGGTCAAGGGACAATACAAGGACCAGAAAAGGAAATGCGTTAAGAAACTAGTAAGGAAATCAAAAAACAACAAAGAGGAAAAGCAAAAAAAGGGGGATACCAGTACATATAATGTAGTGTGGAGTGAGGTGGAGGCACCTTGGACCATAGATGAAAACTGTGAACTAAATAGGGCATGTGTACTATGTATGGCAAGGTTCTGCTTGATATAACTTTGAAATGAAAGTGTTACAGATTAATTTTGTTAAAATGATTACCAGAAGTTGAAGACTTCTTAAAATGAGAGATAACTGCATCGGTGCAACCATTTTGAAAGTTTAAACAGCTAGAAGGATTAGTATTTTGACAGCAACAGCAGCCTCACTGCTTAATACATTTGGACATAATCCCAGTAATTCTTTCATTGGGTATTCGCTTAAAAAAAAAAAAACTTGTACCAACTGTATGGTAGATAGTTATTCATCCAGAGGAGTAGCAAATTGTGTGTATATATATTATATATGTCGATATAGATATGTATATACATATACGCACGCACGCAAGCAAGCACACACGCGCACACACACACACACACACACACACATAAGAGACAAAAAAAACTGGCACACCTGCCCAATATCGTGTAGGGCCCCCGCGAGCACGCAGAAGTGCCGCAAGACGACGTGGCATGGACTCGACTAATGTCTGAAGGTGTGCAGGAGGCATTGAAATTTGCGCCAATTTGAGGAAGGGTTGCGCGTCTGTCACGTTTAATGATTCTCGTCAGTCGTCGTTTGTCTCGTTCGTTCACGATCTTTTTTCGGCCGCAGCGATGTCGAAGATTTCATGTTTTACAGGATTCCCGATTTCCACGGTACACATATGAAATGGTCGTACGAGAAAATCCAAATTGTATCGCTACCTCGGAGATGCTATGTCCCATCTCTCGTGCGCCGACTATAACACCACGTTCAAACTCACTTAAATCTTGATAACCTGCCATTGTAGCAGCAGTAACCGATCTAGCAACTTTGCCAGACGCTTGTTGTCTTATATAGGCGCTGCCGACCGCATCGCGTCACTCTGATTGGTTCCATACCTCTGTTATTTGCATACGCACGCCTATACCAGTTTTTTTTTTTGGCTCTTTAGTGTATATAATTTAACAGCACACGTTAAGGGTGACATTGGCATAGAAAGCAGATGCCTCATCGCCTCTAATGGGCTAGAACCAGAAGTGGCGTGCAGTCTTTTCGCCGTGAAGTGCGTCGTGATCATGTTTATTTCACACTCGCTGCAGCACAGTTTTGCGCTAAGTAGGCGAGTGCTTTAACTTATCGGGGCCAAGCTCTTCTTATTGCTTTTGTTTCAATATTGATAAAGAATCCCTTCCGTAGTTTTTTTTTGTGGGTGGTCCTAGACTTATCTTGCCGTCTGGTATGTTATTACTTGCCAAGTCGCACGTTGCCGCCGTGTGCCAAAAATGATACATGCTCATTACGTCTTATCCTGTTTCGTTCCCGTTCTTATTTGTTATTAATTTCGTTAGTTTCCAATAATGTACCAGCTGTGTCTCCAACTCGCAAGTCAACATCGGGCGAGTCACCACATCTATAGTCTATTCGCGGTTCCTTCACACTTTTTGAAACAATCGTTTGAAAAATCACGCAATGTATGGCATGCTTGGTTGTGTCCTAAATACGTCGTGTATCGCAATCGTTTTTTACTGTTGTTAATATAAAAGAGCCCTATTTTTTTTGTTAAACTTAACTTATGCTTATATTTCATCTAAATTATTTATAATATTCCATTTATAATTAATGAGAACAAAACAGGGATAACATAGGTGTGTGGTTAATGCCTAGTAAGAAATAGTTCTTATGCAAAATGTTAAGCTTTGTTTTCATGAGGCAGAGTAATATCCTGGAAGTAGAACTTCGGCAGTGCTTCAGAAAAGTTGGAAGGAACCGCGAATGGGACTATAGTTATCTTTAGCTAGGGATGTTGAGAAATTATACATTTATATCAAAATTACGTTATTGTAATATCGATATATCTATATAAATCGTAGATATATTTCAACGATATTTTGTCGAAATAGATATCTTTTCCGGGTATCGGAAAAATAAATATTTTAAAAATGCTCTTTTATTAAACTCTGTTTTGAATAGAAAAATTGGATTAAAAAATTACTATATTTACTTTGACAGCGTGCACTAAAAACAGGCGCCACTTCTTTCTGCAATGCCTCTTGTCCTCAATATGCAATATTCCAAGCAATTTTACATTTGTCAAAAAGTCCTTTAATAGATAAAATCTAGGTTTCCGATGTACCGAATATATATAGATATTTTTCTTTCGATATAATGGTTCTTAAATGGGTACTTTTATTATAAATAACCATTATATATAATATCGATATATTTGTTTTCATGTATGAACTTCCCTATCTCAAGCCTCTAACTGGGGCACCGCGAGTGTGAGAATACGCACCTTGTCGATGACTGAGCCGTGGTCCGCGGGACACGGCACATCAGCCACGGGCTTGTCTACCAGCGGAGATAGCGACGTTGCCGGTGATTATAGTGGAGAGGAGAGCTCGCTGCCAGATTGTATCGCCTGGGCTGTGGCGCGCAAGTGAGAATGTCTGCCGGTGCCTTCTCCCATGAAGTGCTGCTTCCCCGGCTGGTCACGCTTCGCGGCTCAGTCCCAGGCACAGAGAGAGAGAGAGAGGGAGAGAGAGAGGCGTATTCACCAGATCGCGTTTCTGCTGCGCCCGCATCCTTTGTACTGGTCAACCTGTCAACGCTCCGTGACTGCCTTGCTTCTAGGCCTCTCCAGCTCTTCCACGCTATCCGTCAAGACTGCTTCTAACAAAGATGAGTTGTGGTGACGTCACAGAAATGTCACTAGCGCGGCCATGTGTGTCTAAAAAAAAAGTTTGATGTCTTTGAGTTTCCATCAGAGAATCATGCATGACTTAATAATATAATGCTTAATGGTTTCAGCTAATCGTAATCGTGCACCACAAAGTGTTATTTTTCTGTCACGAGAAATTAAACAAGGTAATGGAGATTGTTGATTTATGTAAAAGCTGCCTTGACACAAATTGCTGTTGGAAGTGAGTTCTACACACTAATATTAAATAACATTTATCGCACAGAAAATAGTCTCTACATTCGTTCGCTTCTGTATTTAGTTGCATGGTCTCTATAGCATCATTCAGCTCTTTATTAAAAA
>NQII01000553.1:508094-550243 GCA_002778355.1 Clitarchus hookeri | reverse complement strand
CCCCCACCGGATAAATCTGCAACTGACGTGCGTTGTGTACGGGCGCGGTTTTGCGTTATTGCCCGTGTATGTACTCGGCTGGCAGGTTTTTTCAGGTTTCATAATGTTCCGTTCTCTACGGTACTGGTATACACTGAAGAGCCAAAAAAACTGGTGCACCTGCCTAATATAGCGTATAGCCCCTCGAGCACGCAGAAGTGCCGCAAGACGACGTGGCATGGACTCGACTAATGTCTGAGGGTATGCAGGAGGCAATTCACACCATGAACACTGCAGGCCAGTCCACAAATCCAATCTGCGATCAAACTTGAGAAAGGGTTGCACGCCTGTCACGTTTAATAATTCTCATATAATTCTCGTCAGTCGTCGTTTGTCCCGCTCTTTCACGATCTTTTTCCGGCCGCAGCGATGTCGAAGATGTGGTGTTTTACTGGATCCCCGATATTCACAGTACACTCGTGAAATGGTCGTACGCGAGCATCCAAATGTTATCGCTACCTCGGAGTTGCTATGTCCCATCTCTCGTGCACCGACTATAACACCACGATCAAACTCACTTAAATCTTGATAACCTGCCATTGTAGCAGCAGTAACCGATTTAGCTGCCGACCGCATCGCGTTAATCTGATTGTTTCCATACCTCTGTTATTTACATACGCACGCCTTTACCAGTTTTTTTTTTTGCTCTTCAGTGTATATATTCCGCTTGCCTTGCCTGCTGTTCTTGCCTCATTCGTATTTAGTTCCACGCCTATCTTTCCGTAATAACGTTTGTAACGTTTTTTATAGTTTGGGTTTTTAGTTCCATTCCCGTCAGTACATACGACCACCAACATTTTCAGATTTACTATAACGGACAATTCCAACAACTCGACGCACATCTGACTATAATTAAATAATCAAGGAAAGTTGCTATAACAAATAACAGTTCAAGTGCTATCTGTAATGTACAAAAGTGAGTATTATACGTTAGTCTACATTTTGCTGCTACATATACAACAAAATATTAATGCAAGTATAGTCATAATTCGGTGGAAGAAAATATAATGTACACGTCTCAATAGGCACTACTTCCACGAACGCAATCGTTGACGAATGCCACCTGTCTGCGTTAATTNCATTCTCGTCAGTACATACGACCACCAACATTTTCAGATTTACTATAACGGACAATTCCAACAACTCGACGCACATCTGACTNTTAGTTCCATTCCCGTCAGTACATACGACCACCAACATTTTCAGATTTACTATAACGGACAATTCCAACAACTCGACGCACATCTGACTATAATTAAATAATCAAGGAAAGTTGCTATAACAAATAACAGTTCAAGTGCTATCTGTAATGTACAAAAGTGAGTATTATACGTTAGTCTACATTTTGCTGCTACATATACANCTATAATGAAATAATCAAGGAAAGTTGCTATAACAAATAACAGTTCAAGTGCTATCTGTAATGTACAAAAGTGAGTATTATACGTTAGTCTACATTTTGCTGCTACATATACAACAAAATATTAATGCAAGTATAGTCATAATTCGGTGGAAGAAAATATAATGTACACGTCTCAATAGGCACTACTTCCACGAACGCAATCGTTGACGAATGCCACCTGTCTGCGTTAATTCTAACTGTGTGTGACCACTGGGTTAGAGCATCAGAGTGAACCTAGGAGTAAATGCGCCTGTTATCGCGGAAGTGTTAAATTACCGTCACTGGTGATTAATTAAGAATTAAGATCAATTGAGATAGGGATATATGGCGTCCCATCCTATGTCCATCCGGGATCATTCTTTCAGCCCCAGGATATGGAAATCTCGTACAATACGGGGCAGTTCACAATCCTGCCAGTGTGTATACTTCCGCCACGTATGCATCTTGTATCAATGCGTGAAACTACGAAACTGTTAAGGGCCCCGTCTGCCCGGCGCTCGAACTGCGCTGCAGTGTGTTTAAAATCCAGGTTTTTTTTTTTACGAAACTATTAAACGTGTGTCCAATGTGCTGGTCTACGAAAATAACGCACACGTCAGACTATGCCTGTCGGTTACTTCCAAGACGTCACGCTCATTAGAAACACCATTTCACAGCACTCCAACATCGCTAAAAACTGCTTTTTTCAAAGCGCTGTATCTAAAAATATACGCGTTTTATACACGCAGAAGTAATGGAGGGGCGTGCATTGAACTGTGCTACTCACCTTCCACCAATAAAATTATGGGGTCGCCGCTGAAAGCCCCATAGGTACACGCAGCACGTCACGAACACTGGACGCCAATTTAGAGCCCTACGCGTAGCGCCCTTGTAGCGCGTGGCAGTGTCGCCCTTATTGATCTCACGCTTCTCGGCCTTAAACGCGGAAAAAAAAGCTCCAGGCAGGTGGGCCCCTTAATGTGTGTTAACATTGCGCCAAATCTTGCCTTAAGTAATTTTAAATAATTCCCACCGGCCATCGGTTGCAAGTTCAAATAAGACCTTAAATCCGCGATTATAATGAGGTATTCTGGAGATGAAGCAGCGATGGAATGCAAGAGCGGGATAAACGGGAAACCCGCCGGCTAATAGGAAATGCCGTCACGTTTTCCAATGCGAAAATCCTGTATACCCCTTCTCCGCTATTACAAAAAATGTCAGACGTTGAAGACGGGTTGTCTTAGTGTTGGAGGCAGGCGAACTAGCCTCGGTAACACAGTAACCCCAAGTCGTAAAGATATTTTTCGTAATTCGTTGGGGGTCGCGGTGGCGCAGTTGCCAGACTACTCTCCTCTCACCAAGGCAAAGAAAGCGAGCTCGATTCTCGCGGAGTGCCTCCCGGTTTTTCACGTGTGGGAAACATGGCGAACTTTGCCGTTACACGACGGGTTTTCTCGGTGCATTCCCGTTTCCCTCACCCTTGCATTCCGCCACTTCTCCATTTTCACATTATTTCACCTTAATTCACATCTACTGGCGCTCCATGCCTCGATATCAAGCGCCGATCAGCATCTCTCAAAATGTGTGTGTATGTTTTTGGTGTAACGGTCTCCTTACTCCCGCACATGTTGGAGTTGTTTTTAATCGCATTACGAGACTGTTAATTCATATTTTAAACGTTCTGGTCATTATTTTTTCTCGGCAAAGAACCAGCTGTAAGCCGACCAAGGCTAGACTTTAGTCTTTGCTGGGGACGAAGCAGATTCTATGGAAAATTCTAGATAAATTGGACCATCAAAGTTTTTGGCTTGCTTTCGGGAACTGCAATATTCGTTAAAATAAGTGGCAATAAATATTTGAGATAAGAAGATAGTAATCATCAGTGAGTAACATTTTTATTGCAGTCTATGGCGTAGCTATAATGTACAAACGTTTATGTTAACGGAAAACCTAACAGTTATAGTTCGTCTGAAATTAGCCGGATCCGTGCAGTGCTGTACCACAGATGTCCTGAGATTACCTTAGTAACTAGCCGTATTGAAATGAAGTTTTATTTGGACAGTAATTCAGAATAAATTTTTGATCAAGAAGTTTTCTTAATTTCTTTGATTCCAATAAAAGAAATAAAAAGGCATTGGATATACATGTGTATACTTATTGTGTACAGGCATGTGTTTATGTGTTTTAGTTAATTCATGGTTATTTTAACTTTTCTGAGGCCGTGCTAGAGTTCTACTTTTAGCCTATTCATCCGCCTTGTGTAAACAAAGCTTAGCTAAGTCTAGATAATTACACCAAATGGACGACGCACCGCATTCATACGCAATCAGTTTAAAAATATTTTAAATGGGAACTATTTCTTACTAGGCGTTGCCAACACACCCATTTTCTCTCTCATTTTATTCCTAACAATCACAAGTGAGACGCTATAATTTGTAAATAAATTATAAGTAAAAGATTGTCTTAGCAGAAAATAAGGTACTTTTAAGTTAACCTAAAGTGTAAAACGCGTGTGATGCACGAGGCATTTGGGAAACAACCAAAGACGTCATACATGGGGTTCGACACGAAAGTGTGAAGATACTACGGATAGACTATATTTATCTTTGAAAGCCTCGCGGGTCATGCAGGAATAGTTTCCGTGGCAGCTGTAGAGCGCGGTGCTTGCAGTAGGCCCCGTGGCGGCGCACTCACCTGGCCCGCTGACCGCGCGCGGGCCTGCGACAGGTTAATTACCTCCCACCGCCTCTCGCTGGCACCGCGAGCCGGCGACTATACTCCGCGGCGCTGCCGGCCCTCGGCGATCTTCCAACTCGCTTTACGAGTCTGCAGCGACACATTTTCTGTGAAATCGTCGTCTGCGCGTATTCGCGTGTCTCGGTCAATAAAGCTTCTGGAAATACGACTTTTTGCCAGGAAAAAGTAAAAGACATTTATCCATACCTCTGTGTTTTTACTTTTATCGCATTAAGTATATTCACGTAGAAGAAAATTCGTGAAAATGCTCGCATGTCGCATTTTTAAAGCTTGCCTATGCAGTTTCCTTAAGCGGCAAGAGAAAAGTACAAACATACGGGCGTAATTTAACCTGTGGACTTTCATCGCGTGTAATAAAGTCTAATTTGCACAGTACAGGACCACGACGGAAACACAGCACGCCTTGCGCGTAGGAGCGATGAGGCACTAGGCGTGCCTGGTAGTGTCGCCCGTATCGCTCCCTCGCGTCTTGACCTTGGACGCGCAGCTGTGTACTTCGCCTCTTTTGCAGAAATTCTTCGTTTTCGTGCCATATTTTCAGTTCCGGAGCTACTGCATTATTGAAAAATTTTTATTGTATAAATTTTACCATTTACTAGTTGTTTAATACTTTTGTATCTAATTTGGACTGTGTGTTAATTCCTGCTTGCAAAAAGGCAAGAATTTTTGATAAAATATAAATATGTTCTCGACTTTTTACCACTGGCATATAACTCACAATTAAAATTCAACACAAAAATATTCAAACAATTCGTAAAATGTAAATTTTCAATAACCGTACATTGCCAGTAATTACTGTTAATCCGAAATAATGAGCAAAAACGAAGAATTTCTGCAAAAGCTGTGAAACCGAGCCTTAGTGTTTTATACTTCTGTTAACATAAAAGTACCTTATTTTTTTGTTAAATTTAACTTTTACATATATTTTATCTATGGATTATAATATTTCATTTATAATTAATATGAACAAAAACAGTGAAAAAAACAGGTGTATTGGTAATGCAAAGTAAGAAATAGTTCGTATGCAGAGTATGATTAAAGTGAGTGCGCATGAATGCGGTGCGTTGTCCATATTTGTGTAATTTTCTGGACTTAATTAAGCTTTTTTTGCGTAAGGCGGAGGAATATTCTGGAAGCAGAACTTTAGCAAGGATTCAGAAAATTTAGAAGTTACCATGAATGGACTATCGTCTCTGTTTCCATAACCTTCGTATCTCTCTTGTCAGGAACTAAAAATGGAGCGAGGCAGACCCCGGGATTTTGCGAATGGCTCCGTACACAAGGATAACATTTCGGCATTTTTTTTTTATACCTACTTCAAATTCATTATTCTGTTTTCTTGGCAGCGCGCATCCGGGAATAGGAACGACTTACTTCCTAATCATATTTAAAAAAATTCAACTTGCAAATCAAGCCTGTGCTCACACGTAAGTCACCAAAGCAACATTAACGAAGCCAACCATACACGAACATTTAAACATACTTGTGACAACGAAAATAAATCACTGGCATCTCATAACTCACCGGCCTGCGCGGAATCAGACGGGCGAAAACCGTCAAATTGTGCAGAGGCGAGAACGAATGCGCATGCCGTAAATGAATAAAATTTAAAGTTTGTCATTTTGTAACCTTAACTTTAATTTCAAGTAATTAAAAATAATTTTTAGGAACCTCCTTCTATTACTCCCACCCAGGCCCGTTTTCAATCTAACCGGCCGCCATAGGCATTTGCCCAACCCGCCAAGTTATAACACGGGCCTTGGAGTCAGAATCATTGAAATCGAAAATGATAGGTAGTTTGTAAATACAAACATTATCTGTTATTTAACACGGACGTACTTTGTGCTGGGCTCGATGCGCCCTTTTCGTGCGTTGAACAAGCCACAACCCTTTGTCGGACCAGAAAACAGAGGATATCGTGCAGGTATATATTTTATTTTGTATACGCCGTTCACGGTAAACATTTGAAAGCCCTCTGTTTAAGATCTACATGTATGCACATCGTGTATTCTTCCGCCATATGTACAGTTGACATTGATGTAAGCCGCATCACTTATTCCTGCGTCTGTTAAGTGAAACTGTGAAATTATTAAAACAGTAAATATATTACAAATCTGTTTATTATTATACTCAGG
Organism: Clitarchus hookeri; assembly: GCA_002778355.1. Taxonomy (NCBI): domain Eukaryota; kingdom Metazoa; phylum Arthropoda; class Insecta; order Phasmatodea; family Phasmatidae; genus Clitarchus; species Clitarchus hookeri. The sequence continues at coordinate 543,931 of NQII01000553.1, read as the reverse complement.
TACAATAAAAAAATAATAAAACACGCGAAATAATGTCAGTTTCCAAAACTTTTAATATAACATTAAGACATGGAATTACTTACTCCCGTCGTTACCAAATTTACTATGCGCGTGCTACTCAGCGCCCCCGTTGAAATATTTGCACGTAAGGGCAGTGACATTTCTCAAAGGTTGATTTCAAAAGTGCTTGTGAACAGCCTTTACTTTATTGTAGTACGTCGTGTCTACAATCCCAGTTGCAATACGGCTTAAAAGGCGCGTGCAGTGGTCTAAGAAATCGCTGTTATCACGAACGGTAAAGATGCGCTTCGCGGAATTGCTTGCAGTACTTAAGTGTCAATTGGTAGAAGGGGGGAGGGGGGGCACTGTTGCCACGTGCGTGTCCGCTGTGCGAAGTACGTGTATGGTACGTGCTGTTAGGAAAACGTTGGCCGTGAACGGTTAGTGTGAGACGTGTAAGTAATAGTAGACAATCGAGTGGTCGTCGACCCGGTACAAAGTGGTCTAAGGATATTCCGACGAAAAAAAAATGAGGACACTCTTTGACTGAACAACATGTTGAGGTGTCTGCAGCTTCGTGCGTTTAAGGAATACACCTGATTTCAGATATGATTAGTAAGAACTGGCAAAACGGAATAATATAAATTTCTTAATACCGCATATTTATTTACACAGTAAGTTCATGCTCTTAATATATGTATNTAAATTTCTTAATACCGCATATTTATTTACACAGTAAGTTCATGCTCTTAATATATGTATGTATGTGATTTCACTAACACCGGAATGCAATTATTCTAATTTATCGTGTGCTTCTGGATATACTGTAGGCCTATACATAATTTTATTCCACTCAAGTACTTTTCGAAAAGTTTCAGTGTTTTTTTATTTTACTTCCTTGCCCCTCGTATTTAGTGTACTAAATATTGACCCTGAAAACAGTTCAAAAATGATCTTAAAGGTTTTAAGCAACACCTGCGTGAGATGTTCCCCAAGACGCTTACGGGCAGAGACCAGGTCAGTTACCCTGAAGTAGGCCCTACAGTGTTTCAGCTGATAAGATTACATTCCAGGTGAAGTGGATGATACATAACTGTCGAGAATCTCCCTGGCCTATCAGTGTTTATGTTACGTCTTGTTTGAATGTTACTTCGTTTGAAATCCAAAAGTACAATGGGAGTAGACTTCGAAAAAAAAAAAATGCGTTTTTACCTCATTTTAGCATGCTAGGGTGATTTCCCCGTAATTTAACCCACACCCGAAGTTTGGATCTAACTGGAGATGACTAATGTGATTCGTACAAAAACTATTAAGAAATGTATAATGTAATGGAAGTCGACCTATCCGGATAATCATTGCCTCTGCAAGGACTTATGAAATACAGAGTGGAAACGTGCGTTTTTGAAGCTGACGATGGCAACTCTAGCGGAACAAAAAGTTTTCGAGATAAAAATTGATGATTTGAAATTTGTAGTATGTATAAGTTGATGTTTTTCACTCGGTATGTAGCATGTGGCTCCCCCCTCTATGGCAAGTTTATTTTGAGGCCATATTAAGTTGCAGAGCTGGGAGTAACAAACTGGAGGGGGGGGGGGGCCTTAAACAGCTGTGTTACTTACGTGAACGACGGTGGCGGGCCAAACTCATTAGTATGCTGTACTACCCAACATAAAAACATCACACTTCTATAAAAACGTTTTTCCTGCGAAACTGTTGCAATGTGAACATTATATATAAACATTTTTGTTCGGTATGATCAAACTTTGAGGACGTTTAGTATAATACCTCTTTCATTCTGTATGGCTGGCAATAAAGCAGTTTACAAATATTCTGAGGAGTTTGTAGGTGTCCAAGGCGAACCACTTTCGTACAAAGACCCGTGCTCGCCCAGGTCATTTAGAGGCGGTGTGTATCTGTCCATTAGAAACAACATTTTAAGCGTGACCACGTGATCTCATATCACATGTCTGGCACAATTGTAACCGTGCGTGTCTTGAATTTTCAAGGTTTGTTTCCATCCGGTGTTTGTCTTCCAGTTATATTCTACGTTTAGAGTTGGAGCTGAACCAGAGCGAACATGGGCCCAAAGTCGCGTTTAAGGTCAAGTTTTCTATCCGGATTGAGATGTAATTAATTGCGAAGAGGAAGTGAACACGGGAACACGGACTTGGCACGGACTAAAATCTGTTTAGTGACATCTTTCGGCAAGAAAGTAAACTAGAAAACAAACGATTCTCGAAAAATAAATAGACGATAGTTAACTGTTTTGTCCCGGAGTTATTGTAAAGTTAGCGGTTTATTATTTTATTTTTTTTACTTTTATAAAATTAAAAATTTCTCGCTTCTTATATTTTTTTACCATAATATAATTTCGATCGTTGTTTCTCCAACATAACGCTTAAAAAATCTGTACCTTCAATTAGGTCCAAACATTTTGCATATTTTTTGTAAACATTGCCCTAGTAGTTTATAATTGGCTTGAAACAAATTTTAAAACTCCGTAGGTGCAATACACTTCCAAAATGGCAGCATTTGATTTGCACTCACTCTAGTCCACCTTGCCAACTGGGGTGGATTATTCACTCCCCTCCCCTCCTATACTTCAGGCCAGTCCGGGTGTTTTTACAGTAAAGTTTCATTCTGTATTCTTCAGTCCACTCCAAGTTCAATCCGTATTGAAATAAACGGTACTTTAACCGCAGTAATTATCTCGGACAGTAGGTTTAATTGATTTGTTTCCTGGCATCCGATTCATTAAATGATATTTAACATTAAATTATACTTAATAACCCATATACACTGAAGAGCCAAAAAAACTGGTACACCTGCCTAATATCGTGTAGCCGNCGTCTGTCACGTTTAATGATTCTCGTCAGTCGTCGTTTGTCCCGTTCTTTCACGATCTTTTTCTGGCCACAGCGATTTCGAAGATGTGATGTTTTACCGGATCCCCGATATTCACGGTACACACGTGAAATGGTCGTACGCGAACATCCAAATGTTATCGCTACCTCGGAGATGCTATGTCCCATCTCTCGTGCGCCGACTATAACACCACGTTCAAACTCACTTAAATCTTGATAACCTGCCATTGTAGCAGCAGTAACCGATCTAGCTGCCGACCGCATCGCGTTACTCTGATTAATTCCATACCTCTGTTATTTACATACGCGCGCCTATGCCAGTTTTTTTTGGCTCTTCAGTTTACTTTCAGGTTGTGATGTATTGATTGATGAAGTTGTTTATATTACAATGAAAAGTTACAGATACAGCGGAAACAATAATAATGCACAGTACAGAGGATATCGGCATGCCAGTCAATCGCGGCTCTTCTGTTGTAGCTAATAATAATTTCTCCATCCAATAACAGTAACAGGAAACAAAAACAGTGCAATTAAAGAAGCACAGGGAAACTAACCAAGACCCTAAATGTGAGAATAATTATATATTTTATATATAACCATAATATTGGCTTAATATAATACTAAAAATCGCAGAACACAAATAACTGACAGCAGTATTATTAATGTGGACCGAGGGCAAATTTAATTGAAATTACATAAAGAAAATTGGGCACGCTCGTAATCTAACCCTGATAGCTTTATTGGCTTGATTCGAGCTTGAACCAAGCTTGCTATGACAAGCCTGCAAACTTTATGTGGAAGCCAGCAAGCTTACGTCAATTGTGAATGGCGCTGCCTTGTCTCCATGCACCAACCTTGTAAAAAGTTTGATGCGTAAAATTTTCTGCAACCTGGCCTTGGCAAACTGCAAGGCCTGCAAGCATATTTCAAGCCACCTGTAAGCTTGCCATGAGCAAATATGTGTCGGTTACTTTAAATGTTGCTTGAATCAAGCTTGAGTCATACTTACGACAAGGTATATTCCAATCAAAGGCACTCTTGCCGCGAGATCTTGCGTTATCTCGCAAGAGACACAAAAAATAACGAAAGCAACAAAGCAAGGTGCCTGTAAATATAATAGGTATCAAAAAATGAGAGTACATATCTTTGTGGAGAAAGCGGATCCATAAAATAAAGCCGTATCAACAGCAGTAAAGGGCCATGTATCAAGCTTTTGGACACTCCTACTAGTGATAACATAACTACATTCCATCAACAGTTTTTTTTTAATGCGGCAGATTATCTGTTGATTACTATTATACATAAGAATTTTGCACGATAGGTAAAAGTTAAAATACACTAAAGTTGGTGGAAAATCAAGTGAGTTCCAAATTAGCCGAGAATAACGAGAAATGTTTCTGCTTTGAAGGAACAAAGGAAAAAAAAAACACTCATACAGAATTTGTGTGACATCTTCAATAAGCGAACTGCAACGAACTTTCTTATTCTGTTTCTCTCTACCTCCCACTTTTTTTTTTTTTTTTTTTTTTACTTCTCTTTTGACATCGGTCTGTTGTGGACACCGCTTGTTATAGGCTATTCATGGTAAAGTGAGAACTTTTGAAAGTCCTCTCATTTGGAATAATAGTCAATAAATATATTTTATTGTAACCTTAGGCGTTAACTTTCGAGTCTGTTGATATAAATACACTGTGTTTATTACTTGCATGGCAATATTTATTTTTAAAAAAAGATGGGAGGATAAAAAATTTCTACTAGAAAAAAAGTAACTAGGGCAACAAAAGTGCTCGTTTTATCGTGAACAGCCCATATCTTCTGTGACGTAACCGTCTTGCAAAAAAAACACGGCTCAAAGCATTCTTGTCTTCGTTTTGGGTGTCAGACGTTTACGATAAAGTCACTTACAACTGGATGCAATGGTTCATTGTGAGCGGGGATAAAAAATGTGCGTAGTTCAAATCAGCATCCTGTGTTCTTACATGCAGTTTTTTTTGTACGGAATTGGCTGTTATCTGCACGAGAAGCCAAAGGCGCTATTTAATTGGACCATCCGCAGTATTTTTACAGTAACGGACGTCGAAAGAAAAAGTAATCTGACTATCGCAAACTGATGATACACTGTTATCGTATATTTGTTTGCAAAAATTCGTTATCCATACTGATAAGTTCGTTTTCAGAAAAGAAAATAATAAATGCTTGAAAAAAAAAAAGGAGGGGGAGGGGTTTCTCGGATTTTTTTTCTATTGGTGCATCGTTTGTTCGTTCTTTTCTCAAAGACTATGATCCTACAGGAATAAAATATCGCATTTCACAAAGACCGTGACTGGCTTGAATACACTCATAATTAAATTTTAAAACCATTGGTCACAACACACAAAGATATGTATGTTTACGTGGACGCCAGAGGGGGTGTATCTGAGTTCGTGAGGGATGGAGATCTTAATAAAAATAAAAGAACTAATTTTTCTTATTACACATTGAGCGCAATGTAATTAATGTACACTGAACAGCCAAAAAAACTTGTATACCTGCCTAATATCGTGTGCCCCCCCCCCCCAGCTAGCATAAGTACCTCAAGACGACGTGGCATGGACTCGACTAATGTCTGAAGGTATGCAGGAGGCAATTCACACCATGACGCCTACAGAGCAGTCCACAAATCTAATCTGCGCCAATTTGAGAAAGTGTTGCACGTCTGTCACGTTTAATGATTCTGGTCAGTCGGCGTTTGTCCCGTTCTTTCACGATCTTTTTCCGGCCGCAGCGATGTCGAAGATGTGATGTTTTACCGGATTTCCGACATTCACGGTGCACTTTTGAAACGGTCGTACGCGAACATCCAAATGTTATCGCTACCTCGGAGATGCTATGTCCCATCTCTAATGCGCCGACTATAACACCACGTTCAACCCTACTTAAATACTGATAACCTGCTATTGTAGCAGAAGTAACCGATCTAGCTGCCGACCGCATTGCGTTACACTGATTGGTTCCATACCTCTGTTATTTGCATACGCACGCCTATACCAGTTTTTTTTTTGGCTCTTCGGAGTATATTTCAACTCCAATTAACTTCCTGCTTTATGTCTCTGTTTGGTTATTGTCACTTAACTCTGCTCATCATTAACACACGTTCAGTGTACCTTTTGCCATAATTTGTAATGTTTTTCACGCGCGTATCCAGTCCAATAGTTCAGCCTGCAGTTGCAATCTTCACTGCTCTGATATTCGCAGTCGCAGATTATCCTCCTGCTGGTCACTTCTATCGCCGCGCGCTTCTCTTCACGCGTGTCGTCTATCACTGAAACTCGTCCATTCAACAACTGCCGGCTTGGAGACCCGACGCGCCTTTTATAGCCGTTGGCCTTGACCTGGAAGGTTTGCCGCACCCCGAGTCTATCTGAGAGAAACGAGGTCAGTAATCCAGAGCATTCTTTAGATGTCTCAAAGGCACCCGATACCCAAGGTCGGGAGCGGCACGCACCCTGCTAGGCATAACAGGCACACTTTGTAAACATTCCTTTGTGAAAAGCCGCTGCGTCTCCGGTCGCAACTGATAGCGCGCGCGCGTCCATAAATAATCTAATGGGGCAAAGCAGCGAGCGCGTAACAGTATTTAAAGTAGGCAAATATATTTCACACTTGAGTTGGTTAGTTGAAACTTTAGGAAGTCCGGCTTAGTTTTTTGATTATGCTCGTTATGCATACTTTCACTATATTACAATGGGTCTTTCAGTTAACAAGTGTAGTTAAATTGCGAGAAACGTAGGCTAAACATATTCTTACTATCCGACATAGTACCATGATGTATGTTAATCTAAAGGGACATATTTCAATGGCCGCCAGTAAAAACGTAAAATTTTGGAACGAACGTTGAGTGTAGATATTTTGTTCGAAGTTGAAGGTAAAATAAAAGCATTTGCTGCAGGGATTTATTAGCAGACATTTATATCAAAAAGTGCTTAACTGCAAAACAGGCACAGCTGTTTTTCGTTGCAAGTCTTTAATTGCCTTCTCACAGAATTTCTGAGTTTTCCAAGACTTCAAAACTTAGTATTTTTGAAGAGTAGAAATCCGCGTTTTCCATATCGACTAAAAAGGTACGGTTTTTAAAGGTGTTCCATATTTTTATTTTGGTTTGTGTGTCATAATTTTCCGTAGTATTCCTTTTTATTAAACCCCTCAACCTTAGCAAGCCAGAAATGTTTCGGTTGGGAAGTCTCGAATGCGTGATTCGGCTGACACTTCCGTGGTGTCATCGTGGGTTTTCTGGGGGTGTTTCCTGTTTCTTAACGCCGTTGCTCCATCACCACTTAAACTGACGGTCTTGTTTAAGGGGGAGCTATCCCATCCATATTGAATTGATGTATATTCCTCCATAATTTCGTTTACAGATTCAATATTTAACAACCACACTTGTCAAGGCACAGGNATTGAATTGATGTATATTCCTCCATAATTTCGTTTACAGATTCAATATTTAACAACCACACTTGTCAAGGCACAGGAAACATCTTACCAGTTATTTCGAAATCAAACATATTTTTCCCCAAGTGTTAAGTTTCAAATCTGGAACCGTAACCAAAGATTCCCATTATTATGTAATAATGTCTGTCCCACTTGGAGAAATAGAAATAAATCTGAAATCATACATTTTTTAAAATTATGTTAAGTAGTTTTTTATGTCGTGTCAAGCTTTGATTTTTAATGTTCGGTCGTGATTTGAGTGGAGTTGAGAGATTTGGGCGGCTCTTACCAACGNTGGAGTTGAGAGATTTGGGCGGCTCTTACCAACGAGGTCTTGAGAGTCGATGAGGGTGAAATGAAGTGAGACTGGAGCAGCGCCGGAATGCAAGGGTGGGGGGAATGGGAGATCCCCGAGAAAACCCGCCGGCCAACGACATCGTCTGGCATGATTCCCACTTGCTAAAATCCGAGAGTGACCCGGCCGGGCTTTGAACCCGGTTCGCCGTGGTGGGAGGTGATCAGTCTAACCACTCGGCTACCGCGGCCCTTCCGGTTATGAAGTTTGATTACGAAGATGTGTAAAGAAAATCCAAGATGGAAGCAATACTCCCTACTTAACCCTCGGATACCGAATGCATGCTCCCCTTGGCAGCAGCATGTCTCGGTGTTGACTCTTCCTCAAAGTGGAACTTTCCTGTGCTATTACAGTGCCCTGCAGACGTCTTGGCACGCGAGTTGCGATTTCCCTCACTCTCGTTTGTCTGTAGCCCGTCACGGACCGGTCTGCGGCTCAGCGACAACAGAACGGCCCGGGAAACATATGCGACATCTCACAAACATCTGGTCTGCAGTCTTCAGTAACAGCAGTAAGGCCGCGCCACATTATGTTTATGTGAAACAGCCGATAGCATGATCAGAGNATCTTCAGCTGCGCTTGCGATTTTCGCCTCCGCGTTACCCCTTTCAGATTTGCCCACACACTTGCCGGTCACACTCAAATGGGAATTGATTTTAACGGTTTTTTCTTTCACCTCCCAATAGTATTCTGATTATTGAAGCCAAATGCACTATACATTTTGCGGCACACGCCTTTTATCCGTGACATATACTACCTACATGCATGTATATAAAAATTCAAATGTTTCTGCAATTTAAAATGTTGTCAACCAATAGAACATTAAGAAGAAATAAATTATTTAGATTTCAATTTAGGATTTGAATCTGTTGCTCTAAAGTCGTAAAAAATATATATCTTGTAGGTTTCTCCCTAAGGTGGATAACACCCACTTGCCAACGAACTTTCTAGGCGAGGTCGGATACTCCCGTCATCTTTGGTGGAATGAGACACTGGGTTGGAGCGGCTACGGAATACGACGGCGGCGGGAACCCACCGATCCAACGCCAACGTCCGCCACGTTATCCTTGTTCGAAAGTCGACAGTAGCCTTGCTGGGAGTCGAACCCGAGTCGCCGTGGTGAGCTACACACGCCACCACTGAAGCCCCCGAACATTTAGTCTGGCAATCGTGCATCTGATTGGGTCGTGTTAATGTCCTCCGGATTAAAATCACTTTAGATGAGCCAACTACAGTGGAATGCTTTGTGTGGTTCAGTTTTTTTTCTTTCGATGCAGTCATTAACATGCCAGGCTCGTACTTTACACCTCTCGGTGCGTAGTTCTAAAGTCCCTGTCACACTCAAATCTTGCCGTGAAACTGCTTCAAATAAAATCGAATGGTCCTGACGTCACCGAATCGTCATTATCGCCGCCATATTTGTTTGGAAAAGTTGGCGGGCTCTTTTTTTCATCAAACATTTTGAACATTGGACCGGTTCTAAAGTTTTTTTTTATGTTTGACGGGTTCGGCCAATCCAAAATTGTGCATGAGAAAAATGGCTTTTCTGACTACTTGAAACTTTAAAAGGGCGAGCAATTACTGGAAACTATGTAGGGCAATGAGTATAATCTATGTAGAAGCTCTCCGATCATTAATAAGGTTTGAAGCGCACATTGCTCAATAACATGAAAAAAAATCGGAGTCTTTACACATCATTGTGCAAGAAATATTTATTATAGATAAGATTTGCCTTTTAATATTAACACTCCTCGGTCCCGCGCATCGTAACGGTGCATACAAATGTAATATTTCCCAGCTAGAGTCCACGACGCCTCGTTAACACTCGCTCTCTGTGACCACACTTGGCACTTCTGTAGTGACCTTACCTCTCAGACTTTGTCGGATACCTTTCTCACAAATTTCCCGCCGTTTGTCAGATCAGCGGAGCCGAAAGCGTCGGTGACATACAGCAAACTCATTGCTGGAGGTACGTGAATTGCAGTAGGTGTCAAGTGAGGCGGGAATGAATGCGCGCCCGGCACGGTGCACGACGTACGGTGACTAATGGGGCGTCGAGCGCGCGCTCACTGTTGTTCCGAGCCACGAGTGGCACGTGACACGTCCTAGCAAGGTCGAGCAGCCGTCGTGCATGCCCGTGGCGTCAGCCTGCTGCGGCGTCGTGCTTTTTTTGTGGTGATGACTTTGCGTTGCACCAGTGGGGTCGGAAGTAAATGCAGTTGTTGCCTATCAACACCCCCGCTTTTTGCTGCCACTTCTAGATAGGTAGGTACATAGCTGAGACTAAACGTCTCGTCCACAGCGAGGCCATTAAAGACAGCAAACTGCTCAAAGAAGCAAGAACGGGGGAGGAATTAGCCAGTGTCTGTGCCAGGAATCTAACCCAGGTCCTCCCGAATGCGAGTCCGAAGGTTTACCACTACACCACCTCGTTCGGGAACGCTTCTTCTAGAGAATCAGCTTCGAGTTGGGATAACCTTCGGGAATACAAAATCAAGACCGAATGCCTTTCCTGTGCCTACAACGTCGTTCAGATGAACCTGACAGTGATCCGTTAGGACAAATATTTCCACCAGGAGCTCAGAGGTGTCAGGGGCATAACATAGTCTAAAATACATAACTTAACTGTGCGACGGCGGCGTCGCCGCCGCGCGCACCGCTTTTGGATTCGCTCTTCTGTAAGGCGGCTTGCTCATTGGCAGACTCGGCTCTCCCCTCCTGTTTTTTTCCCCCAATTTCCCTCCCTTGTACGTTAGCTTTTTTTTTTTTTTTCATTTCAAGAGCTAGTTTATATAAGTTGTTACACGCCTTATGCAGCATTCTTTCTACGCCTGTGAAGAAGATCGTTGGGTTGATGCATACTAGAACTAATTTAAATTGTAATATGAGCTAAAATTGTCAGTTTACCCGTTCTTGGACCAGGGTGCTACGAGACGCCGTTTAAATAATGTAGTTGCGTGAGCGGCTGATGATGCTGGAGCTTGTACAACGGTGAGTCGTGGTCGCAGCTTTTCATTTGTGGGTCAGTTCAGTGTTTTTGAAATAATTTCGTGGCGTAGTATTGTGTCTGTCTTGAACTTTGCAGCTAGTTAGATTTTTTGTAAATTCTGGTTTTGGATGCCCGCCTAAATTGTAGTTTCGGCCTAACTTATTTCTTTCTTCTCTGCGTAGTTTCAGTTGCTTTAACGTGTTTTGATTTACTTAAAGTTCAATTGTCTCTGCTGTCCTGCCACGACTTTCGCGTTGGGCGTAGTCTGTTGAAGTTTTCTAATTGCCGTCGTAGATTATTTTATTAAATGAAGGTATGGTTGGGGTCTACGGACTGCCTCCATCGATTCGCTATTTCAACGTAATGTCTTATTTCAGATTTTAGCTTGTTTTTTTCACGTGTAGGAGGCTTTACTGGTCCAGAAGCGATGCGCTCCTTAAGTCAAATTGCTCCACTAAATTCCTTGAATTTATTTAGTTATCAAAGTAACAATTTGTATTTTAAAAACTTTTTAATATTACTATGCTCGTTTTTTTCCAGTTAAATATTTATTGTATATTTTGGAGTAACGTAATACTTTTGAATAAGCAATTGCGCAGCAATTTAAATGTTTTGTATGAATGTTTGAAATATTTCTAGTCAACAGATTTCCTTTTTGACATTTTTGAAACGTTTTACACTACTTGGCTTGTTTGCCAGTTAAATATTTATTGTACTTTTGAGATACGCAATACTTTTGAGAAGGTAATTGAATTTATTTGTATGAGTATTTTAATCTTTTTTTTTTTCATTGTGAGCCTTTGGCGTTTAGAATTTAAAATGTCCTATTTTATGTCAATGTTCATTGCGAACGTTTAATCCTAAGGTGCTGGTAAGCAATATTCTGAAATTACAGAGCTTGAAAGTGACACCGTCTTTGTATTATTTGTGCTAAGGCACAACTGTCATGTTCCTTTCCCATCGATGCAGAAAGGATTTTTACAATTCACGAGGGCCACCTCTCATGGCCAGTAAACGGCGATTAAATCTATGGCCAAACGAGAACCGAACCTGTGACTTGTAGCTTGTAGGTAACGTCTGGCGCCAGGTGCGACATTTGTAGGTAACCTTCGGGAACTGAATTCCACTGGGTTTGCTTGTCGCACGGTTATGTACGAGAACGTCTGAAGAAGACTGGTTCTCCTGATTACGGTGGGTTCGTACCCAGTTCTTAAATCCTGAGCCACAGCATATGTGGTTTCTGGAACTGTAACCGGTTCCCGCCCGAGCGGTGACGACCACTGAGGATCCCGAACCTGTTGGACGGACGTAGCGTTCGAAAGACCGCACATGATGCCCGCAGAAATAGTGCACAGCACTTCTCGTGGAGGATTCGAATTTACAGTTAGACATTTCTGTAACAGTTTGGTTTATAAGTGTTTGTTAAAGTCTAAAGGCTATTGATGTTTAAAAATGGCACAGGTAATCACATTAAAACAATTTCAACAGAAAACAAAAAAGTAAAGTTATATAAAACTAGAAAATACTTGACGTAAATGCCATGCATTATATACTACATAAAAATCAATAATGTACCTACTCCAAAGAAATCGCCGTGGTCAAGGTCGCTAAGGCATAGCGTTTAGGTGCGAGCCTTCTTGGATGGTATCTCGGTCCTTTCATTTTTTATAACAAAAACTCTACAATCTTACAAATGTTTAGTTGCACCAATCAAATCTTACACGTTTAAGACAACCAAACAAGAACAGAAAAAAAAAAAAATTCTGCAGCAAAATATGTTATTGCTCCTACACGAAAATTTAATATCGTTGCGCCAAATTAACTTGTTTTATTCAACATAACTTTTTTCTTAGAGCACGGCCCCCGAATTCCGGAGTCGCAATGGACGTTGCGGGGCGTCGGCTGAGAAAGAGGCCGCGATGGTGTTGTGATTAGACTACTCACCTCCCACCACGGCGAATCGGTTTCGATTTCCGGTGGAGTCGCTCCCGGATTTTCGCACGTGGGAATCGTGCCGGACGAAGCCACTGGTCGGCGGGTTTTCTCGGGGAACTCCCGTTTCACCCGCCATTATATTCCACCTCTGCTTCACACTCACCTCGCGTCGCCCTCGTCGGCTCACAAGACCTCAATGTTAAGAGCCGCCCAAATCTCTTCACTCTCTCACTCGGCCCAGAACTGAGGCGGAAGCGGTGAGTGACCCCCGACCGTAAGGTGGCAGTTAAATCGTAGTTTCCCGCGTTTTGACCTCCGGGGGCCTCGTTAGCAATGCAGATACGACCGCGGCTCGGCGCAATGCCGGTGGATCGCCGTCGGCGCTGTCTCGCGCACCACGTCCTCGCCGTACTGCTAGACTGTCGTGTGCGGTGATTCCACTGCTTCAAGGTCACTCGCTCGTCAATTTTATGACTGAGTACGCCGTATATTGTTTGTGTGTCGGTACATTTGTAATACAAACTGTCAAAAATAAGAAAGAGAATATGTTCTAAGATCTAATATAAGCAGAAATTCTATAACTCCTGGTGATGACTTTTATTTTATTTATGTGTTCATTTCTCTCCAGAAGCCTTTCGCATGTTCAGTAACTAAAAAACAAGGTTTGGAGCATGTCAACTTAAAATACTGTAATAAATATTATGAATATAAAACGGACTTATTAACATGTCACAAATCATGACAATATATTGTATAATAATTATAGTTGAACAATTCCAACACACAACATACAAATATCGCGCACAATAATTAAACATAGTACGCATAACTTGACAGATATGAATTCTGTTGAACAGCATAAATTCAAGAATTTGCTATGTGTAAGTAGTATCTTCTTGATTTGGATTAAAAAATTTATTTTTGTTTGTAAAACATAACTCCTTATACTTTTGAGGAAATTGATAAAAACAAAAATTATTATATCCCAATATGTACCTTTTTGGAACTGAGAGCCATTTTTCACAAAGTGAAAGAATAGTAGTTTTAAGTACGAAGTGAGACAATATTCGAATATTCGATAGGAATCAGTCGAAACAAAAAAGGTGCAGTAAAATTTTCAAAAGTGTTTTGAGTAGATACAATCTACAAGAACATAGCATACCTACCAGTTGTATCAATATTCTTTTGAATCGAATTTTCTTTTAGGTATTAATATGTTTCTAAGTTAGTATAAAGCGCGAAGGTGGACAGTTTTTTTATATAGTGATCATTCAGTGTCTGCTTGGTAGTTTAACCAACAAAAACAAAACATTTTGGAACAAAAGTAAAAAATTACCCACTATCCGTATCAGAAGGGTCTAGGGTGTGTTTTTATTGGGCACCTTCTAGTTGACTACGTAGGATGTGCACTGTAGCGCGTCCGGTAAACCAGAAAGTGTATTTATAGCTTGATTTCCCGAAACTTGTACTTGTCTGTAGGTCGTTTTTGCTTTAAAAAATTGCGCGGTAACTCTGGCGGCAGTGCGAAAATGTAGTGCGATTTTTTAAAAGCGAAATTCCGATCTGCAGCTCGTGAAATCATTGCACTCAGTGCGAGGGCCTGGGGTTTGGAACACGCAGCATTCCGACAGTGCGTGCCGAGTGTGGGCCGTCGCAGTAAATTAAATTCGCAGCGATATACCTACAAGGACAACAAATTTTTCTTGAGCTTGTGTGTAGAAATTACACGTTCGGTCGCCAGACACACAGAGTTCCGAGGGACGTACAGTATGTCAGACTGGTTCGATATTTCCGTGCGTATAATCCATGCACGATTACTTCACACTTTTCTGAAGCCCTGCTAAAATTCTACTTCCAGAGTATTCCTCCGCCTCTTGCAAACGAAGTTTAAATAATTCTAGAAAATTAGATCGAAGGACAACGCGCCGAATGTGATACTCGATCTTACTGCTAGCCCTCACGCACATGGGTATGTGCAACACACACTGGAGGAGGCGTGAGAGAAGAAAGGCCCGACTTCTAATTAGGAGCGCATGTGTTCGGGTCATTAATTAGTTTAATTTTGTTCTATATTCTGTTCGGCACTTGAGAGTGGAACGTTATAATTAAAGAACGCACATGTGTTAGAACACACAAGAACTACTTAGAAGCTGCGGAAAAATGCTCTCTCTTTGTGAAGAATATAATATTTATTTATTTTTAATTTAATTGTTAAGTAAAGTTTCTTCTAGCGTACCAGTCAGCCACTGAAACATTATATTTGAGCTCCGTGAAGTAAATTAATGGAAGGAACTCACGAGGCTTAAAGTTTAAAGAACGACACAAGTAGCTTACTTAGTTGCTTCGTTTTAATACTTCTAAAATAAAACACTAATTCAGAATAAGGGAGTCAATGTTCTGGTTTCCCTTTTCGTGTATTTTGTAACAGGAGAAATGTTATTTTTGCCGGTAAGTATTCGTGAAGTGCCCGCGAAAGTGTCTTCTAGACTTCGAAATACCTGAAACACACACAGATTTTTGATACATGCAGCAGGATTTATTATATGTAACGCAATAGTATGTAAGAAGCCTGGGAAACTGATTTATTCCCAACTTTAGTAATGGAGAACTTTTTGTTTATCAGATTAAATGCCGCGACCGGTTGTTGCAACTGTAATTTAAACTTTAAATGTTGCCTGCATTGCAGTAAATTAGGAAGTTCGTTATTTTTAAATTACTTTGGAACTGATAATAGGCCACCTAAGTACAATATTATGCAGTGGTCGTTAAATTAAAGTTTTATGCTCAGTAATATAAATAAACGAGGCTTAAAAAATTAAAGTAATTCTATGTCTTTTCACTTTTCTATTTTTTCCCCTTATCCAATTTATGAGTGACACTTTAAGTCAGTTTTTAATTTTCTCAGCAGAGTACATTTCGACAACTGGAACACTTATAAACAATTTTCCCTCACTATTTAAAGATTTTTGTGATTGGTAGCAAAAAATAATGAGTACTAAATTAATTTCGAGTAACTTTAGCAATTGTATACCCAAATAGTTATAGTGTTTAACGATTACTAGTATGAACAATTAATAATCCAGTGCAAATTGTGGTTGGTTTCCAAATACTCTTAAATACTAAACCTTCGGTGGCCTCTACTACGCTATAAACTTTCAAGCCGAGATAAAACAAATTTAATTAAAATTATTTTTTGTATGTAATCAACATCAGTGAAGTTACAAATTAATACTAGTAATATGTTTTGAAACAAAAAAAAATCACAGCAGGATTTTATGGGACGAAATTTTTCTTCTACTTTTAACAAACTCATATAACTTTCTGTGTGAAGTGTTTACTAAAAAATAATATTTATTTCGAGCATCTCCTTTCCACATGGCAGGAATATTTCGTCATTGCCACTGTATCTTAAAGTAGGCCTAGCTGATTTTTTTTGTTGACAGATGCCTAAATCTCACTTTACCGTAGAAAAAAACAACTGCCACTTTCGTGGGAAAAAATACCGGCGTTTAGTGACCGATTATTATAATTATTATTATCATCATCAGAGTAACATTAATGTGCTTTCTCTTATGATTCAGTAAAGGCGGACAAGCATAGCGAACTGCAGTGACGCGTCTGTATCCAGGCCACGCGAAGAATACAAAACATATTATTTACAACAATAATAGTTTATAAAACATATCAGCGAAGCGCCAGTGGATCTCCCCTCTCTGTGGCACGGTATTTGGGACAGTTACGCCACCAGAAAATACATAATACTTGGCAACACTTTGTACGAGGTCTGTCAGACTGTCTTACTGTTGACCCACGCCGAGATGAAGCCATCCAGATGCAGTTGGGCGTACCGCTCGTCGCTTTCCGACACAACACTCGGCCATAACATTTCGCATCTTTGATATAGTACCATAGTGGCATGAAGCTCGATTAGAGAAAGGGTACTGAGATTTCTGGCATGTGCCCTCTCACGCAAATTCTTCCTATGCAAGGAACTCTAAACTCTGTAAAAATCCATCAGTCTAACAACCCGCACCATTCGCACTTTTTTTTTAAAACCTGGTTGCCAGGAATTTTTGCTAACCATGCAACTTTGTTCGTAAAAGAAGGGACCCTCGAGCAGAATTCGATAAAAGTTACTATCCGAGAGATACATTTTTGAGTCGAGCAATTAAACTTGAGAGAATGTTCACAAAAATAAGTGAAGGTGACCTTAATGGCGAGTTTAGAACAGTAGCCATGTTGCTGCCTTCAAATTTTTCTGAGCTGTTCCTAGAGGCAATTTGGTAACATTATCTAGCAACTTGGGTTACGTTGACACCTGCGAGGGGGTGCTGGAACTCTCTTTGATTGTCGTGTAATTGAAATGGCGTATATTTTACGTGATTTAAATTAACTGTGACATGAAAAATAACACTTTGCAGAAAAGTGCACAGAAACTTCTGCTGCACACAAACACACTCCCTTTCTCCTTTTCTCTCTCTATTTCTCCTTTTCTCTCGCTCTTTCTCCTTTTCTCTCTCTTTCTCCTTTTCTCTCTCTTTCTCCTTTTCTCTCTCTCTTTCTCCTTTTCTCTCTCTCTTTCTCTCTTCTCTTTCTCTCTCCCAAAATGAGCAATGACATGCCTCATTTGCAGTTAAGAAGGTTCAAAGCGTAAGCGGGAAGTAGTTTTCGGCTCAACATTAAAAAATGTTATTGCGGGAGGCAGGAGAGATATAATAAAAATTATTGTATTATGAAAATGCAAACTTGCTTCTGTCATGCACAGGCAGCCGAAAACGAAGATAATTAATACTGTGTTCTAAGGTAACTTTTCTTAAGTCAACGAACAGTGTTTACGCTTGGTGAATACAAAATACATATGCCACAACTGCTGCATCCCTGCGTGAAATTTGCTTCGCACCCCGCTTCTTTAAACAAGGGCGAACTAGCGTAGCATGCGTACAGCTGCTTCCACTTTGTCATGAAACGCCTTAGATTTGCCTTTTAATATTAACACTCCTCGGTCCGGCGCATCGTAACGGTGCATACAAATGTAGTATTTCCCAGCTAGAGTCCACGACGCCTCGTTAACACTCGCTCTCTGTGACCACACTTTGCACTTCTGTAGTGACCTTACCTCTCAGACTGTGTCGGATACCTTTATCACAAATTTCGCGCCGTCTGTCAGATCAGCGGAGCCGAAAGCGTCGGTGGCATACAGCAAACTCGTTGCTGGAGGTACGTGGATCCGGAGAATCAATTCAGCAGCAGCATAGGCTTTACTCACTTGAGCCACAATATTGGTTCACTCATTGGCTGCTGCATGTCGTGGCACGAGTATTTTTTTTTTTCGGCTTGTTTACACGCGATACGGTCGTGACATTTCTTCATGTTCACTGCTGTCTATAGAGTTTAACCATGACATGTCAAAATTACTGTGGTGCGATCATAGAAGAAAACCTAGAGTAAAGGTTAATTAGGCACTTTTTAAATCAACCTTTTAAAAATGTCGCTGACTGGCATGCGCCCCGTAATGTTGGTAACGACTAAAGAAAAGTAGTTATCCTAACGTTTAATTAAAAGTATTATGTAAACATTTGTGAATATAAAAATTATTACTTTTTTTTCTAGTTTTAATGCATGTAAGTGTAAGACTAAGAAAACTTGTGAAATTATTAGGAAAGTAAATATTTCACAGTTTTACCCGACCGACATACATATGAATAAGGTAACCAGGGGTTTTGGCAATGTTGATTTTACATATAGTAGAATGAGTGAGTGAAGAGATTTGGGCGGCTCTTAACATCGAGGTTTTGAGAACCGATGAGGGTGAAGCGCCGGAATGAAAGGGCGGGGGAAACGGGAGATCCCCGAGAAAACCCGCCGACCAGTGGCATCGTCCGGAACGACATATAGTGGAAGAATACACTATGTGCATGCAAGTAGTTTCCAAGCCGGGCTTTCAGAAATGCCCAGTTGACGGTGAACAGCCTATATATGTATCTATGCTTGAAGTCTAGCCTGCTACCGAAAGAATTTGCGAAATCCACGTAGCTCTTCTCATCGCACGTACTCCGGGAGTGAGTTCATTTAACTTTGCTGGACGCTGTTCCGTAACTATGTCCACGGCAGCCGCATACCAAACACGACTGCCTCCCAACTTTACACGGTCGACTCAGACGTAACATTTTGCACAACTACACCGGCCACTGAAGTCGCCAACTCACACAGAAAAGGGGCGAAACTATACAAACGTGACTGGCGGGTGAGAAGGGGAAGTCAGGTTGGGAGAATTAGCGCTGGAAAAAGTAACATCATAGTAAGTTATTAAATTTGTTTTTGAAAGTGTTGCTACTTTTTAAATAAATACATTTTGGTAGTTTTTCATGGGATAGTCTCTCTAACTTACTAAAAATAATTCACGTAATTCTCGTGTACTAGGCGAATATTTAAGGTTATCGGTTATCTCGTCTGTAGTTTTTTCTTTGTGTCTATATGTGTGCGCTTTAATTCCGTGACCACAGAGTTTCGTTTTCAAAGTGTATATTTTCCTGAAAAACGCAATTGTTCAATATGTGTTAGAAAGCAGAAATGATGACAACCTAAAAGTTGCCAAATGTTAATATTGGTATTATTATTTTTAATAATTGTAAAATAACACTTAAGAAGTTGAAAGTACAACGAAAAAATTAACTTAGCTTCTAGTCTCGTAAATACGGCAGCTGCCTAGCAAAATTGTCAAAGCAGTTCGAGCTTTGTTGTCCACAAATCTGGCCTACCTGACGGACAGACCTGTCACCCGGCTGTAAGAATGAATGTAGTTGGTGAGATGGCGGTGATGCAAAGCAGGATGACAGGGTGAATAATGGGAGTACCCCAACAAACCCCCCAGTTGAGCATCCCCTACCGAAATAAAAATAGCTCCCACCCTAGCCTGGGGTCGAACTGTAGACTCCAGCTGCGGAAGACAAGTCACTGACCACTCCATTCAACTGTAGACCTGTGAAGAGAAATAACATTCCATTTAACGTTGAGTTGAAGCGTTCTATGTAATTTCCGGTAACGCAAGTGGCAGCCCACAGCACCGCGCTGCATGAACAGCGAGTCCCAGGTACGCCCATCTCGACCATATATATATATTAGTATTACCGAACATGCTCTTGCAACCAGACTAGTTTTAGCTCATACCTGGGAGCAAACATCATGTATGATGACAAAGGCTGATTAGTGATTACTTTCAAAAGCACAGCCTAACATCTGCTTGTATGCACATTGTGTTTTCTTCCACCATACTTAAAATTAACATTTCCATGGGCTTGGTCACATTGTTCATAGATCGGTGCGTCGGTCAAGTGGAAATGTGAAATAATTAGCTAATAAATATTTAACAGATTTTTATTCTTACACATTTATGCATTGAAAAACAATAAAAGCAAAATATGCTATTTCAGTATTCACAAATGTTTACGCAGTACTTACAATTCAACGTTAATAAATGGAACTACTTTCCCTCCCGTCGTTACGAACGTTCGTGGGCGCACGCCAATCAGTGTGCCCGTTATGGGCAGTGGCATTTTTCAAGCACTGATTTCAAAAGTGCTTACTTTATCGTGAATAGCGTATGCATTGACGTCATTTCGGCTGCTCAAATTCGTCGTCTTATTTGTGTGGTTTCACGTGGTTCCAGTATCGCTCCAAGCTAAATGCGCAATGGCTTGCCTTTATCTTCCCATCACGTATGCAGTATAAAATCATTAAAACTTGGTTACCAGCCCTGATAGCATCCGACCGGCATAATTTACTACGAAACTTCAGGTCTCGTGCTTCTATTTGCATTCATTTACCATTTATATCGAAAACAGTGTGTGCTGAGGCTCTACAATAAACTAATGGCCATCCTTGGCGCATAGCAAGTGACCCAATTAGCATCACATTTACACGCACTCTTATTAATCATTATCGAGGCATAGCATGCCTAAAAATACAGTTCACATCATACATGTTAATCCTAAAACACTTTTTTTTTTAACCTGATACACATTTTCTTTGATTTAGCATCGAAACCAGCATTTAGAAAACTAACTAAGCTCTGCTGTCTTAATAAAATATTTAGCTGCGTTTTCAACGAAATAATAAACAATATTGCGAACGCCTGGGTGTACTCAAGTTCGTAAAGAAAAGTAGTTAAAA
Source organism: Clitarchus hookeri (assembly GCA_002778355.1). Classification (NCBI taxonomy): domain Eukaryota; kingdom Metazoa; phylum Arthropoda; class Insecta; order Phasmatodea; family Phasmatidae; genus Clitarchus; species Clitarchus hookeri. Next base: position 523,152 of record NQII01000553.1, on the reverse strand, counting down.
ATAAGTAAAAGACGTAAATTTGTCTCATATACTGTATCACAGCCCTCAGTGCAAATAATAAATCATTAGTGTCTCGTCACCGTTTCTTCACAATTTTTTAATCAAACCTTTGAAAAATCACCCCATGCACGACTTACTAGGTTCTTTCTTAATTATGGCATGTGTCATAATCGTTTTATAATTACTTCTGTTAACATAAAAGTACCTTACTTTTGGTTAAATTGAACATGTGCTTATATTTTACCTATTAATTATAATATTTATTTTATATTTGATATTAATTAAAAACAGGGATAAAATAAGTGTGTTGGTAATGCGCAGTAAGAAATAGTTGTTATGTAAAATATTATTTAAGTGACTTCACATGAATGCGGTGCCCTGCCCTTTGGTGCAATTCTCTAGACTTGATTAAGTTTTGTTTGCATGAAACTGAGGAATAGCCTGCAAGTAGAACTTTAGTAGCGCCTCAGAAAAGTTGGAAGTAACCGTTAATTGACTATACTTGGTATCTTATTACATTAAATAATAAAATTAAGTCCTATTATAGGCTGCTCACGGTTAACTGGGCTTTTTTGAAGGCCTTGTTGAAGATCTGCTTTTCTCCTCATTTTTTTTCATCCCTCCGCCGCATGTAAAATGTATTACCACGGGCCTTATGACTTTATTCATGCGTTATTCGAGTGAAAACGTGGAAGGTTTAGGAACCTAAATGTGTTACAAATATGCCATTTCGTTTTTTAGTGTGTATAAAGCAGAAAAACGCTACCTCGATCAGCCATAAATGTAAACGTTGCATCACTATCAATACAACGTCAGTACTTGGAACTTTTTTCTTCTCGTCCAGGTGCACCCTGGGCATACAGATCGCTGTGCTCACCTTCTGTTGGTTATTCCTCCCTCACGCACGCCCAGGGATGACCTAATTCAGCATCGATACCTTTGTTGACGGAGGAGCAATCTCCGAACTTCTCGGAGGTGCTAGTCGCCACCAGGTGTGATCTATCATTCAAGTGTGGTCCAGGAACGTCACGTCTCCTCCTCCTCCTCACACACAGACATGAACCGGGTTTGGTTCCCGGTTGGGTCGCTCCACAGATTTTCGCACGTGAGAATCGTGCTGGACGATGCCGCTGGTCGGCGGGTTTTCTCGGGTATCTTCAATTTCCCCCGCCCTTGCGTTCCGGCGCTGCTCCATACTCATCTCGCTTCACCCTCACCGGCTCCCAAATCTCTCCATTCCACTACTTCTCTGTCTGTCTCTCTCTCTCCTCCACCCTCCACCCAGCACCCCACCCCTCACTGGACTCGTCTCCTTGCAGTTGCACGAGTCATCAACGCCTGTAGGCAGTTTTGGAGAGAAGAAAAAAGGGTGGTGGCGGAATGCCAGGCAGCAACAATAGCTCTGAAGCGATTAAAACCACGGTTTCTATTTAAATAATTTTCAGTAGTTAATTAAATTGGTCTATTTTGTTGGCTGTGACTTGTGCCAAATACAGTTTTTAAGGCACCCGTCTACCTGGAACTTTTTCCCACGTTTAGGCCGAGAAGCGTGGGAGCGATAAGGGCGACACTGCCACGCGCATCAAGTACGCCATCGCCGCTAAGCGCAACGCTCTGAACTGGCGTGCAGTGTTCTCGTCGTGCTGCGTGTACCTATGGGACATTCAGCGGTGACCATATAATTTTATTAGTGGGAAGTCTTTAGGAAGGTTCAGTGCAGGCGCCTATAGTAGTTTTGTATGTATCTGATGCGTACATTTTGAGCTACAGCGCCTTGTAAAGGCCGTTTTTAGCGGTTTTGGAGTACTCTGAATTGATGTTTCTAACGTACGTGATATTTTGAAAGTACTTAACAGCTCTCGTCTGAAGTGTGTGTTCTTTTCGTAGATCAGCACGTTGGACGCACGCTTAATAGTTTCGTTGAAAAACGTGTATTTCGAACACTCTGCAACGCAGTTCAAGCGCCAGGTAGACGGGCGCCTTAAGGTCGCCGTTTACCAATCGTGCAGCCACAGAGTTCAAATGAGGAATGAATGTTAAAGACATCCCTTCTCAGTGCGTCAATATTTTAAAGATTACTACTTCAAACAAAAAATATTGCACGTGACATTTCTTAAGGAATGCTAGCAGAGTATGAAGTCTTGCCAATTTTTATATTTGATATTTTTTCTAAAACGTAAAATTAAAATTTACATTAAAAAAAACTATTACTGAATGAACATTAGTTAAAGTGGTAGTATTCTCTGAGAAAGTTCCGTTGAATATTTTATTGTTTGCAACGGTTTATCTGTAAAATTTATGCATTGAGGCGTTTCTTTAACTTCGATTCCCTTAACTTAAAACACGTTCTTGGAACAGTGTTTTCATGTCCACGGTATTTCTCTTGAACGTACGCTATACGTTCATTCTGGTGAATCGCTCATCTCAAAACCAGAGGCCGTGTTCGAATTGAACATTTCGTTATTTAGTAATTTGCTGTTATGTAGGTTTGAATTCGGGTGCTGTAAACACACTTGTATAGCAGTAGTAATACCGCATCAAAATTTGGTTTTGGAAATACATTTTAAGGAATCGCGATAGTAAAAATTAAATGTGTATATTTAAATGGAACGACTTTTGTATTATTTTATTTGAAAATTATGAGCCCAAAATTAATATTTTTAATATATTAATGTAACAGTAACATTTTTGAGTCTCCCAAAAGCTAAATGTGTGGGGAAAAAAAAAAAAAATATATATATATGCCTCCTGTTGTCCGATTTGCCTCGCAAAGTTCTAGCTGCACATACTATTGTTAATGCTACTATAGTCGGTTCATGACTGGAAGAGACTTTCTTGAAGCCCTGCTAAAGATCTACTTTCAAGCCCATTTCGTATCCTTCCGCCAAAGGGTAAACAAACATTGACATGTGGCAGTCACATGGCAATGTTTACATGCAATGTTTACATTCCACTGTGTGTGTGTACATGTGTTCGTACATGCACGTACCCATTATAAAAGTAATGTATATATTATTAATGGATATTCCACAAGCGTAAAGTTTTTAATCATGAGAATTTCACACAAAAGAATATGTGATGCAAGCGAAAAACTTTTCTTTACATAAACCCAAAAGTGAGTATTAAAAATTAGATGTTTCGTGTGCGTGCCTGTGTCTCTCTCTCTCTCTCTGTATGTGTGTGTGTGTGTGTATAGGTTTGATTTTGACTGGGGGATTGGGTGGGGGAGAAAAACTTTCACTTTGATTAGATATTATAGACACAATACTTTGCAATGAAATGTGTCAACATTCAAGGAGTCCATCCAACAACATTAACATGGCAACGCCAATCTCTCATAAGCCCCCGGATGGCCGTGCTGTAGAGAATTTGTGCGATTCTTGTTTAACCTAATATTTCATTTATCGGTTTTTTTTATACTAATATCAGCTCTTTATTATTTGATTTTTCATAACGTATGACTTTAATTTGTGCTAACCTTCTCGTACAGATTCCTTTTGCTTTTGAAATCTGTATAAGAGATTACTCATAGTGCGTTCTAACGTGTTTAATATTTTTCAAATTTATTTCAGGTTTGCTTAAAATTTTATTTACTGTATTTTACGTTGTATGTTGCGGTAGTTTTTGTGTGCAGTCATGAGTTCTAGCAAGGTGAATAAAAGAGAAGTCACCAACGCCAACAGGACATCATTAACCTCACCGAATCGTTGTATTCACTAATTAGCTGAGGGGAAATGAAACCCTGCAACGTCGCGGAAAGAGCGGCAGAAATGTTGAAACTCTCCAGATCTACAGTGCTAAGGTATGTTAAAATATCTGTAGTATTAACCATTGCGTTTGCAAGTTGTGTGTGTTAAGATCAATTACGTTGGCCCACGAAATGTGTTTACAAGAACATAAAGAAAATTTGTTAATAACTTGATAACATCGTCGAACGTTGTCTACATGTATTTTTAAAGTTTTATTTTGGTAATTATTAAGTTTATAGGGTTTCCTGTAAAAATAAAAATAATTAATTGAAAATCTTATATTTCCACTCTGCTAATGATGCAGAACACGAATATACGAGGGGCATTAACGTCCGACTAATTTCGTAATATGTGCCCACCTAACCTAACAGAACCTAACCCCACGATGAGTGAATCACTATTTTACATTTTTTAACTAACCTAGGATTGTAGGGTTATATAGTAACCAATACCTGCCACCTATTAAACTAACCTAAACTAACACACGGCAGAGCATATCACATTGTCACACATCATTTGTAAACAAACCCTTGTATGTTTTTGGTATCAGTAACTGTAGTTGACCCAGTAACTGAATTATGGTCCTTTTTAAATTATGCAAATTAGGTTGGCTATGTAGCACTGAAAGTGAAAAATATGACACTGATAATTTACAATAACTAAAAGACAATGGCTGTAGAACAGTGGTGTTGGGGAAATGCATTAATACACAATTGTTTTCTTAAAAGATTATGACTGCGATTTCATCGATTACGATGTCCTCTCATGTTTAGTGAAGTGATACAGATATGTTTAATAGTAGGGGAAGTTCCAGTTATATCGACTGTAATCTATTTAGTGACGTATAACAATGGCAATTAATGCCGCAATGTAACTTATAAATACAAAACAAGCTCCTTCTTCAGAATCTTAAAATGCACCATCTCTCCATAACCTATATAAAATTAATTGACTATAACAAACTCACTATAGAGGCAATTTTCCTTACCATTGTCAGTTGTCTTTATAATAAATTTCCACTGTATATATTGGGTTGTTTATGAAGAATCCCTCGCAGGGGTACACAAATTCCAACACAAAGTAGTTTTTATTTTTAATTACACATTGTAATACCACCTTTTGGTTAGGTGATTCATACACTCACATTTGAGTCTATATAACCCTACAATCCTAGGTTAGTGTAAAACCCAACAATCCTAGGTTAGTTTAAAAATGTAAAATAGTGATTCACCCATCGTGGGGATAGGTTCTGTTAGGTTAGGTGGGCACATGTTACGAAATTAGTCGGACGTTAATGCCCGTCGTATATTCGTGTTCTGCATCATTAGTGGAGTGGAAATATACCATTTTCCGTGAAATTATTGTTATTTTTTTTACAGAAAAGCCCCCTAAACTTAATAATTACCCAAATAAAACGTTAAAAAGACACGTAGACAACGTTCGACGATGTTATCAAGTTATTAACAAATTTTCTTTATGTTCTTGTAAACACATTTCGTAGGCCAACATAATTGACCTTAGCACACACAACTTGCAAACGCAATGGTTAATACTACATATATTTTAACATACCTTAGAACTGTGGATCTGAAGCGTTTCAACATTTCTGCCGCTCTTTCCGCGACGTTGCAGGGTTTCATTTCCCCTCGCCTAATTAGGGAATACAACGATTCGGTGAGGTTAATGATGTCCTGTTGGCGTTGGTGACTTATCTTTTATTCACCTTGCTAGAACTCATGACTGCACACAAAAACTACCGCAACATATAACGTAAAATACAATAAATAAAATTTTAAGCAAACCTGAAATAAATTTAAAAAATATTAAACACGTGAGAACGCACTACGAGTAATCTCTTATACAGGTATCAGAAACGAAAGAAATCGGCACAACGAGAAATAATAAAGAGAGGATATTAGTAAAAAAAAAAATAAACCAGTAAATGAATTATTATTGGTTAAACAAGATAATCGCACCATTTCTCTGGCACGTGTGTCGACCACATCTCGCCAACAACACACGGAACGAAGGTTTGTAAACAAATGGCCGCTCTACTTTCACCTTGAGCGTGATCTTGTGAGTATGCAAGAAACATTGAAATCAAAGTACGTTAGCATCACGTCATTAATAATTGGCATAATAAGATAAGTCTTTTTGAAACCTATTTGTAAGCGATAAATTAACAATTTCGTTAAAACTTTAGAACTATTTCCTCTCTTTGTGCTGGCAACCTAACGGCATAACTGTATCCGCGCTCGCCGCTGTTTGTAATGTTATATGCATGTAGCTAACGGCTAGGGTGTTTTTTTAAAGGTTGATTTTCAAAAGTCTCTTCCAGTCGTGAACCGACTATACCTGTGTTGCGGACCGATCTTCAACTTTGGTTTCCGTTAGAAAACCGTAGAACCCACTCTCGTCACGAGAATAATTTCTGCGATGTTTCTGGGAATTTCGCACTAGACCAGCCGGCCTCTGGAAGTTGTCCTCCACGCCAGCAACGCTAGCCGCGTGTTTGAAACTTGGCGAGCGCGTGGCGCGGACCCTTGCAGAGAACGGACAGCTTGCCGCCGCAGCTTCACTGCCTTGTGCCTCGCCGTAACTCCGCACACGTAAACGCCTGTGCCATAGACTAAAGACGAGGTAGACCGACCTCGCTGGCTACCAACCTCCGTGTCCCAACATCAACCTGCTTTTCCGCTTACACGACTTGCAGAAACGGCGTGGATTGGATTTACGGTTAGAACACTGTTTAGTAGACAAATGCTTTGAGATCTTTTTTACACTTCCTCTAACCGATTTGTAATTAAGTTTGATTAAATTCGAATTGGTATAAGTGTTTAATTAGTATAACTGTGCTTGTCATTCAAAAATTACTATANAGTATAACTGTGCTTGTCATTCAAAAATTACTATATAACTAAACACTTCCATCAGTAATGACCATGACTGACAGTTGTGTTTCTTTGGGGGTAGGTCATGTGGGGTACATACGCAGAAGACTGGCGTTAAAACAGCAGCGCGCGTCGTCAGGCGTGAAAGTTGGTGCGCGTCGAGAAGGTTGCTGTGAAGTGTGTCGTGTCTAATGTGAGAAAATAATGTAATGTAATGTACTGTAAACCTAGCAACTTCACTGTGGTCGAGAAATCAATTTAATGCCGCAGGTAGGCGTGTACNATAACTAAACACTTCCATCAGTAATGACCATGACTGACAGTTGTGTTTCTTTGGGGGTAGGTCATGTGGGGTACATGCGCAGAAGATTGGCGTTAAAACAGCAGCGCGCGTCGTCAGGCGTGAAAGTTGGTGCGCGTCGAGAAGGTTGCTGTGAAGTGTGTCGTGTCTAATGTGAGAAAATAATGTAATGTACTGTAAACCTAGCAACTTCACTGTGGTCGAGAAATCAATTTAATGCCGCAGGTAGGCGTGTACGTACACTCCCTAGATAGAGCAAGGCTCTCTGGGGCATTCTTATAAATAAATACAATAAATTAAGAAATAAAAATGCTATTTTAATTTGTACACACGTTGTACTCTGGTAAACTATTAATGGAAGATATTTTACTTTTATAGCCCACTTATCCTCAAACAAGACCATAACTTTCTACCGTCTGACTTCTACGCTGTCCCGTCATGTTTAGGTTCTAGATGTACACTGGTGATTGCATTTCAGCGAGACGGCTATGACTTTTATATCCATAACGTAAGAGCGTGAAGACTAAATAAGACAGCGTCATAAAGAGAGGGTCGTAGATGTTCTCCTGGTTGCTGTTCTGTTGCGTAAGCCTTTTTTTTTTTTTTTTTTTTTTTTTTTTNCAGGACAGCCTCTCAAGCTGTTTTGAAACGTAAGACGCAGGGCGACGTTTGAGAGGAAGTCGTCCTGAGAAGGGGGAAAAAAAAAACAGTGGAGCCTTTTTTGTTAATAGATCGAAATCATCTGGACACGGAAATCAAGTACCATAGTTCATTCAAGGAGCGGTTTACGTAGGCTGAGGTGTTTGTACGTTTTGTCGTGTGTTTGTGGCTGTGCGGTTAACGTGCCTTACTCGTATTGGATCCCGATCGGCGGCAGTAATAATTTCCATCGTCATTATAGGCATAGGCTGTTCACGATTTACTGAACACTTTTGTATCATTCCGCCATATGAAAAATTAACATTGCTATGAGCCTGAGTACTTTATTCATCCGCCGCCGTCCAAGTAAAGCCGTAGACTGGTTAGGATTGTTAATGCGTTACTGATATGTAAATTCATACTGTGATGTGTATAAAACAAACACTATTAACTTTATTAGCCATAAATTTGAACAGTACACTTGCAATATAACTCCAAGTGTTAAGAAGTATTTTTATTTATTCGCTGGCAACTTAACTAGAAACCTGTATGCCAGTGTGTGATTCAGTGTATATTAAGTCATGAACAGTGTTTTTTAAAAGGTTTCTTTCAGAGTACTCCCTTTACCGTGAACAGCCTGTAACGGTGGTGTATTCCACATCCCACTTAAGGCTATTCACGATACAGTAACCACTTTTGAAATCAACCTCTGAAAAAAAAAATTACCGTCCATAACTACAAATATGCTACAATTTACAACGACATGCAGAATACCAGTTAACTTGGCAGTGAATTAGCGATATTAGTTCTAGTACTTGGCGGTGTTTCGCGAGCCTAATGTTTAAACTGATAGCTACTGAAGTATGTGTTTTTTTTTATACACATAACATGAAATTTGCATATTATCAACACATTTTCATTCCTAAGAATTTTAATTGTTTACTTGGACGACGCATGAATAAAGTGAGACGGCGCATGGAAATGTTAATTTTATGTATGCTGGAAGAATATACAACAGGCATACAAGTTTATCCTAAGCAGGGTTTTCAAAAGTGTTCTGTTTATCGTGAACAGCCTAAACACCATTTACGGCTAAGCTCCTGATGAACATAGTTGTGCACGGAAGAAATCAAATTGTTGATATTATTTCTCGTAAAAAATTTGTATACAGTATTCCCACCCGGGCAGCCTTCTCACCACAGACGAAGCTCGGTAAGCCCGCCTCCACATCTCTGCCGGGCAATTGTCTAACGGCTAAGCCACGAGGCACGTTCGGCGGCCCACCGGAAGCCGCGGAAAACCGCACGACACCTGACGACTTCCGCCGTGGCCAACGCCACGTGCTCTGTCGAGCCGAGCACTCCCCAGTTCGGGCTCGACCGGTAAATAAACTTACTTTGAGTTTTGTAATCTGATGTGTAGCGAGTAGTTGGGTTATGGGGATTCTAGGATGATTCATCTTGGATGACGTCATCTGCTGCTCTGTCATTCCCGTTGGTTGGTGGCCATTTTGTAAACTTGACATTTCCACCAGCTTGTTTGTCATTCAAGTTTACTTATCCCCACCTGTTTTCTCTTTTGCACTTTCTTCATCTGCCATATATATATACCAACTTCTCACTTTCATTCAACTTCGTAATCTTGTTTCCACTTGTCCTTCGTTCAACTGCCGCCTTATATGGGCGCTGTTTTCGCTCTCGCTCGGCCGCCATGTTGGTTCTGGAGTTTACCGCTAGGGCGTTCCCATTTAATTTTTGCAGAGCTGAAAATATCGTTTGGAGAAGGGCGGGATCGAACTACCAGACCTTGAGTCGCCAACATGATGGATGCCTTAGACTACTCGGCCCCCGAGACAAGTAGGTTAACTAAGGTTTTTAATGTGGCTTATGCATTGCGACACATCTCACCACCACCCACCCACAAAATTATAAAAAATAGCAATCAATAAAAACAATTTCAAAAATCGAGGAGCATATAAAGTTAAGCTCGCACTAATACCACAACCATAACACCCCCCCCCCTTTTTTTTCACCCAACCATACTGTAACCCTCTAATAAAAAATAAATTTAAAAAATCGATAAACATATAATATAATCACACCCTACATCTCCAGAACCCTAACCAACAAACACCCCCGCACCCTACCACCACCCTCCTCTCCCCAAATTAAACATTGGCCTTATGTAACAAATTATCCCTTCATCCATACCAATCAATCATATCTGCCCAGTGGCCACTAAATTACACCTTTAACACATATTTTTTCCAGTATTGGACGTTAGATAGTGTTTGTAACTCATGTTTCAAGCATCGGCCTCCAGCGATAATTGACTGCCGGCAAGAGTGCTATCAACCTGTACCGAATGGCGACGATACTCCCTGCATATAATTGACATATTTAATTATTTTGTTTTATTTTTAACATAATTATTTTTTATTTAAATTTTTTTATATAAATGTAGGTATTTTTAATAAATAAAACACAACATATTAACAAAAATTCATTTTATTTGCTAATGTTCATCATGAGGACACACACATACACATTGAAAATTAATCTTTTACACTTTGTTTAGTGTATTGTAAGGCACTGTACCCCAACGAGACCTGATTTCCGTGGGTAATCGGTATAATGCTTAAAACACTGTTTGCAGACATGAACTTTGGTACCCATGCGAAGTAATATGCGAGTTAACCAGTCGTGGAAAGTTTTTATGTAACAATAATGCGAAATATACTTAGTTTCGTCCTTCGCCATCAGAAGATCGACAAGTTCAGGTTTCCATTTCTTAGTCACACATGTTGGCACCACTTTTACCCTAGCATTCATCAATTACGCATTTACAGAAACACCAGGGTTGTTGTTCTCAAAGACCCTTATTTCCTGTAGAATAATCGGAAAATCCAGTTCGCTAAAGTCAAACTTTTCTTCCACCTCAGCATACCTCTTGTCCACACGCTGCGGATTCGATGACTTAACAAATCCGACCAATACTGACCACTTGAAATATCGGTTGTCATAGTTGTGGGGATTGGTATGGGAAGGTATATTATGTGTACCTAGGCCAGACTTATTCGAGCATACCCAAACAGCTGTTCTGTGACAATGCAAACATGTTGGTGTTTGTTTCGCAGGAACGATAAGAACTTACGACATGTGTATGGTGACCACGTCAATACAGACGTGGCGTTTATCAGATTTCAAGTGTCTTGTGTGCCTTATGCTGGTATGACAAGTACTGATTTTTGACGATCATTAAGGACTCGCCCCTATATAATGCGAGGTAACGACGGGGATTCGATCAGTTCATCGTCGACTGTCGAGAATGAGTTACAGCATATCGAAATGCGGGAAAAGTAGCCTCAAGCTGCGTCTTGTCAAAGACGAGGATGGAGGTTGCCTCGTACCAAGAAACGACGGAACTTGCGATGCTGGTAGAAGAATAATTCGAAATGTTGGCGAACCCGAACAATCTGAGAATGCGGCCACTAAACATTTCGTTCTCGAAACTGGTGTAATAGTATCACCTCAGAATTGCGCAGTATGTTGACTAACAAAACACATTCTTTTGTAACTATCTCTCCGAGCTCGGGGCGAAAATGGAGCGTGTAAAGACAGAGATTTTCCGCGGTATTATTGCTATGGATGAGCATGTGACGAGTGTTCAAAGGCAAATTACCGACAGATTGAATGTTGCATCTGTGCAAAATGAAGAGAAACTGAGAAATCTGGGAGGATATATTTTACGTACATTCTCTACTTTGATTTCCAGCCTCGTCATTAAAACTGATATTCGGAACCACCGCAGGGACAAAATCGAAATGTTTTTGTCGGAGACTCAGGACTAAACCTATAAGATACAGGATGGTTGATATTTCGATCACTTATGAAGAGTGATGTGTGAGAATGAGTGTTCCCAGTTACCATTTCACAGTAGTTCTCTCACACCATACTGGCATTTACAGTAAAGCCGACGTCCTTTTGATCGTGCGTAAACTAGGTATGCACGCCAGAAAAACGACCTGTTGCGTTGATTTACATTTGATTGAAAAAAATGTTTCATTTTGCGTAAACTACGGACGTCCCAAACCATATGCTTACGTGATTAATTTCATTGTGCGTAAACTATGCCCGTCAGAAAAAAAGAATGTCATAGTAAATGTTGTTTCCTTCCAGACGATCTATCGAACGATACCTTGTACGACCCATGTTCCCATTTGCAATTTCAAAGCTACCCCCCCTACCCCTACTCAAAGTATGTTCGGGGGAATGGGATTACTACCAATCGATGCTTCGTATAGGATATAGTTATCAAACATTTTTTCACGAATATCCGGTGTCGTATTGTTTCCGAGAAAAAGGGGTGATACCGGTGCTGTAAATCANTCCGGTGTCGTGTTGCTACCGAGAAAAAGGGGTGATATGTATGTATGTGTGCGTGCGTTTGTGTGTGTGTGGGTGGGTGGGTGTGCGTGTGCGTGTGTGTTTGTGTGTGTGTGTGACAGCGAATTAGGGGAATTAGTTCCATCTTTCTGCTTGTTATCATGGGAGTAATGTTTTGACGGGTGCCAAATTAATCGTTTCTTTGTTTTATTTGTATTGGCATATTTGGACGAAAAAAGAACCAACCTACATGTAACCCAATCTTAGATATTGCATGTCAAAGAATCCTCTGAATCTAACTATTGCATTTAATTATTAAATTGATATCTTAACTCGGCTTCTTTCGTTTTTTGAAATGATTTTTTTTTAAGAGGAACCAAGCCATACAGATTTTCTCCTCAAAACTGTTCATCAGCAAAAAATTCAGCGTGGTCTTCTTGCATAGCCTAAAAAAATATTTTGGCAAATGCCTGTAAAAATTAACGCAAAATATAATTTTGTGGGTTGGTTATTATTATTTTTTTTGCACCACTACATCCAATAGTAACATGTTTACAATTGTGACAATTCTGCCACATACTTTTGTTGACGTACGAACACAAATTATTTGGTGGCAATGCCAATTTTCGTTTGTGCCTATAAAGAAAGATACGAACGAGTATGCACAACTGGCTTAAAGAATATCCTAAGCGGAACTTTAAAAAAACAAGCCAGTATAGCGCTGAGTAAACTTTCACTTACAGATACCACGTAACTCTTCATCGGCTGCTGTTGCCGATCAACCATGAAGAGGAAGTTGATGTGCTTAAATGCTGTTAACGGGTAATTGAGAAATTTTGAATTCAACCTTTGAAAAAAACTCACTGCCACTAACTGCATATATTTCATTTAACGGGTACACAGACACTGGTTTGCGACCATTACGGTTGGCAACAACGGAGGAAAAGTTGTTCCATGTCTTAAAGTTGAATTAACAAGTGTTAGGTAAACACTAATAAATGCTGAAATTATTAATTTTTTTATTTTCTAATGCATGTAAGTGCGATAATAAGCAAACTTGTAGACAAATTAATATTATAATAATTTCACAGTTTCACTCGACCGACGCGTAAATAAAATGATCATGTCCGTGGCAATGTTAATTTTACATGTGGTGGAAGAATACACAATGCACATGCATGTCGATGTTAAGCAGGGCTTTCGAAAATGCTCATTTGGCCGTGAACGGCCTATACGGAGTTTTGAAACGGGCTGTATTATTTGGGAGCGCGGAAGCGCCGGAAGACGACGTCATGTGTGAGGGGCCAAAAAAGGGAAGGCGGTAGATTACCACATGATGGCAGACACACCCCCCAAGAGGAAGGGTGACGATGCGCAGGTTTCCACCCTCCCATCCCGTTCTGTCTGGCTCCTTAGCTGCCCCCGCCTCCCTATCCTGGATGGTTGTCAAAGTAAACAGCCACCCTCNACCGTGAGAACAACAGTGGAATGCCTTGTTCTTGGTAAAAAAAAATGTAGTTTTTTTTTTACAGTGGGAGGATTCGAAGATGCATTAGATACGTCTTGCGTAGGGACGTTTCTTTTGTACTTCGCCGCCACTGATCAACGCGTCATTTCCATCCCTTAGTCGTCGGCACGGTGAAATAACATGCTTTTGGGCTTTAGGATGACTTTCAGCTGCGTTGAAATATAATTGCTGGTGCTCGTTAATGCACCGGCTTTTAATGCCTCTCGACTAACCGGGAAGTGGCTCTCATACTGAAATATCACCTACTAATTCTAATATATTACTGAACATCGTAAGTCGAAGAGAATTAAAAAAATTAATCCATATGAAGCTTTTAGTAACCATTTTGTCAGGAAACATGTTTCAGTTTACAGTACGCTTTGGCAATCGCACTGTCTCTCACGGTGTTCCAAACTTACCGCTACCAAAATTGAACTGAGGAATTGGACAGGAATGGTGTATTTACGCTATTCGCGTGAAAATGTCGACCAAGATTTACAATATTATACGTATTATCGGTAGGCATCGCACTCGGCGTAGACAAAAAACTAAAACGAAATCACACGAAACCAGTCCAGGCCGCCCAGTAGCGCCTTCATAAGTACAAATTGTTTGAGACGACAGAAGTTTTATTTTATTAATGCCAATTATATGGAAGTTTTTTATACGTGAGTTAAGCTACTTTCAACTAGTAAAAAACACTCTAGGTAAATTTTTTTCATTATTATCTGCATAGTTGTAGAAAGTGTTGGGTTCGCCATTGACGTTGGTGGGTTTTAGGGAGATGTCGAGTGTGCGTGCAGAATGCCCTTATTAACGAGATAGTTTGAAACAGAAACGCAGAATTGTAACGTTAAGTCGACTTCTTACCCTACTACCGTGCAAGGCTTTTCCCACGCGTGCTAAGCTTATAAAGCTCGGCAACAGTTATCAGTGTGGCACAGTTTCCACGCCACTAAAGAGAATCTGTCTGTTTGCTCCATCCTCACGGTGCTACTTCACTGAAGCTACGGTACTTTAGGAACTGACTGTCTTCGTTACGGGGATGTGTCGTCATCAGGTTTATATTTGTGGGTTTATAGCGACCGTGTGTATGTAGGCTACGTTGGGTGTTTTGTTTGTACTACGTGTTTTTTATTCACGATTTTATTAATGTGATGTGCGTTTTACTTGTGGTACGCATATTTTATTTCTTATATATTCCTGCAGGGTATCGCACACAGGCTGTCGCCAGAAAAGAACAGGCGGCTTCCGTACTGTAAGCCTATTAATGTACGTGCATCCCTTTTACAGTGTGTTCAAAATGTCCTTTGCCGTTGTCTGTGCGGTGGGCACTGCAGCTTCCCATAGACTCACGAAGGTAGTATTGCCTACGTGTTAGGCAGTGTATCTCCGCAGCCGAAGATGCGTGTATGTTTTACACGAAAACGGTGCGTCCTCTGCACTTGAAACAAGTGGACAATTTTTATTAATTAGGTCATACATTGATCAATAAACCAGCATCATCAGACGTTCATAAATTCTGACGGAAAAAAAATTGTATGCGATAAGATGGTGACCACCCGTGTTGTTCTCATTACTTGGGA
>NQII01000553.1:486790-507362 GCA_002778355.1 Clitarchus hookeri | reverse complement strand
CCCCCCCCCCACAGACAGCGTGTGTCATCCATTCACGGAACCACAGTGTGCCAAGTAATCCGCTTACCTCTCTAATGACCTGTCACTTCTAGCAGATTGCTCTCTGAGATAATAATGTGTTCCAGGGTTAACAGTACTGCAACCATGTGTATGACAACACAGATGCCAGTATGGAAGAAATGCACATTTGGAAAGGCAATAATACATTTTAGTAATCCCTTCGCTATTAATTACAGTGGTTGGTAGCATTTAAGATAAATTTATTTACGTGTGTATAAAATGATGGCAATAAAAATGTACATTTGTTTATATGAGTCACTGTTGAGCAAACAGGAACGAATGGGAATGCATTTTCATTCGATAATTAAACGTATTGACAGTGTTTATTTCCGGGAAATTAAGCAATAATTATATTATTTTTCACAATGTTAGTGCAAAATGTTTGTACGAAAGAATTTTTTTCGTAATGATGTAATGTTAGCAAAAAATTTTCCTATATAGAATTGCAGTGAAAATGTTTTAAAAAACATGTCCCGGTTTTTTAGTCTAATCATCTGCTGATACAGTAGCACTTATAACCTTGTAATACGAATTTTGTTAATATTTTACATAAACATTTTTCACAAAACATTTCGTAGCAACGAATGATTTTATTTGATGCACTCTAGAAATTACGATAGCGCCCTACTGAACAAAATCATGCACACACAACATATTCATTCATGTTACTTGTGTTAGCTTGAACGTACAAATATAAACTGCCGTATTTTAAATCGGTGAATGTAAGAGGAAAATAGCATTATATTAAGATTCTGAAAAATTTATCACTACAAACTTCTGGATTTTTTTGTATTGTATTTAGCGTAATTAACAGTTTGTTTTTCTCTGTGCATTATAAATCAAAAGTTAATATTGGGGTTTAAAAGTGGGTAAGTGCAAGACAAGGCTGCTGCCTTAACTTCGCCACCAAAAAAAAAAAAATGCTCATAAATAAATAGTATTCCTTGTAATTTTTGTACATACCGGCCAGATGTTTGCGTTCGAAGGAAGTATAACATTTGATACATGTGATGCATGTACAGTTATTTACGTCTACATATGTGTGTGCGCGCATATACTGCAGATGTAAATGCATTACTATAGGTATGAGTGCACTATACCCATAAATCGTGTTACTGCATAGCGAGATGTATATGTTGTGTAAGTATGTGTTACTGATTTCACAATCACGAGAGNATTTACGTCTACATATGTGTGTGCGCGCATATACTGCAGATGTAAATGCATTACTATAGCCATGAGTGCACTATACCCATAAATCGTGTTACTGCATAGCGAGATGTATATGTTGTGTAAGTATGTGTTACTGATTTCACAATCACGAGAGTGTAATGAACGAATACGTGTTGAAAACAAAACTTCTCAATCTTTTGCCATGCTTCAAGATGAAACGTACAGGGTAATTATGAACAATGTCGTAGATAATACTTACCGCACATACACGTTTTCCACCGTGAACCCTTGCAAATGTTTGTTTTACAAATTCTTTCTCTATGAGAATGCCGTCCGGATTCGTGAAGCGCGATGCCGACAAGTGACGTATGCAAGGCTATACGTGTACGGGTACATAGGGAGCTGANATTTTTGTACATACCGGCCAGATGTTTGCGTTCGAAGGAAGTATAACATTTGATACATGTGATGCATGTACAGTTAGTTACGTCTACATATGTGTGTGCGCGCATATACTGCAGATGTAAATGCATTACTATAGGTATGAGTGCACTATACCCATAAATCGTGTTACTGCATAGCGAGATGTATATGTTGTGTAAGTATGTGTAACTGATTTCACAATCACGAGAGTGTAATGAACGAATACGTGTTGAAAACAAAACTTCTCAATCTTGCGCAATGCTTCAAGATTTAACATACAGGGTAATTATGAACAATGTCGTAGATAATACTTACCGCACATACACGTTTTCTACCGTGAACCCGATCAAATGTTTGTTTTACAAATTCTTCTCTATGAGAATGCTGTCCGGATTCGTGAAGCGCGATGCCGACAAGTGACGTATGCAAGGCTATACGTGTACGGGTACATAGGGAGCTGACGAGAAGGCAAGGCTAAGGCCTGGTTTATAACAATCGCAATAACGCAACACTGGCAAGAGCGCAACGACGCAAAATGCCAAACACTGAACTCTTTAGGTAGGCAGCTGTTTATAAAAGTTGCAAGGAACTTTTATAAACAGGTGCCTAAAGATTTCAGAGTTCAGCTTCTTGAGTCGTTGCAATTTTGCCAGTGTTGTGTTATTGCATTCTTTATAGACCAGGCCTAAGGAATGCCTTCCCCCACCTGCTTGTATGCATACAGCAAATAAAGTACTAGTACATAGTGGACACTNTTGTATGCATACAGCAAATAAAGTACTAGTACATAGTGGACACTCAATGTTATCCAATGGGCAGGGTTTTTTTTTTTTTTTTTTTTCCTTAATCGCTTTAGGAAAACGCAAACTCAACAAGCACAAAATTGAATTCGCTGCTCTTTAAAATTTTCGCACAATTCAACTTGCTTGTGATACTTATAATTATTTATAACTTGTTTACACAAAACGTTTAGCCATTTACTTGCATTTCAAGTGTATGTGTGTGTGTGTATATATATATATAGTGAACGAATTTTGTTGAAAAATATTTTGGAATTTTGTTGTTTGCAGGCAAAGTGCAGCATATCTGCTGCTTTTTCTAGCTCTAGAAGCTAAAAATGGGTTTATTTTAGTTGCAACTTTTTTTNGCAAAGTGCAGCATATCTGCTGCTTTTTCTAGCTCTAGAAGCTAAAAATGGGTTTATTTTAGTTGCAACTTTTTTTTCGGAGTAATGTATTTTTACATTACCGGTACTTATTTTTATATTTTAACCAACATAACTCATTTGAACANCTTTTTTTCGGAGTAATGTATTTTTACATTACCGGTACTTATTTTTATATTTTAACCAACATAACTCATTTGAACAAATTTTGGACTTTCTTGGATTTTATTGGTTGGAAACATGCATGCATACATGGTCTACGTACGTATAGATGCAGATATACGTCCATATAAGTAAACACTGGAATCGTGCACACCTGACACACATAGCAATACACATAAGAAAACATTTCCACATAAAGACTACTTCTTGTTTTTATTTTTTCTTGGAGGGAAACCTCGTGCCTTTTCCGACTGGATGCTTCCAGTGTACCCAGATTNTACTTCTTGTTTTTATTTTTTCTTGGAGGGAAACCTCGTGCCTTTTCCGACTGGATGCTTCCAGTGTACCCAGATTCTTTTACTTTCATAGCACAAACACTGTAGATTGGTTGATGATTGATTTTTAATGTTTTTATTACACAATGAACAGTACATGATCATACAGCTACAACATGGAACAGCAAACAAATAACCAGCATTCTACTGTGAGCACGCTCTNATGAACAGTACATGATCATACAGCTACAACATGGAACAGCAAACAAATAACCAGCATTCTACTGTGAGCACGCTCTTCTGCACAAAATGGAAAAATGGAGCGCCAAAAAGAAAACTGAAACAAACGAGAAAACAATAAGTAAATACACAGGTAGGGAAAATAACCGAAACCCCAAAATCGAAAGAAAATTTAAGTCTACAAGAGATGGAACACAACAATGATGTTGAAAGAAGAAAAGGAAATGCAAAAAGGACATTGAAAAGAAAGGGAGAAAAACAAAATTTGCGTATGTAATTGAAAATTGCGGGTATGAGGTCCCGCACAACCACAGGTATATGACGTAAGTGAAAACCAAGGAAAATAACAAAACCACAGTGGGGAAAAAACACAGAAGATCCTGTATAATAATAATGACAAAAAAGAAAGAAAAGTAAATGATTGATTTGCATTGCGGGTATATGGCCCCACACAACCATAGGTGTAATGTTTTTAGCGAAGAAAAGGAAACTACAAATCCACAGTCAAAATGCACTGTGCAACCAAGGAAAATAGTAAATAAAAGGAAACGAGAAAAGAAAACGGAAAAGAAAGAACAATTAGGAAATTAACAGGAAGAGACAGATGGGCAAAACTGTGTTTTCTATACCCGCAACCCGGTCCAGGACGAGCAAGCGCCGTGATTGGCCAAGTTAGGGGCCAACCACGACCGGGAAGTCAGCAGTAACGGAAAACAGGAACAAGAGTGTGGGAATTAAAAACCTAAAAAGGACAAACACAAGCACATGAAACGGAACAATAATGAATATGAATATGTAAGAAAACAAAAGGGACATAACCGAATAAATTAGCGACGAAAATCACACCAATATAAGACTTCTGCGCACGTAACAAAACTAAGCTGACAATTATCAGCCTGCTCGTCAAGCCTCTTACTACAAACTTGTGGCTATTGCAAAGAAATAGTAAGGGAATAACTAATAAAAGAAGTTGAAAAAAAAATTACACTGTCAAAGTAGAGCCTGCAGACATGCACCTGAACCGGATTTCAGAACCAGTAGCGAGACTCGTGCTGGCCAAACTAATTAGCGTGGATCACCCTCATCCAGTCCCTTCCCCATAGCAACACAGTACAGTAACTTCAAATGCTTGTCCGACACTTTCCGTACTGTCAGGCTGTCCATGCGGATTATTCGACGTATTTTCTTCCAGTGGACAAAAGGTTGCAGTTCGTCGTGAAAATAACGCGTATTTAGTTTCTCTTTGAACAGAGTATATATGTATTTGGTCACTTAATTTCTCCAAAATATTTACTTTAGAAGTAAATAGTAACGTCTACATTCTTACATGAAAAAATGATACTTGGAGTTATTTTTAATTATGGCATATTACAAAAAAAAACATTCAAAATTTTACAGGAATATTTTTAAGTCAGTTATACCGGATGAGTATAAAAGATTACCCCAACTTTGAAGGCCTATAATATCAAAACCAAACAACCTACAACCTTGATTGACCAATCAAATTAACCGTGGAACCGTGAAGTTTGTTTACCATACATTCATAAATGTTCAATGTGACCACCATGAGCGGCCCGAATGATATCTACGCGATAATCAAACTCTACGAAGAATCTCTCTGTAATATGAAAGAATTTCTACTGTCTCCTATTTCTTCCGGATTATGGTGACTGCATCTGTGCTGATTTCATTTCTTTGTTAAGGGTGCTGGTCAACAAAAAATTATTATTTCATTTGTGCGTAATATCGTTCAACATGTATAAATTACTTGCAAGTACTCTTTTCTCACTTAAAAAGAATTTTACATCACACAGTTTTTGCATGGCATGTCAAAATCACAATTAGTGTTTTTGGGACTTACAAATAAAGTGAACAAAATCATTTACAAAAAATTTAACAAGGGTGAAAGGTCGTGTCTTAGTCCATTTCAAAGTTTACTTAACAAAAATTGTTTTACAAAAAAAAAAATGTATAGACTGATACAAATAAAAAATATTCAAAAATTTCCTTGGTTTAAACTTTTTATGGCGCGTTCGTAAATATTTCTTGAAATAATTTATGGTGTCTTATTTCACTNAAATTTCCTTGGTTTAAACTTTTTATGGCGCGTTCGTAAATATTTCTTGAAATAATTTATGGTGTCTTATTTCACTGTGAAATTACCTAATTTGTATAAATGAGTTAGTTTTTATTATTTGTATGTCCTTAAAACACTAAAGTTGTGATTTTGAAATGTAGTTATGCAAAAAATATGCGGTAATTTTTTTTTTTTACNAAATTTCCTTGGTTTAAACTTTTTATGGCGCGTTCGTAAATATTTCTTGAAATAATTTATGGTGTCTTATTTCACTCTGAAATTACCTAATTTGTATAAATGAGTTAGTTTTTATTATTTGCATGTCCTTAAAACACTAAAGTTGTGATTTTGAAATGTAGTTATGCAAAAAATATGCGGTAATTTTTTTTTTTTACNTATGTCCTTAAAACACTAAAGTTGTGATTTTGAAATGTAGTTATGCAAAAAATATGCGGTAATTTTTTTTTTTTACGGGAGTAAATAGTACTTGTAAGTAATGTCTACAAGTTGACAGTATTTCGTACCAAAATAAAATAACGAATTTGTTGGTGACTATCGCCCTTACTGTATGTTTTCACTTATATTACCGAGCGATGTTGCACAGTGGTAAAACACACACTGAGCTATCATTTTAAAGGACAGCGGTTCAATGTCGGTCTTCCTTGGTTCCCCAAAATCACTCCAGGGCAATGCTGAGATGTTCGATAATACAGGCCATGGCCGATTCCTTCCACGTCCGTGTTTCTCTGAGCAACTTACTCAGTCAATAATGACCTCGCCGTCAACGAGACGTTAAGCCTACTCCCCACCTACTCATCACCCTACCTGCTTTTACTTCCTGCTCAGTCTCGTGGTGTTCGAAACGCGTCACGGAAAGAGATACTTTTCTTGGTGTACATTATATAATTTTAGTCATTACTGCACTGTTGTGAATCCCAAACACAGCGGGTTTTGTGAGCTCGGTGGTACCGCTCATCTTGTTTGAAGTCTTGCGGCGACTTCTTTGTGCCTCTTTGAATCTGTTTACGTATGCAGACGAGTGGTCACTGTCAGCGGGGCGGGGTGTCCCCTATATCTGATCGTTGAGGACTTGGACTTCCGTTCCGGGATAAGCCTTTTGGTGGGACTCCACCTTTAAGTCGGTAGGATAACGATACTTGTTCTGGCTTGGGTACAGATTTCTATTGGGCCTGATGCACAAGCGGGTATACTAGGCCTCATAAGAGGCGACACGGGAGATTGCCATTATGCTGGATTTACAATAGCACGACACTTCATGGTAAATAATAACACAAACTTGGTGTCAAAATCATTTTTTTTTTAAATACGTCGTTGTCGTATGCATTTAAATTTTGTCAGAATTGAAGAATCATTCTCTTTTTCGTGAGTTTTATGCCGTGATTATTATATATGTTATGAGTGTCTTGCTATTTTAGGACTTTACAACAGCCCAGTACAACAGTTTTCGGACGGATATTGTCGGGTTGTTACGAACACTGAATAAAATATACAATTTCGTCATGCAATGACGTGTCGGGCTGCCGTGTCGTGATCTCCGTGCTATTGTGAATTCAGCATTAGACGGAATGTGATGGCGTACTAGCCACAATGCACACAGTATGCTTGTATAGAAGAGCGCGTGGTTTACAGCAAGCACCACTCCCGTTCGTTGAATTAGCGACTAGTAACTTGTGTACACCAATCTTAATACACCGCGTTCCATAAAGATTTGAGGGATTACAGACATTTATTGCAGATAAATCACGCAACGCACATTGACGACGGTGCAGAATGAACGACGAACGCAAACAGTTTACGTGTGTATATTGTGCTACGCCGCTAGTTNCGGTGCAGAATGAACGACGAACGCAAACAGTTTACGTGTGTATATTGTGCTACGCCGCTAGTTCACAGTGCTGCCGCTAGGCGTCGCTCACAGTGACGCCCGTTTGTTGTTCAGCTGGCATTCCTTAGTGTTGTGCAATGGCTGCTACGCGTGTTGAGAAATCGTTCTGTTTTTTGGAATTTCTCACCATGAAGTCAGAACCTAATGCTGTGGCCTCCAAGATCACCGGACCTCACACCGTGTCATCTTTTTTTTGTGTGTTTACATCAAAGACAGTGTATACGCCCCACCGTTGGTAATGCCTAGTAATAAAAAGTTATTGTGCAAAATAGTATTACACTGAGTGCGCACGAATGCGGTGCGTTGGCCCTCCGATGTAATTTTCTAAGCTTTGTTTGTATGAGGCGGAAGAATATCGTGGAAGTAGAACTTAAGGGCATCGCCAGGCTAGAGATAGTCCCTACAGGAGAAAGGGAGCGATAAGGGCCACACTGGCACTCGCATCAAGTGCCGCATCGCCGCTGGGCGCAAGGCCTTTCCACTTAGCAGTTTTTTCTATCGGACTTCAAGCGGTGACCATATAATTTTATTGGTGGAAAGTTTGTAGCAAAGTTCAATGGAGTATTAAATCAAGTTTAGCTTGTACCCGATTAGCGTATTTTGAGATACAACAGTTTAAAAAAGGCCGTTTTTAGCCATGTTGGAGGGCTTAGAAATAATCTTTCTACTGTGCGTAACGTCTTGAAAGTGACATTCCGTACTCGTCTGAATTGTATTTTCTTTTTCTAAATTAGCANCTTTCTACTGTGCGTAACGTCTTGAAAGTGACATTCCGTACTCGTCTGAATTGTATTTTCTTTTTCTAAATTAGCATATTGGTAACACGTGAAATATTTTCGTAAAAAACCTGGATTTCCCAACACACGGTAACGCATTTCAAGCGCCTAGCCGCCTTAAGCAGGGCTTCGGAAAAGTTGAAAGTAACCATGAANTCTTTCTACTGTGCGTAACGTCTTGAAAGTGACATTCCGTACTCGTCTGAATTGTATTTTCTTTTTCTAAATTAGCACGTGAAATATTTTCGTAAAAAACCTGGATTTCCCAACACGCGGTAACGCATTTCAAGCGCCTAGCCGCCTTAAGCAGGGCTTCGGAAAAGTTGAAAGTAACCATGAACGGAGTATAGTGACTTAGTCGTATGCTTCGATGTGAACCGCAAGTAATTGAAGCTCCCCTCGTCACCCGCACCGCGTGCATATTTGCGTGGGAGCTGCGACCGAACAGGAGAAACCGTCATCACGCAGAGGGAAGCCCGAGCGCGGCTACGAGACTGACTCCACCTGCTCCGCTAAACGTGAGTCACGCCGAGACGTCAGTTGACTCAGGGCGGCCGTCTAGCTATTTCGCACCCACGCGCTAGCGCGCGCCGAAAACAATGCGTGGTCTATATTCGGAAAGCGCTGGCACCGTGCTGTCGTCCTGCAGTAATTAACCGCGCGCGTACCGAGCTGGTGTAATCGCTGTGCGCCCTTCTGGGATTGCGTCTATTCCCGGCTGTGACTTTCACCCGGCCACGGAGTTGGTGAGTACATAGAATCAAAATATTGCGCCGGTTCCTTTGATGTAAGCAAACTCGATCGCCGGTTGGCCGCGCGAAGCCACGGAAACGGGCCTTAGGTCCGAGTGGCTATATCACATTATGGTCGGGCTGCCGTCTGGTTAATTGGTCTCCAGGATATAATTGGTGTACGGCGGGTTGGTTAGGCCGCTTTGCTGGCGTGTGCGACTGGAGATCGCAGTTCACGCCATCAATCCACCCCTGTATTCGTAAGTACTCTGCGGCATAATTGAAGATGACGTGCTTGTTCAAGGTAGGTTTCTTGTGGTGAGGGTTGTCCAGCGCCCGTGTGACGAATTAAGGCCCTGCTACAATTGTACGTGGACATGTCCCAATCTCAACGTCAAGTGACATCAAATTGACACAATCCGGTTATGGTCTACAATAGCTATGTCCGGAACTGAGCTTCCTGAAATTCTTACTAGAACAGAGCATGGGCGTAACAGACCATTCTTAATTGGTTCTGGTTGTACGACGGCCCTTTTCTCACACTGTCGACGTTTCGTAGTGCCCCAAATTATTCATTGTCGTCTTCTGGCAGCGGGGGGAGGTGGAGGGGCGGAGACTCTTTTCGGCTAGTTGTTACAGAGAAGGAAATTGTTTCCCCCTGCGCGTGCAACATGCCGACTACACTCCATACCGCGCAGCATGTGCGGCGAGGTAGTGTCTGCTCTGTTTCACCCCGCGGTGGCGCATGCACGGTGTGTTGTGTGCGTATACTCTGTTTCACCGAAGGTTGGCCTCTTTAACGCTAATTTTTAAATACAATCAATTATTTATGTTATTATTATTATTGCTCTTATATATAAGATTGTTCGGGACTGTGGCCGAGGCACTAGAGACTGGCGGTATTTTTTTCGCGCTATTAATTTATATATATAACTTTTACACATATAACAAGTGAGTGCGTGCGCGGTGCCTGTAGCTTTTTCCTGTGTGTACATTCGTCACTAAACATCCTCTTTTTTTTCGCTATGACAAGTTTATTGTCTGGGGAGTGCGTAGGCTGATGCGAGTATTTACTTTATTTCTCCTCGTAGCCATGCAATGGCGATTTTTTTTCGCGATGGCAAGTTTATTATCTAGCGATTGCATAGGACGATGCAAGTATATACATTATTTCTTCTCCTAACACTTCCCATGCAATGGTGGTCGTGTGGTCTAGACGACGGACTGACAACCGAAGGGTGGTTGTATCAAAACAGCACGCCTCCAACATTTTTTGAGTTCCGAAATTCCCAGCGCTCCTGGCGGTCACCGTTTGAACTCTCATCCCTTCTGCAGGCGACGAGTGAACCAACCAACACGCAAAATTGCTGCATCGGTATCAGCGCTCCTAGCTGTTTACGGTAGAACCTCCCACACTCTGGGAATTTAAGATGGTCGTCTACAGCAGCCGACTGGCGGCGGGAATTAAGGATGGAAGACGAAAAAAAGAAAGAACTCTGTACACTCTGGAAGCGGGTGTGGGAATTAAAGATGGAAGACTTAAAAAAGCAAGAGAGAAAATAAAGGAAACCTGAAGGAATATGAGAAAACCTGAAGGGATAGAAAGGGCGCGAGAGAGAGAGAGAGGACGGACGTGGGAGAGAGAGCGGCAGGAAGGAATGCCAGAGCGAGAGAAAAATTAATCTGAATGCAAGAGCATGAAGATATTGGAAGGAATGATAGAGCAGGAGAGATAAAAGGGAAATTCCGAAAGAAAAAATCTAAATACAAGATGGCCACCATTGGCGTGGAATGACATAACAGGTGGTTTAGGCGTGACGTCATCCAATATGGCCTTATTTCATTCTACTGTATTGAGATAAAATTAACAGTAGTCATCGCTTACCTTAAATCAAGCATAAACAAAACCACAAAAACTTTAATAAAACTAGTAACTTGTAAAACAACCAGCTCAGATGCTCTCAGAACACTAATGGCTTCCCTTTTAACTGTTTCAAATCTTCGCCACCATACGTCAGCACTCTCCAGCGGAGTAACACCTGATGGCCATTTTACCCGCACTGGCCTCTTTAACCTGCTCTCCTCTATGTGTGGAATGAACGTCAATGAACGTCAATGAACAGCTAGCATAAATCGACGGCTCCTTCTACGCAGTTACGAACAAGATGGGACGAATCGGTGGACTATGGGATGCAGAGTGGACATTCCGTCAAATTGCCCGCTGCCTGGACAGCTGCGACCGAACTTTGCGGCGATGTCGGGAGCAGTGAGATCACGAGAAAACATGCATGCGCCGGGAAGGTTCTGGGTGACCCCAGAACGACTCCCGGAAGAGAGGAACGTTTCATCGTCCGACAGGCGCACATTCAGCTATCAGTATCTCTTTCCACCATCCAGGAACATGCAGAGGCACCACCTGTTTCCACACGCACTATCGCGTTGCGACTTGCAAGAAAATGCATGCATTCTTAACGCGCCATAAAACGCCCGTATTCCACTGACACCCCGACAACGGCGAGTTCTTCTGCAGTTTTGTCGTAAAAGGGTGGCATGGACGGCTAAGAAATGGCGATGTGTAACTTGCCATCAGTGTTTAGGCAAAAAAAAAAAAAAAAAAAAAAGAACTATTCGTGTCTGAAGACGAAACGAGTATGGAGGGGCATTATATGCACACAAATCTGCAGTTTATTGTTGAATGACACATCGACAGTACTGGTGGTGTTACAGTGTGGGTAAAATGCTCCTGTGATGTCTTCCCCAGTATCACCAGGTGGGACACTGATGGCACAGTTGTATTTTCAGGAGATTCTGCATCCACGTGTGAGTTTTCAACAAGATAATGCCCGCCCACATACAGTACCGGTTTACTAGAACTGCCTTCGTGCTATCGGTTACCCTTCCTTGGTATTTGTATTCGTTTATTGATCCATAGAATAGTAACAGTAAAAGTGTGTGCAAAGATATGGTATATGTCAATCAAATACACATCAAATTGGAATTGGAAAGGGCTTATTAACGTCCCCCCGGTGTTATTCCTGAAGGCTTATCAGGGGACTGCTTGTAAAGTAGCTTATGACTTAACTTAAACTAATATCCATGCCTTACTTAGGATTCGATCCCAGAACCTCCCGTACCGCAGACCGGCGGCACACCAACCGACTGCGCCGCGGGAGGTCGGCTCAAGCACATCGAACAGTTTCCACTTCTTCTGCCTGGGACAATGCGACAGGGTCACGAAAATCACATGGAAAAATAAAACTGTAAACACTGGCACGCAATTGTGTTATCCTTTTGGCACTAAAATACTTATAACCTAGTAAATATTCTTCATTATAATAAAATTACTTTGCGTGTTAAAATTATTGTGTTTTTTTTTTAAAGATAATTTGGAGGTTTTTAGGTTGGCAATTCAGGTTTCCAGACTTGTGGCCCAATGAAACTTGTATGGAGCCGGTTGCGATAGCAGAGTCAGCCATCAACGGGTCTGCAGTATCTGAATCGGCATTCGCAACCACTATATAAGACGATATGCAATAGAATGACGTTAGACATCTCTATGACTTCATGCCGGACTGAATCGCCACATTTATCAACGTTAGGGGTCTTCCAACAATGTAAGTAATAAAGGACCTTTCCAACTGTACAATCATGACGAAAAAACTACCCTGTGTCGTGGTGTTATAAAAGGTTATTTGTATCATCGTTTCTTTGACTGCAAAGGTTTTTTTTTCTTTCATTTCGAGGTCTTTTTTTAGGCGTTGCTATTTTTATGGCAATAGCTTTTTCCCCATCCCGAACACTCGGTCGCAGTGGCCATGGAGGGACGTCTTGAATTCAGAAGCGGGAGGACATTCTTGGCAAAACCTTCGTTCGTCCGCCGAAGTCTATCCAAGACGTCGCGTGACAATGTCTGGTCGTGAACGAGTGATGCCAGAAGTACATCGGGCGTTGCCTCTTGAAGTGCGTGTTGCCGCTACGGTAGTCCACCACGGCGCGAAGAAAATGCTCAAGACTGTTTGCCCATTATTTTCTCTCTCTCTCTCTCTCTCTCACCGGCTCTCTTTCACTCGCTCTCTCTTTCTCTCACCGGCTCTCTTTCACTCGCTCTCTTTTTCTCTCACCCGCTCTCTTTCACTCGCTCTCTTTTTCTCTCACCCGCTCTCTTTCACTCGCTCTCTTTTTCTCTCACCCGCTCTCTTTCACTCGCTCTCTTTTTCTCTCACCCGCTCTCTTTCACTCGCTCTCTTTTTCTCTCACCCGCTCTCTTTCACTCGCTCTCTTTTTCTCTCACCCGCTCTCTTTCACTCGCTCTCTTTTTCTCTCACCCGCTCTCTTTCACTCGCTCTCTTTTTCTCTCACCCGCTCTCTTTCACTCGCTCTCTTTTTCTCTCACCCGCTCTCTTTCACTCGCTCTCTTTTTCTCTCTCGCTCTTTCTCTCTCTTTCTCTCTCTCTAATGATGTCAGGTTATTGTCGGATATAATGCCCAGAATTAAATTTCAGTTTTGTTTCTAATGTTCATCCATAATCAGCTAGTTTACAATTCACAACCACCAAACCAAATCCATACCAGCCCCACAATGAAAATATATTTTCTTGTTTTATGAAATTTATTTCCGGTAATTAAGGGTTGTATTAAAGATTAAAATAATACGAATTTTTATTGTTAATCGCAAAATAAATAACATCTTAGCGTAGTTACGCAGAAACGAATTCACACGCGACGCAACTGAGATGTGTCAAATATTTTTTCATAGTTCTAATTATATACTGGTAATTTTGGTATACTTGTTTTTCTGTTTTTTTTTTTTTTTTAAGTTAAGGTTTAATAGTACTGTTACACTCGCGGTCCGGCGCTGTGGGAGGGGTACTGACCCACCTCGACCCTCTTTTCTCCCCAGGTGGTCTGCTCCGGGCGGCCGGCAGCCGGGGGGAATGATTGACAACTGACCTGGCTGGTGTCACAGCCCCTCCTCCCCCCTACTGGAGAAGCCGGCATTTTGGGAGGATGCGCAACAATATTTTGGGAACTAGGACCCTCGGCGCAACGTGGTATTTAGAGAGATTTCTGCACGGTCACCGACGGCACTATAAATGCAGCCGTAACTGGAGGGTCGGCAGTCTTCGTTATAAGTCTTTTGCTGAGTATGGTAACCGGGCGAAGTCCAGTGCGGTGAAGGACATCGTTAGAGAGGACGGACGACGACGGGAGATTGTGAGAAGACTGCGGACGAGGTATTTGTGGTGTGAACAGACTAGAGGGTGTGAAACCCGATGAGCGAAGGCCACTGTGCACGAGGGCGCTCGGAGAACTCTGGAACATTGCGGACTGGTAGGACCTGGACTAAATTGAGGTGGAACTGTATGAACATGTAATATAAACTTTACGTAAATATTGGAACTGTCAAATATGGACCTATAATTACAAAGTAATTCAATGGGTTTTGATATGCTTTTATTGGGAATGATTTTAGTTAATTACTTACATTAGTATCTTTGAGGTAATTGTAAATTGTACTGAATGAATTTATTAATTGTAAATAGCAAGAGATATAAATGTTTTGTGAGATGTTGGGTCGAGAGAATTTTGTTTGTCGTTATTGTAAATAAAATTAGGAAATTATAATTAACTCTTAAGACTTCCATCCCTTAACGAACCTGGTTTAGCCCACTGACTTTGATAAATTGTAACAGTGCTGTTTTATTTATTATTATTATTAATCAAAGTGCCAAGATACCGTTAATAGACTTGCATTACGTCTGCATAATGTTCGTTTGTGCAATTCGGGAATGTTAATGATGACGGACGTGGCGACTAGATGTCTAACTATGAAACTCCTACATTTGTGGAAACAGAACATCTTATCGAAGTGGAGTGTATTCGTGACGCTTACTCAGTGTGCCACAAACGTGTACTAATTTTAACAACGCGTGTTTATTGTTAGTGGATTTGGGTTTCCTGGCGGTAGAGCTACTCTGTATTGCAAATCGGAAAAAATGTTATTAGAAAATCTCAATACAACAATTGAAAAAAAAAAAAATTGCCCAAGTTGTCTATAACGCTTCGTCCGGTATTGGCCACTGACATATTGGACAGACGACGCCGTTACCACACACCAGCGACTCGTCACACGTGTGGAAGACGCAGGGTTACGGCTCGGTACAGAATGTCGATCGTGACCGCGGTCGACAATGCAGTCGAGAACACCCTGCTCGTGCTGTGTGTGTGTGTGTGGGAGGTGGTGTTGGTATTCATGCCGGCCAGCGAGGCGTCCTGTCCCTCGTCGTGCGGTTGTCATATCGCGCGTCGCTAACCTGCGCCCGGCTCGCCCCGGCATGCTGATGAGGTTCCCCGGGGCTGGACGTCGACTTACAGTATCTCCCTCCGCAGCGGCCACGTCACGTGCGCCTGTCCTGTGCCGGGAAGGAACGTCCTGCCCCAAGAGAGACTTCCGTATCAGATGGTACGAGTGTCGGCGCTGACCCAGTGGCGGCTGGATGACCTTTGCGAGGAGGATTATAAACGCCCGGTCGTCGCCAGGTTCGTGAAAAGATGAAGGCTTTGATTAAAGATCTAAATGTAACCTCCTAAATTATTTACAACACTACTATCTCATATGTAGCCTTTTGTATAACGTACAGAGTATAATAATTTATAACGTTTTGAGTTGCACGGTACGGGGTTTACACGGCACAGCGTGTGCAGTGTGTAGCATGTGGAGCGCATTGCATTCATAGAGTATAGCATATATATATATATATATAATGTGTATATTGTGTATTTGCAGTGTAATGTACAGGCTGAGTATAAAAGAATACCCCAACTTTGAAGGTCTATAATATCAAAACCAAACAACCTACAACCTTGATTGACCAATCAAATGAACCGTGGAACCGTGAAGTTTGTTTACCATACATTCATAAATGTTCAGTGTGACCACCATGAGCGGCCCGAACGACATCTACGCGATAATCAAACTCGTTCCACACTCTTGTCGGCGTGTCTGGTGTTACGGTTGGCATGGCGTCCGTAATTCTCGTTTTGAGGTCGTCAAATGTCAGTCGGCAACGGTGGACGAAACACTTGATTCTTTATGTACCCCCATAGAAAAAAATCGCACGGGGTAAGATCCTGGCTTCTTGGGGGCCATTGATGAAGAGCCTGGTCACCAGCTGCTCTTCGACCAATCCAGCGTTGCGGCAACGTCTCGTTCAGGTATCCGCGAACAGCTAGGTGCCAATGGGGTGGCGCACCATAAAGTAAACATCAGACCGTCCCCTTCACATTGATGTGTCAAATGCGAGCTCACTACCCCCTCACCACTTCAAACAGAGAGTTACGAACGCCATCCAAACCGTAACACCAGACATGCTAACAAGAGCGTGGAACGAGTTTGATTATCGCGTAAATGTTGTTCGGGCCGCTCATGGTGGTCACATCGAACATTTATGACTGTATGGTAAACAACCTTCACGGTTCCACGGTTCATTTGATTGGTCAATCAAGGTTGTAGGTTGTTTGGTTTTGATATTATAGACCTTCAAATTTGGGGTACTCTTTTATACTCATACTGCATAACGAAAGAAAATAAGTCGAGATTTACAAAGTGCACAATCACTTACATCGGTCCTGGTTCTGAGTACGAAGGGAATGACTAGTTTCCAAAATACAACCAAATAAATATAAATCATGCCCTCCATTACTCTACGTCAGAGTGCACAATTCGTATTAGTATGTCAATTACTCTGTGTCTGCTTCAGCGGCAACTGTGGCTGAGCGGTTAGACTGCTCACCTCCCACCCAGGTAAATCCGGGTTAAATCCCCGGCCGGGTTACTGCGGATTTTTGCAAGTGGGAATCGTGACTTACGATGCCACTGGACGGTGGGTTTTCTCGGAGATATCCCGTTTCCTCCGCCCTTGCATTCTGGCACTGCTCCATTCTCACCTAACTTCACCCTTATTTCATTCTCAAGACCTCGTTGTTAAGCGCCGCCCAAATCTCTCAACTCAACTCAACTCTGTCTCTGCTTCGTCGTGTAGGTGCGTCGAATCAAAAGTGTTGGGTAACCATTTGTGATAACTTAAATTATTTCTTTCGCTTTCTGTTTGTTTAATGCATCTAAATGTAAAAATTAGCACATTTGTAAAAACATTTACTTTTCTAATAATTTCACAGTTTCACTTCACCGATGCATGAATAAAACGATGAAGTCCATGGCAGTGTTAATTTTACATAAAGCGACATTACTTGGCATACAAGTAGATCTAAACCAGGGCTTTCAAAAGTTTTCAGTTCACCATGAATAGCGTGTAACCGACTACTAGGGTAAAATAACAGTAAAAACAATAGGCGCATTACATTAAATAAGGATGGCTGCACAAAGGAACAACTGTAAAAAACGACGGGATGTTGATATTGTATTGTGCTCCGAACAACTTAGTACCGGCCTTGATACTCTGGAATCATTGTCGCGCTTTATGTGGCAACGGGGACAAACCAGTGATGGTTGTTGCACGGAGATTATGGAGCGAGTAAGGAGTCGGTAATAACTTTGAAACCAGTGATTATTACTTTTCAACTAGTTTATTTAACTACTCACTTTTAAAATTTCGTAGCTCGAAGTAGAAAAAAAATGTTTATCTAATGAACCTTCCGCAAATCATCACACGTTAAATGAGTTCGTTGAGAAAGATTTCTTTCCCGCCCAGTTAGGTCGCCGAATGTTGTTATGCAATACGAAACTTTAGCAAGACAACGCAATCTTCATGTTTGGTCACTGAACTATGTATTTTTTTTTAAGTGCAGATGGCAAAAAAAAAGTTTTCGCAGTTATGTTTTTACATAAAATTTTCGGGTACAAAATGTTTGATGTAGTTTTATCTTCATTCTTAATTACGCCGCAAAACAAAAAGATTTTGGCCACCCGAATTATTCTCACAAATTAGTTGACCTGTTTCTTTGTGTAATCTTAAGGAGAATGGTGCACGAAAGCAAGCATATTTACACGATTTTTCTCATAAGTTTTTCAGAGGGTATAACGAAATTTTTGGAACAAGACATAAATATTCATTTCGAATACCTGCTTACATTGTTAGATAATCACTGCCGTTATTTTTTATTCAAATTGCTTTCTTATCTTTAAATGCGCTAGAAGTGTTATCTTCCATCAGAGCTCCGAGGATAATAGAGACAGTGAATATCAAGCAATGCAAGAAGGTGTTTGAAATTATTCTTTTATGTTTTGTAATGCCAAAAATTTCGCTTGCCAGGCTGTATTTTGTTACGAATCAGCACCCTTATTTTCCAAATGAAGATGGATGATATTACCAAACGCATTTTCACAGGTGCGAGATCTCCGTTGAACAAATTACTATTCACCGATTTATTGCTTAATCTCAAGTAGTTTATGATATTTGTAACTAAAATAATTTCAAAACTCGATGTTTTAGGGAACATAGCTCCCTTAACAATCACTTGAAGGAAAAGTGGTACCTGCATTATCCTCTTATATTATTTTCGTCAGGAATAACCTGCCGGAGTTTGTCGGAAATTTAGTAATACGTTTTGTGTGTGTGTGTGTGTGTGTGTGTATATATATATATATATATATATATATATATATATATATAATATTCCAGCGTATGAGCTTTTGATAAGAAACTTTTAAACGTAATGCGTGTATTCTTTCTGTAAATAATTGTAATGAGGAAATGTTCTAAGGAAAACGGAGTCCACATTATTGTGCATAAAGGGTGGATCTTCCCGTGCCGAAAGATACCGAGTTTCTGCGATGTTCACCTTTTACCTGTGGACCACCAGACGTGCCGGATGATATATCGGACCATCACATGAATAGTGTATAATGAAATTACCCAAGTGGGTTCCTGTAGCTGTGCCTCGTCGCTCGCGCGGAAGGGGGTAACCAGACGTGGTTGGGTCGGCAGAGAGGTTTACATTAGGTTGCCATGGGAACGCGAGGGGTGACTTCACTCTGGAAGGGTAAGAATAGCCCGAGTTAGTTGACTTTTATTTGTGGTCGTCAACATAGAGGGCAGAGGGATGGCAAGGGCAGGCACATTCGTTGCGGGTACTCTGCTTTCGAATTATTTGTGAGACATCGTGATAGTGAGGTATCCAATTTGATAGGCGAATTAGACCAGGACTTACACTTGGCTGGGTGGTCAGATCGCCAGTTCCCCACCCCCTTTTTCAGTTGTATTCCCAGCAGATTCGGAAAGTTTTTCTATCTGGATTATTTTGTTCCAAATTGTCAATCCTGCAAGAGAACAATGCGTATATTCGTACTGAAAACCAGTTTGTGCTAAAATTGTGTAAATTGTAACCAAACATTTATTGTGTAGGATCGTGTACAGTGACGCTTGTAATTCAATCGCGGGTCAGCCGAATATCACGTGTTTGTGAATGCTAGAAGAAAATCTCTGNCCCCCCCCCCCCACTTATTTCTCTCAGCTATTAATTTATTGCACACATTTCTTGCTACAAGACATGCTGCGCAACTGTTTCGTTAAAGGGCTAGGAATGTGTTGTAGGAATACTCAAAGACTTGGTTCAATTCTCGATACACTTATGGTGTCATAGCCCAGTTTCAGCTGCAAAACTGAAACTATGTTGGCTGCAATTTGCTGTTTTCTCTTAGTCAACTAAATTTTTTAAATTATCACGCAATCGTTTAAATATAAGCGTAATATAATTACATAATTAAGTTGGGAATGCATACAAAAACGGTGTCATGTTAGGATTACAGTTATTTGTGAAGAACGGTAGACGTTTATAAATCATAGCATAATGCTTTAAAATGAACTTTCGTTTGAGAATGTTAGCGAAAATCCCCATGACTTTGTAGTACTAAACGATCACCTAATTATAAGTAAATTTGTAATTTATTTGGATACAATGTCATACAGCTAAAATATTAGGGCCTACCGAGTTCAGACCGTGGAGACGTGTTTGTATAAATTTTTGTGTAAAATTTACTTCCAGACATTTGATATTAAAGAAGGAAGTAACCATATTTGATGGAAACTGTCTCGTTGATTTTTCTAGCGTTGGAAATGTGATGAAGAAATGGAACCATCAAGCAATCTGCCTGTCCCAACGCAAGAGTTTTTTTTTTTCTATTTGAACCAGACACTATCTTCTTTCGATGTCTGTTTCGTTGGGTCAACAACGCATTTGCCGACAGGAACTGATGCCATTGTTTGCCCACCGAGCACACCGTATTGATTTATTTGCCCCGGACAAACTCTTGATTGTTAGTCGACTCGGCGCGTTACAAATGATCTCTCTCCGGCGCCCGGTGTTCGTGCGGCTATTCGTCTTGCTTTGCGTGCCTCTCGTGTGATAGGAAGTCAGTGGTGCAGGCCCGGGACCTTCCTGCCTCCACCACTTACCCTATCCATCCCCCCTCCCAACCCCCGTCCGCGTCCAGCTCCAACCTCATCACAATCTCGCTACACGACCAGAGAGGAGGACCCTTTTGCCAATTTCTGGGCCGGGTGCGTGCTCCGACTCGGAGACGATCCCCCAAGATGGCGGTGACATAGGAGGGGGAAGCGCTGGA
>NQII01000553.1:422309-479823 GCA_002778355.1 Clitarchus hookeri | reverse complement strand
GATTGCTGATTCAGCACCGATTAGCTGCAGTAACAGTAAGAGCGTTTCTTCCCAAGTGATAGTCAACTTTTCATTCTCGTTCGCTTCCCATTTTCCTAATGTCCAGTATTTCAAATAGCTACAGTTCACGAGGAATAAATCAACAGTTGTTATAACTGAATTTTTACACTATACACGTGAACTAATTCCGTAGAGATAAAATGGGGTAAAGCGCTCATGCTAGTTGCACAGTAGAATTTCTCCGTATCCCAACATTCAACTGTTTTTCTTCCAATAGCACTACCGAAAACGTGGATAGAATTCGAAGTTAGAACACTGTTTATGTAAGTATGTGCTCTGAAACGTTTTTACATTTTCTTTTACAAATTTTAATGCAACTAGATTTTATTCAAGTTGCCCAGAGTATTTTATTCGTGCAAAGGGGTGGGGTCTGTTTAAAATTCAAATTTAAACAAATACGTTTATCAATGTTTATCATGTTACCGACATTTGTGTTGGCAATGGGCTCGTCAATGCTGGGGACTTGTACAGAAAACAAAAATCTGTCTACCTCATATTTAGTGTGTAGTCCATTCATGGTTACTTCCAACTTTTCTGAAACCCTGCAAAAGTTATACTTCCAGCATATTCCTCCGCCTCATGCAAACAAAGCTTAACTAATTCCAGAAAATTACACCAGAAGCATATCGCACCACATTCGTGCGCTCTCAATGTAATAATATTTTGCATAGGAACTATTTCTTACTAGGCATTACCAACACACCTATTTTCCCTCTGGTTTTGTTCATACCAATTATAAATGGAATATTATAATTTATAAATAAAGTATAAATGAAAATTCAATTTATCACATAATAAGGCACTTTTATGCTAACGCAAGTATACCACACTTATGATACACTAGCTGTGCCCCCGGCTCCGCTCGCGTGGACTACATAATTATTGTTTAAGTTTTTAATGGGGGAACAACAGCTTGAATTTCACGTATTTATTTATTGAGAAATTAAATGGTAAAAACGCCTATTAGTATTTTTCTGTTATAGATAGATACACGCTACTGCGGAGTATTTTTTAGGTCTTTTTATTCTACACAATTCTTTACTACATGATATTGTTCCATCTTTAACGGTTTAGACAGCGTATTGCAAGAGAGCGCGCTGGTGGCAAACTTTTTTCCGACTGGTTCACTATTATCGTCAATGCTTATTCTTTATGTTACTTTACGTAACAAAATATATACTAAGGACATAGCTATGAATTAAAAAAAAAAACACGTAAATCGGATAAGTGGTTCTCGAGTGATAAGTGCACTGACAGACAGGTAGAGATACGTTGAGTTTTATAATATGTTTAAATGGAATATTTACAAAACAACCAAATACGTCATACATGGGAGGATTTTTCATTGGTTTGGCTAAAAAAAAGTGTGAAGAAACTACGAATCGACGATAGGACTAATTCTGCCTGTTGTTGGTATCCAGCATAAACTAGAAAAAGTAATTTACGTGTCAAAGCGGCTAACTTAAAAAAAGGAAAGTAATAATTTTTTTCTTTTCGCTCCTTCCCTCTAATTCTCGTGTTCTTAGGATGCTCGTAGAACGTGCAAATTAATTATCGCCATAAAACCATCGAACTTTGCGTGCTTGCTTGTGCCACGTAGCAAGTTTTAACACACACACTTGAGTATCCCTGCCTAGCTCCGTAGCAGATCTTTCCGTAAAAGGGAAGGTTGCCTCGTCATACAGCGATTCAATTCCAAGAAAAGGATCCGCATAAGCATAAACAAGTTATTTCTGAAGACTAGGCAGTTCCGAAAAAAAAGAAACCTGCACTGCCGTGAATTTCGAGCAAGGCTTGGGAAGTCCCCGCTCTCACGAGGGACGTTGATATCGTCTGGCTTTCTCCACTGCTCTTGCATCACACTAATACTGTCCGGCAAAACAGAACTAGTAAAATAAGATAAATAATTGGTGCCTTGATTCTTTTCATTTCTATCAGTTCTAGGAATAAAAGGTTTCTGATGCCAAAATAAAGTCAAGAGTCACCCGGCTTTGCTTTGTGTATCAAAATTTAAAATAAATAAAATAACTAGAGAAGGTTAAAAAAATATTCGCGCGTTTATAGCATATAGCTTACTTTATACAGTTTCCTGAGACGAAAAGTATAGAATTTAAAATGATCTCTGTCGTAGACCAAGGATAAGGTGGATTGATTTTAATCATCTGCGGTTGGTTGCGACATTGACTCAGGAATTTTAAGCAGAACTGTCAAAACAATGCATGGACGTCTGTTTGCATTTAATTTTCCAGCAGACTTGTTCTTTAAAAACAAAATGTTTCTCATAGCTTTAATAATAGAGACCCGGGAATTTTGGGAGTCCAGGCGGTGCTAAGATATACTTCAAACACTTGTAACTTTCTTGTTAGTTTACTGATTGTGCCACTCTTCCTAGCACGCTCTTCAGGACTGTGAGCCGGCAATATACTCTGTCCCACGGACGAGTGCACTATTTGACAGTTCTGAAAATTAGTTTATTGTGCATTTATTTCCGTGGCAAGATATTCTCTGTTGACATACTGAGCAGGTTTGACAGCCCGCTGAGTGTGTTTATGCAAACATCATCTGTGGCGGGGGGAGACACCGCTGTAGCCATAGAAACAGCTGTAAATATGACTTTCTTCAGAACTGTCAAAAAAGTGCACTCGTTCGTGGGGCAGGCTATACAAATGTAATTGGGTAACGAGCTAATCGCATACAATCTAGTACAAAGGATTAAGTGCTTACCATGAAGGAGCCGCCAGTGAAAAAAAAATGGACAGCGCTTGAGGTGTCTACAGAGCTGTCGAGTAAAGCCTTGCCGTCAAATGAAGTGGCGAAATATCCAGGTGTCTACATATTGTTACGTGGGACGTCTGAGGGGCGTATCCGAGGTCTTAATAAAAATAAAAGAACTAAATTCAATAATTACATTTATTCTCAATGTTACAAACTGTCAAACATCTGTTATTTACCAGTCTGAGCGTCCTATTAACTCTTATTGAGATCAGTATTTAATTACTATCTCAATTTCAATTAAAGTCTTTATCACAGGCTTTACTCCTGCTAACGTC
The DNA here is from genome assembly GCA_002778355.1 of Clitarchus hookeri. Classification (NCBI taxonomy): domain Eukaryota; kingdom Metazoa; phylum Arthropoda; class Insecta; order Phasmatodea; family Phasmatidae; genus Clitarchus; species Clitarchus hookeri. The sequence goes on along the minus strand of NQII01000553.1, from coordinate 476,713 downwards.
GCTTAAACTACTCCAATTATTTCCACACGTTTAGTTAAAACTGTCTATTTCCATCGTCCCGAATGTCTTTTCACTCGCGCATCCAATCCACAGCCCCGCAGATCAGCCCCACTCTTCACTCCACACAAGCTCGTCGACGCACTCTCGCAGATAGCTGCAGCCGTCCCTTGCTGCTCCGGAATCGCCCAACTGTCGGAGGCGTACACGTGGTATTTATACTTGAGGTAGGTGCCGTCTAGATCGTTTTCGGCAATCCAAGATGATGTGGGAAAAGTAATGGTGATAACGACGCCATTCCTGCATGATAAATGGAGAAATAAGAGCTTCTGAGTGTCAGCGAGGCACGAGCTGCGATAAGAATTATCGTGTCGGCTCTCTTTCTGTAATGGATACGCGGCCACCGGCCTATCGCTCGCCTGTTCATTCGAAACAACCCCTTTGCCTCGCTGCCGCCGCTATCGTATAAGTCTCTCTGTCATCTTCGCTTGCTCGCGCGGTTGTGAGAGGGGACGGGCCAACGTATGCGGCGCGGACCAGCGACATGTAATAATACCGTAGTGGCATTAAAACTCGGCCATAGATAGTATTAACCCTTTCAGACCCACTTTAATGTATGGTTCCAGGTGTTGCATACAACAGATTTTATGATGCATGCTGTACTTAATTCGACACATTTGTTTCGTAATCACAGCCAATGAACTGTAGGCTATATGTTCGGCTATAGTTGTATGAATCAATTATGAACTAGACCAGTAAGACAGTTTGCGAATCATCTACCCACAAGTAAGATAATTGGTCATTGTGGTTCGCAGTGTGCAGTACTGACCAAAAATTAACTACACGTACGTAATGTACACAATTGTGTACATTAGGTCTGAATGGGTTAAAATTTCAAAGCGTATATTTACACAAATAGTATGTTAACCTTGGGTCCAAGCCACACGTTTCTGTCTACAATAAATCCGTTCAAAAATGAGGCTTAACAAATTGGTTACTGCGTAGATGGAATGTATTCTGTACCCCATGTTTCCCCCAACGATCGCTGCAGATTAATCAGTTGTATTTTCCCCTGCGTAATATTACACTGTCGCAAATACACTGCAGAGCCAAAAAAAAAAAAACTGGTATAGGCGTGCGTATGCAAATAACAGAGGTATGGAACCAATCAGAGTAACGCGATGCTGTCGACAGCGCCTATATAAGACAACAAGAGTCTGGCAAAGTTGCTAGATCGGTTACTGCTGCTACAATGGCAGGTTATCAAGATTTAAGTGAGTTTGAACGTGGTGTTATAGTCGGCGCACGAGAGATAGGACATAGCATCTCCGAGGTAGAGATAAAATTTGGATTTTCGCGTACGACCATTTCACGAGTGTACCGTGAATATTGGAAATCCGGTAAAACATCAAATCTTCGACATCGCTGTGGCCGGAAAAAGATCGTGAACGAACGGGACAAACGACGACTGACGAGAATCATTAAACGTGACAGACGTGAAACCCTTTCTCAAATTGGCGCATATTTCAATGCTTCCTGCATACCTTCAGACATTAGTTGAGTCCATTCCACGTTGTCTTGCGGCACTTCTGATTGCTCGTGGCGGCCCTACACTATATTAATCGGGTGTACCAGTTTTTTTTTTTTTTTTTTTTTTTTTTGGGCTCTTTAGTGTATATACAGACATGGACACAAGTACACTAAGAAAAAGGTTGAATTTGTTAACAATGAACCATATTTTCTTCACTCAACTGATCTGCTGTTGCTCCAAACATCTGCATTCTTTCCTTTGAACCAAATAAGTAATTTAATGACAACTCTAGTCGAATTCATAATTTCTCGTACCGAAAGCAGCTGTTTCAAATTCGCCGTGATAAATTTTGGAAGTTACTTAAGTTAGGCAAATGACGCCTGGAATATTTGTGCCTGGATTCGTCCTGTAAACCTTCAGTAAGGAAAGCAGGTGCTTTTAAATAACACTGAGGTAGTGTACAATTAAGGCACTCGCCCACCTACTGCGCGAACTGCATCACGGCGTGTGTTGGAATTACTAAATTGTCAAAGAGCACTCACCTCACAAAACCGCGAATACGACCTACAACTCAGCTTGCATATCGAGAGTCTTAAGCATGTTAAACTAATGTAGCCTACTGCAGTGAGGTTTAGTTCAGACATTCGATGAATAAAATGACACGATCTCCGTTTGAATTCCCATGGTTGCATATTGAAAAAAAAAAAAAAAAAAAACACGTCAGTCTACTGTTTTGCGTTTAGAGACTATTACGCCGTATGTGTGCATGGTAGTATCGCCCATAGCTCTTCCTTGCTGCCGTGACTCGAAAACGCCTAACGCCTGCAAGCAGGCGGATGTCCAAGTGTCACATTCTTACAATCTTCCCTTCACAAAAAAAATATTCGTTCATTGTTTCGGATGGTGAGAAGAAAGATATTAACGTGTGTGTCTTTGATCATCAAGACTCCACTCTACATTATGCTAAGAGGATACGTCAGCGATGGTGGTTCGAGTCTAATCCCCAGTGTGACTCATCTATGGCCACAGGACCGGGCCGATTTGCACCGTAAGCCATTAAAGTTTCGCAGATCCCTCGAGTTTAGCCTTTAGATGCGTAACCGTGAGATGCGAAACGCAAATTACGAACATCTCAAATTTGGAGACTGATGAGTACTAGGAATTATTTTAATCATCCCCGCGCTTCGGCTGCCATTTAGGCTATCCCTTCCCCTCTCATTAGATTTTGCTACCTCTGTAAAGACCCCTGGGATTAAGTGTAAAGGAAGCTGATAGGATGTATCTGCTGCTCGGACGAAGAATCGTATAACTCTTGCCGGCATATGGACTTGAACCCAGGGATTCCTTACCACGCGTCAGTCGCCCTTGCCGACTTTCTCATAACATCTACTTCGCAAATAACATTGCGAAGTCTCTTTTATGTCGCCTATGTATTCGTAGCTTTCTTTTGCCTTTTTGGTTTTCTGTACGGCAGCTGAATAATGTGTAAATACGGTGAATCAGACGTGCGTGGTATGGGCTCGTGCATACTTTTTTTTTCTTTGCGTGCACGTTTTACCGTCCGTCTGGCGTCACTTTGCTTGAGGTGTTTTTTTTCCCCCCGTAAGTTTGCGTGCTGCAGCTATGCACGGAAAGGCTAAAAAGCTGCGAACTGACCTCACGAGTGGGTTTACAACTAGTGTGCCGTACTTGATAAAGACTGTCACGACTGGTGGCTTGGGATTTCTTAAGAACCCTTTGCCTGTCTTCTACTGTTTTAGGCTTGTGCATGTTGTCTTGTCCAAAGTGTACCGGCACTCGTCCTGGGCCAAACGCCTTCCTGGTCTCCGAATACAAATGACTGGTTTAAGCAGTCGCATTTTTCTACCACCCAGTACGCCTTGTATTGTCTATTCGCGGTTTCTTCACACTTTCTTAACAGAACGTTTGGAAAATCACTCAATGTATGACGTGTTCGGCTATTTCCTGAACATGCCATGTATCACAAACGTTTTATATTTGTGTTTAAATAAATCTACCTTATTTTCGTTAAATTGAACTTTCACTTATATCTATAAATTGTAATATTTTCGTTTATTATTGGTGTGATTAAAAGCAGTGAAAAAATAGGTGTGTTGGTAATGCCGAGTAAGAAATAGTTCCTAATCAAAATGTAATTACATAGTGTGCGCACGAATGCGGTGCGTTTTCCTTTTGGTGTAATTTTCTACACTTGGTTAAGCTTTTTTTCCATGAGGTAGAGGAATATCCTGGAAGTAGAACTTTAGCAGGAACTCGGAAAAGTTGTAAGTAACCGTGAACGGACTATAGTCTGTAGTAAACGTGTATGGGGACAACTGTGACTTATCTTAAAGAGCTCCGCCGATTTGTCACCGTTATGCACGTATGAATACTTAGACAAGGGAGCTTCAGGGTTATTAAGGCACGCGCATCAATGGCCTCGTCGCCTATACGTGCAATACGGTAAAGCATTTTCGTTCTGCAGCGTGCATCCAGGAACTATGAGCTATTATGTTATTATTTTATGGTGTAATAACAAAGACAATTGTATGCTCTGCATACATGTTCTCTTATGAAATCTCTTTTGTGGAAGTGTCGCACTTAAAATTCTTCTTGAAAATTAAATATTATTTAATAATAGTTCATTTTTAATCGAAACTTAAGCTTATTTTAATTTTGGTCGCTTCAGAAAGCGTATATTAAAAAAACCTTCTTGATTAAGGAAACCATAATGGTAATTACACTAATTACTCTGGTTGTTCATACGTAAAAAGAATTACTAGTAATCTTCACAATTTTTAAATAACCTATTTTATGCAAATCCTGTTCAGCCACGAAAGTTGTCAATTTTATAACTTTAGCAGATATACATAAAATCAATTATAAAATTACACCTAAATTTTTATTTAAAATATATCTATTAATTAATAAATCTTAAATAAGTAAGTTCTAGCAAAATATTTTACGATGTTACAAAATGTATGCGTTATTCTTTCGTATGCGACATAACTCACACTTCCCTGACAATTCTGGTAGTGTGCGTACTACTATTTAACGAGTTTTGCATGTTGTATTGTGCTCTATTGGAAACCACTATGCCCGTATCTTAAGAAATATCTGAGAAACTGACGCTCATAAATGGAGCTACGGTGGTATAGTGGATACACTACACACCTCCCACCAAGGCGAACCGCGTTCGATTACCGGCGGGGTCGCTCCCGGATTTCCCTGCAAGACTGCACACCAGGTTTAGTGTCTTGAGTGCAGAGGCGATGGAGTACTTTATGGTCGTGCCACTGTTGCCGTCATTATCGCTTGCAGTTCGGAACTCACGAGATGACTACACAAACGCGACAGTTGCGGTATAGCTGTGCTACTAGTTGTCCCAAACACAGTAGATATCTGCAAGGCAGATTTGAGCTTGATTCGGTTACGTGTCTTGACGGCATATTATTGCGCATTCAAATGAGAAGGGGTGGAGTATACACTTGGAAGCCTGAGATGTAAATATGTGATACAAATGTGACAAAGAATCTGATGGACGGTCCAAATGTTTGTCATCTAGCTCGTGCAGCATGTTAACGTTATACTACAGTGCGTCTCATTTTTAGATTGCAGTCAAGTACATGGCGCGCTCTGTTGCCAGATGACTACCAACTATCAACAGTCAAGAATCTACATTGTGCTGAACGAGCATGCATACGAATATACGAAACAAAAATGGCAGCATTGTATTGTAGTGTATAAAGATAATTTTTTTGTTTAACTAGCCACTGCAATCTAAGAATGAGACGTGCTAGAATTTGTGCCATTGTTCGCAACTTGTAGCATTGCAACCTGTGACAGTAGACTTTTATCATATAAGCCGCCCTCCCGTCATTATTAAAACGTGATCATAGAAAATGCTGGAAAGGACTTAGTAAAAAATTTTTATTAATCGTAAATAAAAAAGGTAGTATCTAAAACGTTTTTTAAATGGCATTGCGTATTTTAACACATGTGTTTGTGTATGTAAAGCGTGAATTCACAAGTATCGTGAGAATTTCCTTGCAATATTGATAATATAAGCTAGAATCTAGATTGGCGACCTCACAGCCCCTCTTGTTGTGGCCACATTCCACAGCTTAGTCTTCCCACAAGTTACGGGTAATACGTGTTTCTGTGCATCAATGGCTGAAATACCATACGTTGGCGGGCGCACTCACGTTCTCGTTTTATGCGCCGGGAGTCCAACTCGAGATGGCTTGTATGCTACACAAAGATAAATTTCAGTCTAGAAGAGGCCGCGGTGATGCAGTGGTCAGATTACTCGTATTTCGCCAAAGTAAATCGGGCTCTATTCCCGATGGGGTCACATATGGGAAACGCGGCGGACGTTGCTGTTTTCCGGCGAGTCTTTTCAGGGCACTCCTGCTCTTGCATTCCGTCGCTTTTCCATCTTCAAGACCGACCAAACGTCCCAACTCAACCTTATTTACTTCTAAAAACGAAATGCACACACTACTTACCCTGGAATTGAACCCAAAACTTTGTGTGCGCCTCTGGGTATCTGAAACATATGTGGATACGTTATCTTTGCATATCTTTCAGGCGTTGACTTGTGTGTCAGCCTGGGACAGAGGTTGGTTGGATTACCTGGTCTATGTGACCTCACCTCCTGCCTCACCGTGTGTTGACCCTTAGTGGGCCTACCTAGGTTTGTACGTGTGCCTTCGGCTACGTGGCGTTTCTTGGGCGGTCACCCATCCAAGTACTGATCACGCCCTACCCTATTGAACTACAGAGATCAGAAGATCGCCAGGGCGGCATGGCTGTCTGCACGCTCTGCATAGCAGACGCAGGGTAGATAAGTACACAGTCTAAACGGCGTGGCGATTCCTGTGACGTAAACGCACCCATTCGCTGGTTGGCTGCGAAGAGGCTTTGGGAAAGAGGCCTTGTGTTTGAGTGACTATTGCATGCTGCGGAAGGTTCCCTATTGGCTGTGCTGCTAGCTGACGAGTAGGTTACCGGGCGCTGATTGGCAAACGACTTTGACATTTTTTCATAGCCAGTGACGCAAAGTTACCGGCGTGTTCGCTCACTGGAATTCGCGGCATAACTGGCTGTTTCACCTCTGTGTTCTGTTGGTGGTATCCTTATACCATCTTGTGTTCATCTGCATATCTCTATTACTGTTAATTCAAAACTTTTAATTACAGACCTTAGAGAAGTCCTGAAATAGAATGTAGTGATTCCATTCTATATTTTACGTGTTGCTTCTTTTCAACACTTCCCTTGCCCCGTATCGCTCGTAGGAGCGAAGGAATGTGTGGTCAGGCGAGCGGTAATCCAAGAACCGCGTGGAGACTTGCAATGGGATGTGTCGCGTGCCGCCTCGACTCGTGCGCTCCTGACCTTGGGCGGATTGAATTTCTGAGGTTATATTTAATGAATGTTCTGGTCAGTGCCTTAGTCTCTCTCAGTGACTAGGGGTTGCGGGGAACCTTCTAGATCGGGCCAGCGAGACTATTTAAGCCACGACGGGCCTCCGAGCGGACAGTTTTGAGAGTTGAGAAGATTGTGCGACCTTAAGCGACAGATATGCGAGGACGGCGAGGGAACGAGCCAGCAGAGCGACGATTGGCGGCGAGAGCGACCAGCGAGAGTGAAGTGTGCGGCCTGCGAGCATCGGTACAGTGGAGAGTGAGACTGACGGGTGGGACTGCTGAACTGGATGTGCGAGTATAAGACAGTGGGAATCACAGCAATAGACGGAGTGAGTATGTGTAAATAGTTAGAGTGAATTAAGTGAAGAATAAATTAAACAATTAAATTTTGTTCTTTTATTTTTTGTAAAGACTTCCGTCCCTCACGAACTCGGATACGCCCCTCTGGCGTCGTATAGAAATGTTTTCCCGTTTCGGACTAAAAAAAAATAATAGCATGATATCTATTGTGATTACAGATGCAACTTAAGGTATTCCCTATGCCCTGACAACCTTCGTTTTCAAATATTTGACAGGAAAAAAAAGCTACAGTGAAACAAAAGTAAATACAAGATGGAATAAATACTATACCCTTAAGTAGGTACTCTTGGCATTGATGTGAGTGACTGTACCAGCATGGCGAGTATCGACCGCAGCGGGTACACACAGACAGACACTCCCCTACGTCAATGTTCTCTCAACTCAGCTCCGGAGGGCGGTCGTCTCGTCTACTGTTAGAGGGCCTTGATTCATCACTTGCACCTCATCGCCTACCCCTGCTGTACAGCCCTCATTCTCCTTTCCCCACTGCCTCCGGCTTTTAAATTTTGGTTCGATCTCGGCGCGCTACACAGGGGAGGATTTTTCGCCAAGTGATTTTTCCATCCCCTATCCAGGGTAATGCTGGCACACCATTATCCGGTGTGGGAGATTAGTTTGTCATTAATTACGTGGCTGTTATATCTACAACGTGTTATTTACTGTGCTTCAAGTCTTACGTTTGTATGATTTTTTTTTTACTTTTTAAGTTGTTTGTCAATTTAAATGTAAGTGGACCTTGCATTTTATTTGTAATATTTTAACTTCCAGCGTCCAGTCGGTCATCATTTATTATGTTTGTGTCATGTACAAAAATTACACAAAGATGTGAAATATCTGCAAGTCTTATTCTGATCAGAATATCCGTCATTGGTCAACTCTTAATTGTCCTTCAGGTTTTCGTTGCTTAAGTGGAAGACAAGGTGGCGTCGCTTTAACTTCGCCATATGTAAAATCAAGTCATAAAATAAATAAACACGAAAGGAGCGTATTTGCGAATCGCCATTTCGCTCAAAGCATCTAATTTACAGCATTTACTATATCACCCTGTAATTTTGTTTGTGGTAGGTTTATCGCGGGTTTCAATTCAGGGCAAGGCAGATCCGCGACGTATTTTAAAGATTATGTATAGGAGTTTGAAAATGTAGTTTTCGACTATATTAAGGGGCTTCAAAACAATGTTTTTAAAATGAGTGATGTGTTGTAAGTTGTATTCCGGACAATGCTGAAATTCTGTTTTCTTTTCTTGTGAGAAGTACTGAGAACACGCACCTTAATTTGTTTTAAACATAGGTGTGCGGTCTTCTCGTCAACTCGTCCGTACGAAGTGCGAAGCAGAGTTGAACATGCCAGTTAATGACGTAATAACAAAGACAAAGGTGCGCTGCACGTCCCTGAACTGCTTAAAATGCCCTGTATCGAAATTTCCATACTTAAGAAATGGTTGTAAAAAAGTATGTTTTAAACATTTTTCACTTTTAAAATATACGATAAACTGAAAGAGAAAACTGAAACTAGTCTTCAGACGTAAAATGTTTTTTAAATGCTAGTAATATGTAACATCACTTAAAAACAAACGGCTCTAACTTTTGCTCCTTTTATGGCAACCTGGATTGGCGGTATCCTTGAAGTCCTGGCAAGAGTTGTTGCGTAAAAGTTTTTTTTTTTATATAGAACTCGCAGCACGTTTGATAACGTTTTGTCATTGCGAACAGAATCGGTTGAGATGTCAAAGTACAGAAAAATTGTAATTTACGTGTGTAAACAATAGCTGTGTGTGCATAATTTCCTGGTATACTTGTTCAGAACCTCACCGGGGTACATCGTAGTTAGTAGTAATTTTCGGACGCCCTCCCGTATCTTGGGAACAAACTTTCATATGGTCGAACGCCGCAAGGGATGTGAAGGGTTTCTTTCGTAGTGACTCTTGCCAGCGGCCACGCCACGAAAAAAGGTATGGGATACGCGTTACTTCGAATGCCAGCTGCCACTTTCACTTACTATTTTCGCCCACTCTGCGTCTATCTTAGGTTTTACGTCATTGCGATGCATCTTATTGGGGGATCTGGGAAATTGAACTGTTATCGTAATCGATCGTGTGCTGGAGAAAACTTAACGGATTTAGGGTAATATATTAAAAAATGGCGGCTATTAAAGCTCTGAGAAAATTCTGATGTCAGGCGTTACCATATAATTAAGGATGTTGATGCCTAGAATTTTCATTTATCAAGATTGTTAAGTTGTCAAGTGTGTTGACGTCAGTAATGTTATCTTCGCCATATACAGTTTTTTTTTTAAATTGTTTAGTTATTACTGGAGCATCGGCTGAAATCGCAATTTCGCTTTTGTTGCATATCCAGTGTGCGAATATGTGAAAAACTTAGACTCGGAATGATGTTGGAGAAAAGGAAAAACAAGGGATCTTGAATTGGTAATCAATGCGCTCGACTTCTCCAAAAAAAAAAATCAATTGCTTAGAGATTAAACTAGTTTATAATTTTTCAGATGTAAGATCCGTTAATAGTTTTCTCAGTTTTATGCCTCAATTTGCTTGCATTATTTAAGCCAGTGTTGAACTAGGGAATAAAAACTTCAGTAATCCCCCGTGATGTGATAATTTTATTTGCACATTCCAAAAACAAAAGCGTGGTTTTCGCAACTAGTTGTGCAAAAACTATGCAAACGAAAAGGAAGATATCGTCACGGGCAACTTCTTGGTAAATGTACTGTGTGTTACAGAAATGTGTAGAGGCCCTTATCTGTCCAGCCGTCAAAAGGCACATGCGTTCTCGTCAGTGTTTGTAGAATGCTGATGATTTGCGTCGCTGCGACTCGGCAGCGAAGCTGTGTCGTCTTCGCCTTGGAGAGGGGAGCATAACCCTGCGGCGATGCTCCGCTTGGTAAACATCCCCGGCCAAATTGAAACACAAAGAGCCTCTCCTCCTCCTCCCCCCTCCCAATACACAAGGGTTTGGTCCCTTCCACTTGCTCGCGCGCTGGAGAGGCTCGACTTGAAGGTGCGTGCCTGGTTGCTGCAGGGAACCAGCCCTCCGTAATGGGCCGATAGGGCGGCCCGGATTAGAAGCTCCATTCCTGGAGATGTGGTTAATATCGCACGTGCCCTTCAGGGAGCACTTAGCAACACGACCTCCATCAACAAGGACCCCGGGCCTCGCCGGGTACTCGCCTTGCGCGAGGTTTCGCTCCGAGAGGAGATAATATTTATTTTCCCTTGAGGACAAATGGGTTGCCGGGATTTAACCTAAATCTTTAATAAAGTGGGAAACCGAATAGCAAGGAAGTGCGCGGGAATTTGAATGAGTCGAGTTAAGAGATTTGGGCGGCTCTTAACAACGAGGTTTTGAGAGCCGATGAGGGTGAAATGAGGTGAAAATGGAACAGCACCGGAATGCAAGGACGGGGGAAACGGTAGGTCCCCGAGAAAAAACCCGCCGACCAGCGGCATTGTCCGGCACGATTCCCACTTGTGAAGGGATTTGAATGGGAAAAGGACCTTAAATCTCTACACGGAAACCTTTGCTGTCGTGTGTACCCCATAACCGAACTCTCGACCACACGAATGCGAGACAGTCTAACCGCATGGCCATATATAGGACCGTAACACTGTAACTGGTGTTCCAATATTTTTGTAAAATAATCTGGCGCCTGGTGTTAGTTTTTTTAATGCCGTTATTTGGTTCTCTGTTGTCTTTAAACGTTACTTACTCACTGCAGATGAATCTATTTTCAAACATGGTGTAATTGTTCTTTATCTGTTTTTTTTTAAAAATTAAATACGTATTTATCACAAATTTTCCAATGTACGTGACTATAGAGGGGACGAGTCTTGGGGCTCTATTTTGTCCTATCCTTCAACTGGGATTATGGTAACTTCAACTATTTTTGTCTTCACTTTTAACTCCCAGCCATCTTCGAAATTCATATACCTCCACGTTGCCCCTACAGATATCCACCTCTAACCACCCCTCATCATATTCAGAATAAAATCTTTGTTGAAATCATTTAATTTGAAAAATTAAGCATGGCAACTCGAGACTTTTATCAAAAAATGTATCAATATGTATTATATATAAACACGTAATGCAGCTTTCATGCAGGGAGGTGACAATAATCTAACTTTTTAAGAAACCTATTTCGAAAAAATTGCTGACACGGAGTTGAGATGTACATGATGATTACCAGGAGTTTACTATCACCATGGATACCAGTGGATATATTTAACCCTATCACTAGAATAGTTTATCCACTCCCTCAGTATTCCTCTCTTCCACCTTCGTGTATTCTGGGGCCCCACTATTCTTCCGTCTCATTTCATTCGCCTCCCATCACAGCGAACCGAGTTTGATTCCCGGCGAGGTCGTGTTGGATTTTCACGTGTCAGAAACGTGGCGGACGCTGTCGTTAGCTGGCGGGTTTGCTCTGAATACTCTCGTTTGCCACATCATTGCAATCCGTTACTACTATGATCAGGTACACCTCTCATGGTGAAATATAAATCGAAAATATTTTTTAATTTTATTTGCATCTGAATGGCACTTGGTTTTCGTCCTTTATTCTAAACATTAATGAGAGGTCATTTATGTTCATAAAAAGTATCATCTCAACACTTAACTTCAGAAAAATGTTAGAAGTGAAGTGGAGACATTTGGGCTGCTCGTAAACGACGAGGTCTTGAGAAAAGCTAGGTGAGTATAGGAAACGGGAGATCTCCGAGAATGCCCGTCGCGACCAGTGGCATCGTCCGACACGATTCCCGCGTGCAAAAATCCGGGAGCGACCCCGCCGGCAATCTGATCCGGTTCGCCTTGGTGGTAGGCGAGCACTCTAGCCACTGTGCAAACCGCGGCCCCCATAAAAAATTGTAGGGCCCGATTACTCACGTCAATACGAAATCCTGGAAAAACCACTGCTCGAAAGTTTCGTCCATCACATTGACATTCTAAATACGAACTTCTTATTCGCCTCTTGGAGCCACGGTGGCCGAGACGATGCCGCTGATAGGCAGGTTTTCTCGGGGATCTCCCGTTTCCCCCGCCCTTTCATTCCGGCGAAGCTCCATACTCATCTCTCACGTGACCTCATCGGCTCTCATGACCTCGATGTTAACAGCCGCCCAAACCTCTTCGCTCCCTCATTCTTCGCCTCTTTCTATTCGTACTCTAATTGGCCATACACACTCTTTTTAAACAGAGACTAAGAGTAGTTCCCAAAACATGCTGTGCAATTATCTACAGTATATAGTTTTTAAGGTAACATATTGTTTGTGCTCTTAGTTTTAGTTCCCGAACAGGGGATTTACTAATATTATACCTATAAAGGCAGTAACATATTGCTACATTGAAATATTTGTAGTAATAAGAAAAAAATACAAATTCATTTTGGCAAATACACCGCGCAGAACAGAGTTCGAGATTATATTGTTGCGAACAAACGCCATGTGTCCACTGTTCCTGGACACCTCGCTCAGGTGCACGTGCGTTAGCGACCGAATGCGTGGAATTTTGACGTGCGTATACGTGTGAAGTTCGTGCTTCGATTCTCATGTGCTAACTTCAGTCGTAAAGATAATGCAGTGTATGTGTAATTGCGTTAACGAGTGTGAGGAGGCGTTTGAAAAGTTCGTGGTATTACGTTAGATAATATGGTCGCATTATAAATTGAAGCTGAGTGATAATCACAACAGATCCTAAATACAGCGCCAAGCTTAAATCCTGAGGATTCATCTGAGACACTCATCAAATACAATGAAACCAGGATATTGAACATATCAGGAAATAAGCCATTAGACTTCTGATAACAGCAAAATTAACACATTACACACATACACACACATTCTTTCTCTCATCACGAACGAAATGTAGCGCTATTGAATCACTGACTTCTCTAACCGGACCGAAAAAATATTTTGCTTTTCAAAGAAAATTGATGGTATTGTTCGCAGCAGTAAAAATGTTTTTTTTTTTTAAATTCGTTTATAACTTGCAAATAAACAACCAGGACGTCACCAGTTATTTCATGAAGCAAATGGCGAGATGCTCCCCTTAAAAAAGTTACAGCTAATAAATATTTTAAGTTACTACCCTTCGTGATATTATACATTTCGTTGCTTCTAAACTTTACTGACGAAACTTTTCTCGTGAATTACAAATGCTCGGCGTTATATTAAACGAAGTTGCGAATTTCACCGTTTCTGAAAGGGGATCTATCAATTCTAACCGTCCTTATACTCCGCAAATATCCTTTCGTGTAAAGCGTATTTTCAGAATGAAATTTAAATAGGCGCGAAGCAAACAACCGCATCAGTCCAAAAGGAATAAGAAAGATTCTCCTGCCGTGAATTTAGACGAATGCCTTTGTGGTTTATGCGATCGATTAAGGTGTGTAAACTATCGTCGTGTTTCTTCTCTGCAAACGAAGGTTCCAATAGAGCAGCGATTTGAATCTCAACATATTTTCTGTTCACGGATGCTTCCTTGTTTTCTAAAACGTGATGTCGTCCTTATTAAAACGTCAAGTTCATCCAGATGCATTTCGAGTATCTGATAGCTAGGGCCAANTGGTTTATGCGATCGATTAAGGTGTGTAAACTATCGTCGTGTTTCTTCTCTGCAAACGAAGGTTCCAATAGAGCAGCTATTTGAATCTCAACATATTTTCTGTTCACGGATGCTTCCTTGTTTTCTAAAACGTGATGTCGTCCTTATTAAAACGTCAAGTTCATCCAGATGCATTTCGAGTATCTGATAGCTAGGGCCAATGACTTTTTGCGTAAAAATCGGAGCACACAGTAGACTTCAATACTGTATACACACCTCAGCTGTTGTTATACCTCCATTGGCTGCTGGTGCCGTGTTCGTCTTTGACCAAGCCACTCAGGACTAAGTAACTCCGACACTGAACCTTCGTGATTCGTGCGCAAACGGTTAACACGGGCCAGAACATTTGTTAGCCAATCAAAAAAGCTGGACGACCCTACAGTACCTTGGACTGTATCTTGTCTCGAAATCTTTTCGCGAAATATCATTGCTCCTATTGATAGCGAGTTAATTCTTATCGACTACTTCTTTCTCCACTTTTCGTCCCTCTCCTTCCCCAACCCCCCAAAAAAAGTTATATTCAGTTGATAATCAGACAAAGCCAAAGAAATTAAACAAAGTCGTTTCACTTCGGGTAGCAGATTACTTTTGGGTGCTTGTAAATATATGTATTAAGATTTTTGGAAGTTGTAAATTTTCAGTTTATAATTGGTTCAACACTGCCGTGTCTGACTTCTAAGACTGCTCGTTTTATTATGTAACTAGCTGTGCCCGCGGCTCCGCTCGCGTGGACTACAGAATTATTGTTTAAGTTTTTTTTAAAAATAAAGTTCATGCTTTTTATACTTTTTCCTGACCATGTCTGCACTTGCTTTTCAATTTAAACGAGTGCAAGGTGAAAAACTTCGTCATTGAATTTTGCTTTTACCCGCGGCTTCGCTCGCGTTGTTATAGTAAGAAACTTATAGGGAGAAATAACGGTATTTGTTAGACACTGATCATAAACACAGAACATAGCACTAACGATGCAATTTTTTGGTGTTAGAATCGCTCTTTTACATAGCAACTGGTCATCATTTATATTTCTTTGTAGATCTGGGTAAACGCTAGCAATCAGTATCACTCTGCACCAAATTACTAAAATCCCCCGTTAGTGACATACAGCCCTCGGCATCTGCTTCTAACCACCCATCTCCAATTTTTAATAGTGTATCAGCATAATGTCCTGTGTCAACGTCATTGTAGAGGTGCACGCTCATATTTGTCGTCAAGCTGAATTTCTTGACATTTGCCCATAAGCTTGACGACTTGAGACAGACTTTGATTTCATCTGCAGGTGTGCCCCTCTGAATCACCGGTAGAGTTTGGCGGAAGTTACCAGCCAGTAATACAACCATTCCTCCCATAATGTCTGTATTGTTTCGTATATGCTGTAGAGTTCAATTTAGGGCCTCTATAGCTTTTTTGTGTGACATTGTGCTTTCTTCCTACACTAACAACTTAGATTGACGCAGCATTGTACCCCGAGCGCTATTTTTACTAAAAAAATTTCCTGAGGTAATAGGATATTTTTTTCGGGATAAAAAGTAGCCTATGTCACTTCCCGGCCCTCCAACTATCTCTGTACAAAAAGTCACGTCGATCCGTTGCTCCTTTGCGACGTGACAGAAGGACAAACAAACACACACACACACACACATTTCGCATTTATAATATAGGTTAGGATGCGTCCAAGTGTTCAAAATCGTTATTTATTTAAGAAATAAAGAACTATTTCTTATGCTATATGTTAAAATGGCGCCAAGAATNTCTCTGTACAAAAAGTCACGTCGATCCGTTGCTCCTTTGCGACGTGACAGAAGGACAAACAAACACACACACACACATTTCGCATTTATAATATAGGTTAGGATGCGTCCAAGTGTTCAAAATCGTTATTTATTTAAGAAATAAAGAACTATTTCTTATGCTATATGTTAAAATGGCGCCAAGAATATTTCGAAACCCTTTTACTTAAATATTTGGAAGTTTTTCCATTTATTTTAAAGTTTACCCTCACAAAAATTAAATAAAAGTTTTACCTCACTTTTTTAATTATTTTATAAGTCACTGCACTTAACAAGAGCGCCTCGAAATGTGGATGAAAGGGAGAAGTATAATCAATTCTCTTCTTGCAGTTACCGCACCGAATAGATGAACTTTTCAATAGGCTCTCATTAGTTCTAACTCGTTAAAAAATCTGACATCCACAATCTCCTGTAGTCGTAAATGGAACTGAACTAATTTGAGATTCTAATTACAGCTTGTCGAGGAGTTAATGAATGCGTTCCAAAATTACCTGCATATATTTCCAATGCCGAATATCCCTTACACGTCAAGTGGTGCGAGAGTCAGACCAAAATAATGAACTTTTTTTTTTTTTTGTAAGTCTAGACAGCGTCTGGCCGCGCACTGTGACGTAATTTTGCTGTAGTAGCTAGTTCACGTTATAAGGACGCTTTCGAAACAATCTGAGTTGAAGTATTTGGGCTATTTATTTTGTTTTACACGCGTTATGCTTAAGAATTGACGTACAATTAAGGTAGTTTTTTGCCTGGAAATTTGATCTGCTCATGAAACTGATGATGTCCACGGCATTTTTAATTTTTGCACGTGACAAAAGGAGGCGGCGTGGCACAAAGGAGAAGCGAAGCGGACTCAGAAATGTTCAGTTAACCAATTAAGCGTGAGTGAAGAGATTTGGGCGGCTCGTAATTTTAGAGGTCTTGAGAGCCAACGAGGGTGAAACGATGTATGAAGCAGCGCGGGAATGCAATGGTGGGGGAAACTGTAGCGACATCGGCCAACACGATTCCCACATGCGAAAACCCAGAGGCGACCCCACCGGTCCTCGTTCGCCTTGGTGGGGGGCGAGCAGTCTAACCACTACACCACCGCGGCCCCTCGAATAAGTAAGCAACGCATGGGCACAATTCATCCTTAGGAACGGAAAATTAGCGTTACTCATACAAGGAAGGACAAAAATTCTTTAATTTTTGGCTGCGTGGTGGGGGAGGGCGGTAACAATCGTATGTTTCCGAGCCCCTTTCTTGCTCCAATTCCCCACTAACGTCTATACCAAATGAAATACAGTACAGCTATTTGGCTTATCCCGCTCTGTACTACACGCCTCGGCTTGATCTGATGCAAAACTCTGTCGTTGTGCCGATTGGTGGATTTTTCTAGTAAAATATTGCCTGTAAAATCAGCGGTTGCACAGTGCCGTAAGACTGTGACACGAACCTGCATGGAATCTTTTCCTACTATTTGTGCATCAATGTTTCTCTCTGTTGTTCTGTCTATTTTGTCACAACATTAACACCTATGGTTGTACAGTTTCGTATAATTGTGACACACGCCTATACACCACTATATAGTTTCTTTCCGTTTTTCTACGTAGTTTGGCTTCCTTTTGTCTGTACAACGCATACACCTAGGGTTTCAAAGGGCCACAGAACCACGCCAAACATCGTACACACGCCTTTTCGTCTTTACGTCCTTGTGGTCCACACATTTTTTTTTTCAATCTGCCCTTCAATTGGTGTCATGGTACCCCCTTTGCCTTTTAGTTTTGTTGTTTTTAATTCATTTTCTTTCTTGTCCTTGTATTGTCCGTCGTTCTTTTTGTTGCTTTTGTTATTCTATTCCATTTTAGGGATTTTGGATATTTCCCCCTAGTATCGTCACAAAATTTTTGTTTTGTTGTTTCAGACGATTGTTCTGCGTTTTTTTTCTGCCACATTCATTTCAATAGAAGAGCGTTTTTGTTTTGCTGGTATTTTGATATTTTAAAGGGTCTGGTGTTTTGTTTTTCATTTCATTTTTTTTTTCATTCTAATAAACACTTTTTTTAATCATTCAATCAATCAGTGTTTGCGTGTGTACGCGTATCTCAGTAAATAAATGTATGGAGACATTTTGGGTGGATCTTAACATCGAGGTCTTGAGAGCCGATAAATGTGAAGCGAGGTGAGTATGGAACAGTGCCGGAATGTAAGGGCGGGAGAAATGGGAGATCCCCGAGAAAACCCGCCGACCAGCGGTATCGTCCAGCAGGATTCCCACATGCGAAAATCCGGGTCCGACCCCGCCGGGGATTGAACCCAGTTCGCCTAGGTGGGAGGCGAGTAGTGCGACCACTACACCACCGTGGCCCTTAGTAAATAAAATGGTCAGCGGGAATGCCGTTGAATGTCGCATCCTAATAATGATCTTCCCCAAGTCGGTGAGAGGATGCCAATTGTGTCTGATAAGCGATTGGGGCAGGGAGTTGAACGAACGTGTGTGTAAAAAGAACTCAGCGAAACTCCTAACTGGTGGCTTTGCTACGAAGACGCAGTGTGTTATGTCTGGTCCGCATGTGCGCACATCACATCGAGCAGAGCAGGCAACTACAAAAGCCAATCAAAAACCGATCTCGTTCTTCGTACGAGCCGCGCCAAAAAGTTGAGCTCACTCCGGAATTTCTGCTCGCGGAAAAACAATACTTCCATATTTCCCAGAAGTAAGTTGGTTTACAATGTTCTTATATTTTATACCACTAATTT
This sequence comes from Clitarchus hookeri, assembly GCA_002778355.1. Classification (NCBI taxonomy): domain Eukaryota; kingdom Metazoa; phylum Arthropoda; class Insecta; order Phasmatodea; family Phasmatidae; genus Clitarchus; species Clitarchus hookeri. The sequence goes on along the minus strand of NQII01000553.1, from coordinate 458,256 downwards.
ATTGGATAATCATCGTGTATTGATGTAATAGTATAGAATAGTTCAATGTTTATATTTATAACTAAATACATTAACACAAACGGTAATTTTATTGAACGTTTTTAGTATATAAATTTAGTCTGGAAATGAACCGATAAGTAGCACTAAAATTAGAAGTATTTTTGAAAGTATAAAACAAAATCATAGTATCTTGAAAATTATTCTGTAAAAATTCGTATTACAGTGGAATTTATGAAACAGAGTAAAAACATAACAGTGTCTAGCGTGTTGTCCATCACATATTATGGAATTTTGGTATTTAAAATAACTAATGAAACAGCCTGCAACCAAACAGCAAAATGGTAAGGCAGAAAATCTGCTTACATGTGAACAACTAGCTATACATTCTGTCCGCTCTGTCTGTTTGGCGTAAATGTGAACCAAGCTTTACATGACACTATAGCGATATAGGGCGTATGCACAGTACTTCATCTGAGAACGGGAATATAGCCTATCCTATATAGTACTGTTATAGTCAAGACTCCCGCACAAAGCGCGGGTGCCGTGTTACCTGGTAATGCGCAGACCCGGTGCTGTGGGGCTTACCCACTTCGACCCTCCCATCCCCCTGGCAGACTCGCACACTGCTACGTCGCCCGGTAGCCGGGAGGACGATTGACAGCCGACCTGACTGGCGTCACAGCTCCTCCGTCCCCCTGCCGGAGGAGTCTACGACTTGAGATCATGAGCAAATAAATACCGCCGCAGCAGGAGGATCGGCAATTTTGTGGTAGCCATCTGGCTAGAGTGCGGTTATCTGGAAAAATCTGGTGCAGTGAGGGACATCAGTGGAGAAGACGGAAAACGGCAGAGGGTGCGAGACGACGGCGGACGAGTGTGTGTGTGGTGTGGGTGGACGAGAGGGCGTGGTACCCGACGAAAAGAGGGCTACTGCGCACGGGGGCGCTCAGAGAGTTCTAAAACATTCTGGACTGGTGGAATTTGAACTGAAATAAGGTGTACTGTCTGAACGTGTGGTACGGACCTTATTGTACAGGCTTAGTGTAAAAGAATACCCCAAATTTGAAAGTCTATAATATCAAAACCAAACCACCTACAACCTTTATTGACCAATCAAATGAGCCGTGGAACCGTGAAGTTTGTTTACCATACATTCATAAATGGTAAATGTGCCTACCACGAGCGGCCCGAACGACATCTACGCGATAATCAAACTCGTTCCACGCTCTTATCAGCATGTCCCCGTAACGGCTCGGTTTGAAGTGGTGAGGGGGAAGGGAGCTCGCATTTGACACGCCAGTGTTAAAGGGACGGTCTGATGTTTTCTTTATGTGCCGAGAGATGACACTGAGAGCGTCTGTCGTCGCATTATGAGCGTGTGTTGTGTGTTAGTCCACATCACGATGGCGACGAAACAACAGAATACGTCCTGTGTTATTCAGTTTGCTAAATGTGAATCAGTTCCGACTGTTCAACTTGAATTTCGTCGCAAATACGGACGTCGCCCTCCCCGTAGGTGGACTATCGTACGTTGGTTTCGTCAGTTCCGTGACACAGGGTGCTTTTGCAAAGGCAAAAGTTCCGGGCGGCCGCGTGTGTCCGAAGAGAATGTGCAACGGATTCAACAAGCGTTCGTTCGCTGTCCGAGAAAATCAACTCGACAAGCTAGCCGGGAAATGAATGTCTCTCAATCGACATTATGGACAGTGTTGCGAAAGTGATTGCTGTACAAACCATACAGGTTACAGCTTGTACAGGCTCTTGCCGAAAAGGATAAAGAACGGAGACGTGATTTCCGCGCGTTCGTTCTTGCCCAGAACGAGGTAGACGATGGCTTCATGTCTAAGCTGGTTTTTAGCGATGAAGTGTCGTTCCATACAAATGGTACGGTGAACCGGCACAACTTGCGGATATGGGGTCAGGAGCCTCCACATGAAACCACCAAACACGAGCGCGCTTCCCCCAAAGTGAACGTGTTTTGCGCTGTATCCAAAGACACTGTTTTCGGCCCTTTATTTTTTCACGGGGCCACTGTTACTGGAATTCCTTATTTGGACATGCTTACAGAGTGGTTGTTTCCTCAGTTAGAATAGGCGGCGGGGGACTTCATTTTCCAGCAGGATGGTGCGCCACCCCACTGGCACCTAGCTGTTCGCGGATACCTGAACGAGACGTTGCCGCAACGCTGGATTGGTCGAAGAGCAGCTGGTGACCAGGCTCTTCATCACTGGCCCCCAAGAAGCCAGGATCTTACTCCGTTCGATTTTTTTCTATGGGGGTACATAAAGGATCAAGTGTTTCGTCCACCATTGCCGGCTAACATTGAAGACCTCAAAACGAGAATTACGGACGTCATCCAAACCGTATCACCGGACATGCTGACAAGAGTGTGAAACGAGTTTGATTATCGCGTGGATGTCGTTCGGGCCGCTCATGGTCGTCACACTGAACATTTATGAAGATATGGAAACAAACTTCACGGTTCCACGGTTCATTTGATTGGTCAACCAAGGTTGTAGGTTTTTTGATATTATAGACCTTCAAAGTTGGGGTATTCTTTTATACTCAGCCTGTAAATATTGGAACTGTCAAATATGAACATATATTTTATAAAATAATTAAATAGTTGTTGATACACTTTATGGGGAATAATATTAGTTATTTGATTGCATTTACTTTCTGAGAGGTTATGAATGATTATGCAGATAGTGGGTATAAATAGCAAGTGATATCAATTTATTGTGAGATATTAAGACGTATTTTCTTTGTAGTGTTTGTAAATAAATGAGAAAATTATTATTTAATATTTTATTTAAGACCTGCGTTCCTTAAAGAATCTGCTTAAGGCCATTGACTTTGAGAAATTGTAGCAGTACTTAAAACCAATTTTTGCTCAGTAGTATGAAACAATGAGAAATGGGTTCATTTATTACTAATTTAAACATTTCACTTGCAATGAGATGTAAAAACTTGAAACAACCGCCCCTTCCCTTTTATAATTCGTTGTTGACATGTCTGGAGTACTCCAGCGACAGTAAATGTTGTCGTTAAAATGAATGTAACCGCAAGTAGGAAACTTTTTTTTTTCCAGGGTTTTATTTCAAAATAATGTTAACCATGAACCAGGTAAAACAGCGTTTAGGATTTATGGCGCAGCGTTAAAACAAAGAATGAACTCCCGACGTATATAAATACAGCCGCGCCGAAACGAATGTGTGTACAGCACGCAGTGGTCGGAAAGGGTTGGAGCGATAACGCGAATGTGGCAACAGCGCGCAGACAGGGTTTGTGGGAGGGGGTGGTTCCCCCCTTTCCGCACGCGGCGAGCGCCCCCAGGACCCGCGTGCAGACACGCTGAATCGATCTCGCGTGCTTCATCTCCCGCCCTCGCCCCCTCACACTGCCTACATTTCAACCTTGTGTTCCGGGCGCATGAAAACAAGCAAGCCAGGGGAGACAGCCAGTACGCCAACCCGATCAGTTTCCGGGAGTAGACAAGGACGTACTGTAGTTTCAACGTAATGGTATAACGAGAGAACCTTATCTATAGGATATTCACGGTAAAGTGTGAACACTTTTGAAAGCCATCTCATTTTAATTAATTGTCAATAACTGTATTTTATTTTAGACATAGACGTTAACCCTTTCAGTTACAGTGTCCTCTATCTGGGACGGACGTTGCATATGAAGTGGCTTGAATGGTCTGCACTGTACACAGCAGACCATATCGTCCAATGAGAAAGATTCCCTACTTGTGGAAGACGTCATTCGCTGCTGAGTCTTATGTTCCATAGCTTCATAAACCACTGCTGCCAGGAATATGAAGCACAAGTAGCATTCTGTTGGTCCTGATGTAAGACAAAGCGTCGTCTGGGTATAAGTACAGTGCTAAACAAAATATTTAATAGCTGCAACGCCTAAAATTATATATTTATATTTTTTTGAAAGAGTTAACTTCTGAGTGTGGTGGAATATACACTGTGTTTATTACTTACATTGAATTATTTATTTGAAAAGGTGGTTACAGGATAAAAAATTGCTGAAAGGAAAAGGTAACTAGCGCCACAAAAGTGCTCACTTTACCGTGAACAGCCTATAATTAATTTGTTTGCCGAATAGGTTATACAGTACTGCCAACTTAGAACACACAGAATAAACTACAAGCGTTCACTTTGTTACGTTGGCAGGCAGAGTAGTTAACGTCGCCAGACTTTTTTTTTTGTATATAATTTTAGTATTTTCCCACATTTTCTGAGCCGATTGCGTAATTTATCTACGGTTATTTCATACCACAAATGCATTTGATAAAACAAAAATCATAGCCATGACGATGAAACACTACTTTATAAACAGTGTCGTGCAAATATTCACTAAAATACACCTGTGGAGTCTGTGCAAACAAAGAATGCCACCAAGCATATGTCTCAACAATTTTTAGAGAAAATCTACATTAACGTTTATTGTATATTTACGCGATGCGAATGTAGTAATATTATGTTTAAACAAAAAAAAATTTCTCCCTGTTAGTTTCTGGGGGCTAATGAGAATGAGCAAACTGGAGGAGATGGCCAGTAAGTACACCAACCTTGTCAGTTTTACACCCGGTTTCTTCTACACTAAGTTTACTCCACCTTTTATGAGGTGGGCGTCTTTAAAAACCACAGTATTTTTTGTTTCCATTATAGCTCTCATTAGCTGATTAACGACTCTCTCGGGTAACTATTAGCTGCTCTTTTCAAACAAATAATTTAAGAAAAAAAAATGCTGTTTGCTGTTAGTTGAACACTTTTGAAATCAACCTTCGAAAAATGCTGGAGGCGAAATATTTCCATGCCTTAATCGAATTAAATGTTATGTAAACATTTGCGAATACTTAAAAAAAAAAAAAAATTCAGGTTTTTATGATTATAGGTGTAAGAATGAGGGCATTTGTAAAAGTTTACTTTTATCATTATTTTCACAAGATCACTTAACGGATGCATGAATAAAGTGATAAGCCCATGGCAATGTTCATTTTACAAATGCTGGAAGAACACAGTGTTCTTAAAAGTAGATCTTAGCAGGGCTCAGTTTACCGAGAACAGGCTATATCCACCTAAACCAGGTTATTTCTATCAAAGGTTCTTCTGGGGCAAACTAGTGTATGGGATTTCTTGGAGTGCTCCCATATTTTTTTACATATAAATTTTATAGTGAAAGGCCTTTTGTGGGCATAAGCTAGACTCTTTGGTGTAAAAATAACAACATTTATATTTTTTTTAAATGACAGTTGACTTTCTGACACCGTGAGGTGAACATCCGATTTGGAAGCGCTCCCTCGTCATACCACGAAAATGAATTGCGAATACGAAGGCCTGCCTTTGACCTCGACGATCACGGAGCCGCGACCTGCATCATCGCTAACTGGTTGTCGCCGGTGCCGATTCTGCGATCGAGTTTTCATCTCTGGTCAAAATGCTCGTCGACGTGATAGAACGGTCTGTACGAAGAGTCCTTTTCGCAACATTGGTCCCATGCAGTTTGTGCAAGGCGATACATTGAAATAACATATCGAGATCTGCAAGAATTCGTCTACTGGCGTCAGCAAGTGTTGCCGGCAAGACCTCTTGCTGTATCGATGGGTACCGATTCGACAGGTGGTTATGATGAGACAAATAATGCTAAAAACGGAATTAGTGCAGTAAAGTCGGATTTTGTGGAATGTGCACTTGCAAGACTTTCGCGTGAAGTCAACGAACTTCAGAATAAACGGTCGTCGGCTCTAAATACTGTTGAGCATACAACTCCTGCTACAAAGCAAAGCAAATTTAATACAGACTACGAAACAGGAGGTGAAGATGACCATTAAGTGAGCATTGCTGAAAATGAACATGAAGACAGTGATAGTGCTGAAGACGATGATGATTTTCTCGATGACTCGAATGAACTTGTTTATACTCAGATATTTGATTGACCTTCAAAAACGCGGGGATCTCTCACGCATCGTTGAAATATCTTCCATCATTATAGTCCAGTCAAATAGGGATTCAACCTCGGAATGAAAGTTAGAAAGCTGAAAATGTAATCTTTGTTTTGACATTCTAAAAGTTAGCTCAAAAGTCTCGTATAATCTCGTGTCCGCGAATCAAGATATTCAAGGCCAAAGGTAGCGAAAATCGGTTTTTTGTAAATATATTGTTTCCTATGCTTCAAATTATGTTTAAAGTCATTACAAGAATTGCAGAGCATACAATTCTCTACAAATTTGGTCTTAGGCGGTATTTTATATAATTAACCGTTCTCGAGATAGAGCGCGAAGTGTGGGAAGCGCCTATCCGTATATAGGATAACGTTATGTAAACTGTGGAATCCAATGCATAGTACAGTTTATAAAATTAATTATTTACTAAAAATATTATAATTACTGAGAAACTTAGATTATTTACTTATTTATAAATATTATTCATAAATAAGACATCCGTTTGATAATATTTAGTTCATTTAACATTAATAATAATATATTGAAATGAAATAGTTTAAACACATTGTAATGACATTTTTAAGTTTATCGTAAATCTATTACAATTTATTTAAGTTGAAATGTAAAGCGGATATTTTTTTGTTACTCTGATTATCAATAGCAAGCATGCAGCCTAATATTTCTCTTGTTCGTTATCGTCTTCCTCTTCTGGTCGCCCAAATTGAATTTCCAGTTAGTTATCATCATCCTCGTTGTCTGTTATATTCGGCTCTAAAGCTTCAAGGACCTCTGGTACATATTCACTTCCTTCATCAAGATCATTTGGATATGATGAAGCGTTGAGGTATACTTGTCCGTTGCACTGGCCACAAACTGAGGAGCATTGCAACCCTACTTTTCTACATCCACAACTCGCACCACAGCCTTTCTTGCAATTGCAGAAGATCGTACTTCAGAAGTTCTTCTGGTGATGGTGGTAATAATGTTGTGGGTTCCAGGATATCGTTTTGCAATATCCACCCACATTCCTCGGGTTCTAAATCTTTCTTTAACCAAATTTGGATCTGGTAGTAGACACGATAGATATGATGTCGAGCTGCTGCACTTGCAGGTGGAAGAGATGATAACTGCGCCGGTTTGTGGAGTCTTGTTGATTTGATGAATTGTGTGTACCTAAAATTGTCAATACAGTGTTCTGGTTGTGGAGCATTATACATTGCTAAAAAGACACCTACTGCATTTTCAAACAATGTCTCTGGAGGGCAGTTTTCTCGCTGAAATAATTGAGCTGATACAGTTTTTGACTGAGAAATATAGACTTGGTATAGAGAGTAACGCCTTGAAAAAGAAACCGGTTTTAACAATCGAACATCTGCCCCAACTTACTATTATATAAATAGAATTGGCCGTGTTAGGGGCCCCGTTTCGGGAAATAATATAGGTAGGTATATCCAAGCATTTACACTGTTCGAAAAAGAAATACTTAATCCCTTTCCTACTTAAAATGTAATTATAATAAATAAAAATGTAATTACAATGTAATTAAACTATTTCATTTCAATATCTTATTAATGTTAAATGAACTAAATATTATCAAACGGATGTCTTATTTATGAATAATATTTATAATTATTATTTATAAATAAGTAAATAATTTAAGTTTCTCAGTAATTATAATATTTTTAGTAAATAATTAATTTTATAAACTGTTCTATGCATTGGATTCCACAGTTGACATAACGTTATCCTATATACGGATAGGCGCTTCCAACTCTTCGCGCTCTATCTAGAGAACGGTTAATTATATAAAATATAGTTTTAGAACAAATTTGTAGAGAATCGTATGCTCTACAAATTTTGTAATGACTTTAAACATCATTTGAAGCATAGGAAACAATATATTTACAAAAAAAAAAACAGATTTTTGCGACATTTGACATTGAATACCTTGATTCGCAGACACGAGATTCTATGAGACTTTTNGGCGCTTCCAACTCTTCGCGCTCTATCTAGAGAACGGTTAATTATATAAAATATAGTTTTAGAACAAATTTGTAGATAATCGTATGCTCTACAAATTTTGTAATGACTTTAAACATCATTTGAAGCATAGGAAACAATATATTTACAAAAAAAAAACAGATTTTTGCGACATTTGACATTGAATACCTTGATTCGCAGACACGAGATTCTATGAGACTTTTGAGTTAACTTTAAGAATGTTAAAATAAAGATTTATGAAAATTTTAAGCTTTCTAACGTTTATTCCGAGGTTTGCCCCCTNTTGCCCTCTTTTTTTTTTTCCACATAATTTCACTGTACTATTAGTAAACTGAAGGAACGGGGATACATCGCATAATGTGATGAACGGCTATCTTCTGAAATTGTAATTACAAAATAATAATAAATTATTGATATAAAATAATTATTTATTTATTTGTTGTGCTGTATCCTTTTATCCCTCACAACTTTAAAGTGGTGCTATAAGCACTCGACTATTAAAGAAAGATTGCGAAAGATTTATAGAAAGATTGAAATTATGGCGCTGATTGCGGTGCTGTTCCCTTTGCTGATTGCGGTGCTGATTGCGAAAGATTGATGTAAAGATTAAAATATTGATGGGAAGATTGATGAAAAAAACAAGTCTTTAATTGTAATTTTGAATTTGTTTTATTTTTTTAAATGTTGTAATGGATGTTATAAAATCTTTTTTGGTGCAAGGTTATCCACGGTCATGAGCATGGGGTCGAGGTCACAGATGTGAGGTCAAGGTGAAGGTCATCCAGATCTAACATGTTGGTCGGAGTCATCAGTGCCACCCAAGTGGTTTTAAAAATGTAAACAAATGACAAACGAAAACAGATATGGCAGGCGGAGTGCCTTCGACAGAATGAGCAAAGGTGAGTGAGAAGGGGAAGGGAATGTTAATACATGTGGTTGATCGGAGTGGGGTCAGTCGTCTGCTGGACGTGGTGGCGTGGGAAATCTCCATAAATTTCAGTTTAAAAAAATTACGTAAATTTTTTATTCATTTTTTATAAATTCTTACCAAGTTTTTGGGATTTCTGATGAATTTTAGTGTTTCAAGGTCAAATGTTACTAGGGTCAAGATCATAGGTCAAGATCACCTGCATACAATATGGCGTTAGAAGTCAGTAATGTAATATGCTCGCTGATTTTTTATAAATTTATTCAATTGTTGCCATTTTTCTCTTGTTTTCGTTTTCAAGGTCATCCAAGGTCATGGTTATAGGGTCAGATCAATGTCACCTGGTTCCAGCATGGCGGTTGGGTGATGTAATAACATGGCGACTGGTTGGCGCCATTGCNTGTCAGATCAATGTCACCTGGTTCCAGCATGGCGGTTGGGTGATGTAATAACATGGCGACTGGTTGGCGCCATTGCTCTTTTCCCCGAGTCCCCTCTATGCCCAAACATTCGAAATTTTGATTTTTTAATAACTTTAAATAGTTTTTAAATTTTTTTTTTATTCTTTGGGATTTTTTTTGGGGGGGGGGNAATTTTGATTTTTTAATAACTTTAAATAGTTTTTAAATTTTTTTTTTATTCTTTGGGATTTTTTTTGGGGGGGGGGGTTTAAAGATTAACAGTCAATGTCACCGACATTCAATTTTGAAAAGATGGCCGCTGGCCAACCGGAATGACAGAGTATGAACAGCTCCGACGCCCTGCGCCTCCACGCCCTTGCGCCAAAGTCATCAAAATTATTCTACTAACGATGTTCGCCATTCAGCGCCTGGAAACACAATCGCCAGTCGGNCTAACGATGTTCGCCATTCAGCGCCTGGAAACACAATCGCCAGTCGGCAGCCCAGCCAATAGGGAATCTTTCGCACCGCGGAGCAACAAATCAGCCCCAAGGCCACGCGCAGCCTATCAGCGAATGGGTGCGCTCACATCAAAGGAAACGCCGTGCCATGCCGTTCCGCCTCTGTTTAGTCTATTCGCAGTAACTTAACTTTTTGAATCAAACCTTTGAAAAATCTAACCATGTGTAAACGTGTTTGGTTGTTTCCATATTTCATACATCACAAGCGTTTACTACTTCTGTTAACATAAAAGGTTACATTGAACTTTTACTTATATATTATTAATTATGATATTTCATTTATAATCAGTACGAATAAAAACAGTGAGAAAATAGGTGTGTTGGTAATGGCTAGTAAGAAATAGTTCGGTGATTGTTCCGTATTGCGTACTCTTATGGTAAAACCATAGGAAACCTGCGAGTGCACTATCGAGTATCCACTCAAATTATTTACTTTTCAAGTCAGTGTACTATTGCGTATCCGGTCGAATTCCGTTTAACGTATCCAAGTTCAAGTCAATTGTTCCGTTTAGCGTATCCAAGTGTGTTTTTACTTAAAACCTTAAAGTTTTCAATTAGGAAAACATACAATGGTGTGTGAGGGGTGTAAAATCACCATGTTGAACGCTCGGAAATTGATTTACTTCTCACCGGACGTAAACACATTCCTCATCGAGCATGACATCCTTAAACCGTCAATACCATGTAGACGATGCAGAAAAGGCGAAGCCAAGCTCGTGGACAATCGAGGTTTGTTTTACTGGTGTCGACAGCGCATGGAGAATGGCACAAAATGCAATTTTAAAGTGTCGGCAAGACAGGGCAGTTTCGTGGGAGATTCAAATTTGTCGCCGGGCAAGATCATCGAGTTGTGTTTATTGTGGTGCCTGATCAAGTATCCCCGACAGCAGACTATAGTAAACGAACTTAAGTGCTCGGGCAAGACAGTCGTCGCCTGGTCGAATTTCTGCCGCCAAGTGTGCATAGACTGGGTGTTAACTTACAGGAAAAGAATCGGCGGGCCTGGCAAAATAGTCGAGATAGACGAATCAAAGTTGGGTAAGCGTAAAAACCGCAAGGGACGAAAAGTTCACGGCCAGTGGGTTTTCGGCGGTGTGGAGAGAGGCGATCCTACTAATTTCTTCCTGGTGCCGGTGGAAAAGAGGAACGCCGCGACTTTAGTAAAATGTATTCGTGAATGGATTGTGCCGGGCACGACGATAATTTCAGACTGTTGGCGAGGTTACAGTAACTTGGACATGCACGGCTATCGCCACCTGCAAGTAAATCACCGGAAGGAATTTGTGTGCAGTGAAAAGAGTGGAATAGTTAACACCCGAAACAAACTAAAGCTGAGGCAAGGCGAATCTTTAAGAGTGCACACACAAAACATCGAACGGAGTTGGTGTTCGGTGAGGTATAGCATTCCGTGTTTTGGCAGACGGGAAAAGTCGTGGACCGGCTACTTGGCAGAATACATTTGGAAAAAGAACCACCCATACGGACAACGACTGCACTCGTTTCTAATCCATGCAGCTGCAATGCACGAGGAGACTCGTCACGAAGGAGACAGCGGTGATGAAGGCAGTTCTCTCAAAAGGTAAAACTAACAACGCTTTGCATTTGTAGAAAAAACTAAATAACGGATAAACGAAAAGTACTTTAATTTTTTTTTTCATTTTCAGATACGGGCAATAATGGCTAGTGAAAGAAAAAAAGTGTACCCGAGTAGCTGTTTGCGTCAATTTAAAGTGAGAATACGCAATAGAAAACTTTTAGCAAGTCACTTCTCCGCAATGGGATCGGCCCCGAGAAGCTAACGGCTAAAAAAAGTACCATCTTCCAGTAAACATTTTAAAAGTGTTTGAATAGCTTGTTGTTTGGTAGTAAGAAGGAGGACCAGATCGTTACTCCCTTGCCAATATATATCACCTCCATAACAACACGAAATAGCCATCTCACAGCTCGTGATTACTAATGGCTTAAAGTTTAAAATGAATTAGTTTATTTATCTAAACATTTGTTCATTTTAATAATGTTCTGCTCCATATCGGCGATCAATTTAAAGTGGGAATATGCAATAGGAAAGTTTTAGCAAGTCACTTCTCCGCAATGGGATAGGCCCCGAGAAGCTAATGGCTAACAAATTACCAACGTCTAGTAAATATTTTTAAAGTGTTTATTCAAAAGAAAGAAACTACTTATGTTTTATAAATGGCACATAGAGAGAATTTAAATAACATTTATTCAAAAACCACACACAAAATCAAATTTTACATTTATATACATGTTTAATAAAGTCGGAGACTCTAGGATAGATTAGCTGGATGTCCATTTTTTTTAGCTGCTGTACACTGCCTACATCCAGCAGTAGGTAATCTTCAGTTATGTTGTCACATCCCGAGCCACGAAAGGGTGATGTCTAGAAGCCCTGGCCGTTAAAGGGTGATGTCTAGGAGTCCTGGAAGAGTACCCATCTCGCCGAGTTCCGTTTGGAGTATCCAAGTTCGAGCCGGGTGCGGTTTACTTCTTCACTGTAGGTTGGAGCGTATTAAAAAAAACATTACCCATTTGCCTACAAGCATTGCAGCCCATCACTGCATCGCTCTCTTTTGGCAATTCAATCCCATATTTTTTGGCCCTCATCGAATCGCACCATAGCCTTGGGTGAGGTTGACGAGGAAACCTTGGTACTATTTCATTCCAATCACAGTGATAGCACTGTTCATACCCTCCAAAGCACAAGGTGCACTTGGTAGAAGTTGACATATTGGCTTGATACAATCAGTATAACTATGGTGCATCGACGTTCATGCCGAAGCTTATAAGCGAGTCATCGGAAAATAAATGGATAAAACAAAAGTAGATATTATTATTTTTTTTCATTATCAGATACAAGTAAGGATGAGTGAATTTTATGTGGTGTCTATTTAATGTGTGTGTGTATGTGTATGTGTGTGGGGGGGGGGTGTCTGTGACAATAGTTCATTTAAAATTAAAGTGAGATTGGCTTGTTATGTGTAGTAAGAGTGAGGTCTTTGTGCAGAGTTTAAAATGACTTGAGATTTGCATCAGTTCAAAGTGTTTGAATATAGCCCTTGTGAACCACTGTACGGAGGCCGCGGTAGCAATATACCGTACCTCCTTCGATATTAAATGAAATATATTCTTAGAGAGAAAAGCGTCCGGTTGATCCAAATCCGCCAGTTCCACGTTCAGATTTACCAAAATCAATTGACGACACTACTGTCACAATGGGTTTGGTATAAGGTAGTACCAAAAGTTGAGCGATACGCTCACCAGTACGGATATTAATAGGAGTACTAGTAGGATTAAAGGCGCAAACATGTAATTCACCTGTATAATCAGTGTCACATACACCAGCGTAAAGTAATAAACCTCTTCTTCCAGTTGATGTTCTTGTAGTCATATATCCAAAATGCCCAGGAGGATATTGAATCTTCAATCCTAATGGTATAGGATAAAATTCACCTGGAGCTAAACTGTAATCTTCTACTGCATGAAGATCACCACCTGCAGAACCACCAGTTGCATATTTTGGTTCTATTGCCTTTGGGTGTGTCTTCTCAACTAACAAGATTGGAATCTCTTCCCATGAAGTCATACTGAAATTTATATCGTATAATTATGCTCCTTATATATACGATTCCTTATCATGGACTTTGATCAAGGGGAAATCGTCTGATAGGAGCACATTGCGTTCGTACCTCGTTTAATTCCCTGCACGCTCTCTGCACTGAGAGGTTCTATTAGGTAGCTCTGTTGACTGCACATCTCACTGTAAATGTGGTGTCTATTTAAAGTGTGTGTGTGCCAATTTAAAGTAAAGTTTAAAATGAATTAATTGGTTTAGTTTTAAAGTGTTTGAATTGTTTGAATAGCTTGTTGTTTGGTATATATTCAATTTTTTGTAGCTTGTTGTTTGGTATATATTCAATTTTTTGTACCTAACTACAAATCTCACAATTGGTTTAGTTTAGAGAATCATCATCATAACTGGTTTAGCTTAAAATTACAATGGCTCATTTCAAATTAAAGTGGTAGAGGTAACTTTATATAAATAAATAAACAGATAAATAAAAAATATATATATATATATATTTTTTTTTTCATTTTTAGTTACATTAAAATTCTTATTCAAATTCTTCACCTCGCTGCTTCCTCGCTGCTTCCTCGGTGTATCCTATTTCTTTCTGAAAACAAAAACAAATTCAATTTTATGTACAGATTTTTTTTTCCACCTGGGTAATGTGACACGATCGGCCGCTACAAACACTCACTTTGGCTTTCTGATGATGAGTTCTTTTGAACTCTTAATTTTTAACGATGGGTCGTATGTCACATACGGCCCATCGTCCCAATTCTCTTCAGAAGAGGACGGTGGGGAAGGGGGGGGCGAGGTTTTTATCTCCCCAGATGCCCTACATTTGTATAGGTGCCTCTCAATTCTCGAGCGCAAAATCATATGCGCTCGGTTAAGAGGGCACTGAATGAACGGGTCATCCGGGTCCTCGTACATCTTTGACCTGAAACACAAAACCATCGTGAACCACCAATACTAGTCGATTATAGTTATGAAAATAACCTCGCTTAAAATAAAGAAAAAATGTATACATTACTTATGTTGGTAAGAGTACCTTTTATTAATCTGTTGATCCATGTCTTGGTATACGTGGGTAGATGTTGTCATATGATGCGCCACCGTTGTACTGACCACATCGAGTCCAGGCCGAGCTTATAAGCAAATCATCGGAAAAAAAATGGATAAAACAAAAGTAGATATTTTTTTTTTTGATATCACCAACCCGATTGAATCTCGAGTGTAGAGAGGTGTAATGGCCATGGAGTTAGGGGGGGGGCTATAAATTCTAGACAACTTTCAAATAAAGCAAACAAAACTTAATCTCGCAGCTGCAAAGAGAGGTGAATCATATAGCAGTTTTCCCAGCCTGTCTCTTGTGACACACTAACATTTGTGGGCACCTTGCAGTTGCTTCACCTTTCAAATAACAAGAACAAAACGAAAGATCCCTACACAAACTCATGATTCCAAGAAATTAATACATGAAATGCATAAATTATAATCCCTCAGTGTAAGCCAGTGAAGACTTTATGTCTTGATTTTTTTTTTAAATTCATTATTATTTACACAACTCATTTCACTAGCTGGTTATTGGTTTTGGATTTAAAATGTAATTGAATCGTTGTTGGATACACAATACGCCATAATTACCGAAATTTTAAACAAATCACTTTCCGCAATGGGATCGCCCCCCGAGAAATTAGCGGGTAAAAAATTACCAATTTCCAGTAAACTTTTTTAAAGTGTTTAAAGTAGTTTTGCTGTTTGCCTCAGTTTATGACTTTTGATCTTTTGTTTGGTAGTAAGAGGAAGTAACGAATCGTTCCTCCCTTGCCAATATATATTGTCTCCATAACAACACAAAAAATACCACCTATCTCACAACTCTTGATAACTTTTTTCATACCCGACTGAGAATCTCACAACTGGTTTAGTTTAGAGAACTATCATCAGAATAAACAAAATGTTAAAATGACAATAGCACATTTAAATTTAAAATGTGATTGACTGGCTGTGTGTAATGTCTGTTTAAAATGACAATGAGTAGCTGTTTGGGTCAATTTAAAATCTTATGGAAACCTTGGGGATACACTCAATTCTACAACTTTCATAAAAACAAACAAAATGAAACATCCCTGCATAAACTCTCGTGATTCCAAGGCATTGATATATGAAATGTATTAATTATAATCACTCACTGCTAGCTGGTTATTGGTTTTGGATTTAAAATCTAAATTAATCCTTCTTTTTTAAGTTATTCAATAGGAAAATTTTAGCAACAAGTCGTTTTTCATGTAGATACGCACAAAGAAACTTTTGGTAAAGTAACCAATTGTTCCGTTTTCAGTTTGGATACGCCACAGGAAATAATTAGGTATTTTTATAAATGTTTTTAAAAGATAAATGAATACGTGAATCGGAACAAATGAAGTTTTGTGGCAATTTCCACCTGTCGTCTTGGATATGCAAACCCACCACTTTTCAATTCAAGTCGTTTTTCATGTAGATACGCACAAAGAAACTTTTGGTAAAGTAACCAATTGTTCCGTTTTCAGTTTGGATACGCCACAGGAAACACTTAGGTATTTTTATAAATGTTTTTAAAAGATAAATGAATACGCGAATCGGAACAAATGAGGCTTGGTGGCAATTTCCACCTGTCATTTTGGATATGCAACCCCACCACTTTTAAATTCGGGTCGTTTTTCATGTGGATACGCACAAAGAAACTTTTGGTAAAAAGCAGGTAATTACAGGCGGGCTGGATACGCAGGAAGAAATTTTGCATTTGTTTTGGCTTTCTAAGGACTTAGTTTGGATACGAAATAGACGACTTTTTGGGTGGATTTTATGTATCATTGGATACGTAATGTAATGTTTTTTTGGTGATTTGGATACGTAATACGAAATAATCACCAATAGTTCTTATGCAAAATATTAAACTGAGTGCGCACGAATGCGGTGTGTTTGTTGTCCCTTTGCTGCGATTTTTCAGAATTGGATAAGCTTTGTTTGCATGAGACTGGGGAATAGCCTGAAAGCAGAGCTTAAGCAGGGCTCGAGAAATGTTGGAAGTAACCGTGATATACTATATATGTATAGGCTGTTCACGGTAAATTCAGCATTTTTGAGGCCTTAGTTACTTTTTCCTTCAGCCATTTTTTTTAATCATTTAACCACCTTCAAATACTTCCATGTAAGTTATAAACACAGTGTGTGTATTCCACCGCACTCGAAAGTTAACGTCCAAGGTTCAAATAAAGTATATATTAAAATACTGTTGTTTTTAATGAGAGGGCTTTCAAAAGTTCTCACTTTACTGTGAAAAGCCTATACTTACCTACTCTCTGTGGTACAGGCGAACAACTGGCTTGTCGACCTGCTCGGCTGGGTCGCCCCTACCCTCTACAACAGCCGAATCACGCCCCGTTACCCACCCCCGTTGCTATTGACGCCCGTCTCTGGGCCCCGGCGGTGACGTCACGGCCAGGCAGTGCGCCGTGACGTCACGGGAGCTGGCTGCTTCCTCTCCTCTCGACCTTATCGTTTCGTCATCGAGCGGTCCCTGAACCCCAGCTTCTTGCAGCGCGCTTCGCCGCCCGTGCGTCCACCTGCCCGAATTAATCCGAAGTCTATTCGCGGTATCTTCACACTTTGAAAAATCACCACACATGTGACGTATAATGTAACGTATAATACTTCTGTAAACGTTGGGCTAAATTGAACTTTCAATTACATTTTATTTATAAATTGTAATGTCTTGTTTATAATTAATATTAATAAAAACGTGTATAATATAGGCGTGTTGATAATGCCCAGTAAAAAATAGTTGTAGTGCGTTGTCCATTTGTGGTAATTTTATATATTTAGCTAAGCTTTATTTGCATGAAGAGGGAACGGTATTCGGTTCGAATTGTCTCTCTCCCGAGACTGTATTTCATTTATTTTGTTTTATATTGTTGCGCAGATCCATTTTGATCGTGAACTTGGGGAACATTATGTTCCCTGCAGTGCAAGCAAAAGCACTATACTTTAGATGATTAAATTTACTCTTAGCTCGAATCAGCGATATCAATCGGTGAAATAACATTCACTAGAAGTCAGTTTATAAGATAGTGCTGACCGACAAAACAAGGAAATGAACTGGGAACAAGTGACTTACGGCAGTGGAATTCTCGACGTTCAGTGGGAATCACTAATCAGTGAAAATCGGCCATCATATTAATTAGTTATCAGGCTCTGATTATCAGTCGCTCAATTCTCACTGTTACAGATTTAGAGTGTGGCTACTTATATTTGCGACCTATTATTTGCCACTTTGCAAACAATTAATAGAGCACATAATTTCATGTTTTAAATTGATATTTTTTAAAAATATATCATACATCGTTAATGCAGAGGAATCCTAAAAAGTGGTTTTAAGATATAATTTAAGACCGTAAGTGTGAAATTTTAAAGGTGGAGCTCACATGGCCTCTGCTAACACGACCTCTTAAATCGTACGAACTTCTTTCTCTCTTTGCAATAAAGCATAGTCAGTAGTATTTCTCCTTCAGATAAATAAAACTGTAGCCTATTCACGGTAAAGTGAGCACTTTTGAAAGCTCTCATATTTCGAATAATAGTCAATAAGTATATTTTATTTCAGCCTTATATGTTAACTTCCGAGTGCGGTGGAATATACACACTGTATTTATTACGTACATTGCAATATTTATTTTAAAAATATGGTTAAAGGATAGGAAAAAGCTGAAAGGAAAACTAACTATTGCCTCAAAAGTGCTCACTTTACCGTAAACAGCTTATAACTACCTTTTCCTGGATTAAACGTAGCAAAATAAAATCCGACGGGGCGTTATATAGTGGGACCTAGAGTTATTTTGAAACTTAACATTCTGATCATTTTATAAGTTCGAACTCGGAACCGTCATCGCTTTTATTTAATCGCAACATGGGCGTGGTGCAAACGCAATCAAGTCCACCCAGAAAGGTTTAGACACGAAAGTTGTCACTTGAGTCGAACGATGTTACCCTCGATGTTATTCGTCGGTCACCTCGCCATTTCGGTATTGGAGAAGACTCCGTTCGGAGGGTACAATATACTGTATCCCTTCATCTCATCCTATAACTTGCAACATCTCTGAAGCTCTGTTCAACTCCCGTGGTATTGGAAAGTATTACATTCCTGATCCTTTTGTCTCTTCCCGCCTGGTCTAGTACAGCTTTCTTGGAATACGTTGCAGAGGTTCGGTAGAAAACACGTTATTCAAAAAAACTGTTGGATATTTTGTGGTGGTCCCTGAAAACGAAAAACGTTTATGAAACCTTCCATGCCGAGAGACAAGATTCAGTCTCTTATTTCCGCTGGTCAGCGGGTTTTCTTGGGGCTCCCCCATTTCCCACGCCCCTTCATTCCGGCGTTGCTCCATACTCATCTCAATCACCCTCATCGGCTCTCAAGACCTCGCTCTTAAGAGTCGCCCAAATCTCTTCAATCAATCAATATTATTTCCAATGTGCTCCAAGAATTATTATTTTTGATTCGGAAAATCGTTCAGACGGGTGTTTCCAGAATCTTTTTTAGCTGCAAAATTTTCTTCACAGGGTTCGGAGTTGTCTTTAGACGTGCATTATACTTTTATCTTTATTATAAACGTTGTGTCACCGCGCACATCCAGGCGAGTCGCCGACGGGAAGATTGCACGCCAGTTGGGTGGGCGCCTTGCGCGTAGAGGCGACGAGGCAAGTGGTGAGTGAGCAAGAATCGGCCTTAAGCAAGAAGCAGATTCCATGTGAAGCCTCCGCTGATTCCAGTTAAACTACGATTCTTAAAATTATGTAAAAAGGTATTTTCGCGCTAGTGATATTCCACATAACAGCATAACAGCTTATTTGGTAATTATTATAACTACCTGCCTAACATTCTGAAAACACCTCCTCGGGAAGTTTTTAACTTCTAGCATAAACTTTCAGTGTGGGAGTTCTGTTTTGTCGCAGAGAGTGAATAATTGCTCCTCTTCGAGTGATGGAAAGTACGAGATAGCACTATTTAAAGTAAGACAAAGCTTAAGAACTCCGCGTGTGTTTTGCGTTTTGAGCAATTACGCCTGGAAAGAATATTAACATCGTTTTGTTAAGAAGTGGTGTGAAATTCCCCAGAGGTGAATGATCTATTGGGTTTTGTGGTATCATGCATTCAGTTCCTTCTATGGATAGTGCATTTGCGTGAGCAGTTACGAATATTAACTGCCTTCTGTCTCTTTGTGCAGTGTTTCGCCTTCCGCCATTGATATATACGTAATTACTTATTTCGCAAGATAGCAGCTACAGATTCGCTAGGAAGTTGTCCAGTATAAAGACTGTTGGAGAATCAGTAATAAAGAGCATCTGCATATTTACGTACTTCAATTAGAGATAACAGATGTCTGGTACTTTGTCGCGTTTTTTTAAGATGGTGTTAAACATTTTTATTAACCATTGTAAATGGCACGGCTATGAAATTTAGGTACACTTAATTAAATTGAAACAAAATAGCAACATTTGTAGACTTGCAAATTCATAAAGTTGCTGCTCAAACAAGTAAAAATTTATAGTTTTCCGCGAAGCCGGTGTGTCGTGGAATTAAGTTTTTACCACATCGTAATGCGACAACACATCTGGGCCATTGTTGTGTTGTCGAACTCATAAAATACTTTTAATTTTGCTGTTGAAGATCGTGTGCGTTTGAAGCACGGGAACAAGGATGCGATAAGAGTGCACTGACCCCGCAATATGCTGCCCCATCGCCTCCACGCGCGAAGCCAAGGCCGGAGAGACCATATACAGACATAAACAGAAGTATTAGTACTGTCACAAGTACGAAGAGAAATAACATATTTGATGAGTTCCAGGAACAAACATAATTGCACCTTACAGATATAAATGTAATATATCATATTAATATGTAGAAACAGAGGCTCACGAAATTAATCGGTCTCTGCCCTGTGAACTGTAAGACCTTATAATATTATTGTACTGCATAATTACTAGTAAACAAAACTGTTTGCAGACATTATAGGTATTAACCACCATCACAAATGTCAACAAAAACAATTTCTCATACCCAAAAATAATTGCAAATATCTTCTGAACAGTTTCGAATGAGTGATATGCATCTCACGTTAATATTCGGTCACCACAATAATATTCGGTCACCACAATAATATTCGGTCACCACAATAGTATTCGGTCACCACAATAGTATTAGGTCACCACAATAGTATTAGGTCACCACAATAATATTCGGTCACCACAATCATATTCTGTCACCACAATAGTATTAGCTCACCACAATAATAAGCACAATAAGCACCATCTCCTCAGCACTGCAGTACCTCATTGGATGCCCTTTTTGTCTGATCACTTCTTTCAAACAAGTCTGCTTGTTGGAAATTTTTTTTTGTGTAATCTTGGTCTATGTGATTACATTCTTCAGTCAGTCTCCTCTTCAATGCTTCTTTCGTGGTAACCGGTGTCCCCCTGACTCCGGTGTTAAGTTCATCCCACAGATACTCAATAGGGTTGAAATCTTTAAATCAGGTAATAGGGGTGGCGTTTCGATAACCTTTGGGCAGTTATATAGAAGCCATTCTCGCACCAGACGCGACTTGTGTTTCGAATCGTTATCCTGATAGGATTTGAAAGTCTGTAAAATACCTAATTTGTTATCACATTTATGCAAAATGCCTTTAAAGATTGCTAAGTAGTCTTCCTTCTTCATTGTATCCTCGATAAACATCAACTCTCCCTCTCCAGCTGAGGATATGCAGACCCAGACCATAATGTGGCCGCCGCCGTGTTTTACTGTTGGCTGCAAATTCTTCTTTTGGAGCTCCTCGTTCGGTTTCCTCCACACCATAACCCAACTGAAAGTTGTTGAACTTGTTTTCGTCCACAAATATCATGTCATTCCACCATACCTATTCCTTCTTAACATGGTCTTTGGCGAAGGCAAGTATTGTACAGGGGTCTATAACATCAAAACAAAACAACCTACAACCTTGATTGACCAATCGAATGAACCGTGGAACCGTGAAGTTTGTTTACCATACATTCATAAAGGTTCAATGTGACCACCATGAGCGGCCCGAACGACATCAACGTGATATTCACAAACTCGTTCCACACTCTTGTCAGCATGCTCGGTGTTACGGTTTGGATGGCGTTCGTACGAGAGCTAAATCACCCGTTATCGGTGATATGTTTGCGCACGTGAGGTTTATTACTCATGCAAGATTAAAAAAGTATTATGCTGCAAGACAGATTACTCAGGTCAGAGGCCTACTGCAATCTGCGAAATTATGAAGATTTGGATACATCAGTTCAGGCTCCCTATCATAAACTGCACCCCAGGCCCATTTTGTAACGATGACCTCTTCCACGGTGCCACATAAGAGGGGGAATTGCAGTGGCTAGAGCTCTCGTTTCCCATCACGAGTACGCGTACAGCATCCTTTCTTTTATACACACATTTTCACACAGAAGGTCCACCTCAACACCAGCCCATTCTTCACTCGGCCTCTTCTCCCCAACACAGCGAGACAAGTTTCGATTCCCGGGGCAGGGCCGCTCCCAGATTTTCACCCTGTCATTCCTAAAAAATATTCCTTCCTAATTTCGTTTGTTTGTCAAACAAAACTCAGCCGACTTAAACAGCCCGAGAAAGACATTATACTTAAGATTGAACCATATTCCCCGTAACACCTTTTCTCGTTAAATGTTTCTTTTTAACAGACCCTTACATTGAATTTTATACACTACTGAAATAATAATTTTTTTTTTCAGAGAAGCAGTAGGGTGAGGTTCAATAAATTAAAAGTGCACAACTAAGAACACATAAATGTATTATCCTACTTTTTCCATGCATTAATCTTTGCATATGTCTGATGTTTGCAGATGATAGATAGTCCACTATGGTTTCATTCGATGTAACCCCGTTTCTTAAGTTCACCGATGATTAAAGATATCTCCCTGCTGTGCAAGGCAATCAAATGTCCGAGTCTATCAACAAGTTCATTGAGGTCTTCAGGAAGTATGTAGTCGGTGTTCTTGTCTTCACGACACTTTTTTCAGCAAAGCAAGCAAGGAGATGTGTGAGGACGTCGAAAAAATCGCCACTGTTTTCACCGTTGACACTGTCTTCATTGTCGTATCCATGGCCTTTCCTTTTTCGCAACTCTTCGAGCCGGAACGAAATCTCATATACATTGAAGAAACTTAGGAAAAATCACTCAGTTATGACTCATTATAACCTGTTTTATTTAAGGAATATTCTCACAGCACACAGCGAGCAGAGTCGCTTCGATTGTGATTAGCGTGGGAGCATGTCATGCAAAAATAGCCTCCCACGAACCCTGACATGTATCTACTCGGGAAATAATCGTTGAAATACTACTACCGCCGATACCAAGCACGATGGAAAAACGTACCTTTACTAAAAAATTTAATACGAAAACTTACTGTCGGGTATAACAGAGATCACTATGAGATCATGAACATATGATTGCCAATATCCATCAAATCTGTTTTGAACCATGGCGATTACGTTCAGGCACATCGTTGTGTTTGTTAATAATTCCTTGCGTCCTAGAGTGAAACCGAACCCTTGCTTACACAAGTAAAAGTTCTCAACATCACACCTTAGTCCTTCACCAGAGATAAAGCAATTCTTTATTCCATTAAAACGACGGCAGTAATAAATGCAAGCCCTATTCCCGTTGCATAAATATTTGCAAACTGTTCTGTGAACGCTGCGATAATCACCATCGCAAAGAACCACCACGAAACATGGCGGTGAAGATCAGACACCCTTTCTGTAATGATTATTTGGCACCGACACAGGACCGGACACGCTCAATACCTCACACCATCCTCTCGGCAGCAGTTGCACAGCTACCAGAGCGCACGCCTCCCATCAAAGCGAGCTAGGTTCGACTCCCGGCAGGGGTCGCACCTGTATTTTGGCGCATGTGGGAAATTTGATTAATGCCATTGCCAACAGTATCACCCGTGATGGACTTGGCGATATCCGGCAGAATTGCTCGGGACACTTGATCTTCTTCGCCAACCTAAACATCCTCACCCATTTCATCTGCTAAGGTTTCTCTCAAATCAAAACACACGGTGTCCCCTGAAAAAATGTACTGGTGTGGGTGAACCGCTTACCACGATATTGTTGTGCTTTAAAAAAATTGCTTAATACCAATGTTAATTAATGCAGATCACCGGCGTGTGAAATTTTTTTTTCATTTTCTCGAGTTAGCTGTCGGAAACGCAGTTCAACCCACCAGTTTTCCAGTGGAAGATATCGAGGTTCTAGGAATTTGTCTGCCGAGAATCATTCGTCCATAGGAAGACTTTTACCCGTTTAATTCAGAGAGTAAATACGGATGTATTATATATATATACTATAAAAAAACGTGGGAGGACCCTGACAAAACCCCCATACTCTGTTCGCACTAGCAAGGGCCCCGGGGAAAATATAAAACCCGCAGATACCGTCGCCAATGCATATTTGATATGCCTATATGCATAATATATAAATATAATATGGTAATTTAAATATATAAACATATTATATGATAATATAAAAAATATGCCTAAAGCATATATTTATATGCTTTAGGCATTAACATTAATAAAAATATGTTAGTGCATAGGCGACGGTATCTGCGGGTTTTATATTTTCCCCGGGTGTATAAGGATTTTACACACCCAAAATCTGGTCACGTTAGACATAATACACGCAATCATTCATTGAACATGACCCTTATCGATGAGGTTACAGCGTTCATGACAGTTGTTTAGTGTTGATGTCGACTCACCATGGTGACGCGCCCGGCAGGTGTGCGAGGGTAGTGTACCAGTCTAAGAGTAGGTTTAGGGGGAAGCGGAAGGGGAAATGTTCCATGGCAGGTGGAGGCGTGCTCGCATGTCCTCGCACTTTCTTTTCTAATACCATTTCCGTTTTAGGCATAGGAACAGGTGCCGAGCCCCTGTTCCCCTCGAATTCTGTTCGCGTAAAAGCAGTTGGAAATAGGTAGGAGAGGGGTGGGGGCAGGGTTACTGGACTATAACGGTTACCTCTGACATGCACGTGCCTTCCAAGTCACGCAACAGCTGTCACGATATGTATGCACGCCCTCCGGGAAATGCTCTCGATGATGTGACAGTGTGTCAGTGGTGCGAGTGTTTAGTGGATAAGACGTTGTGTGCGTTGCTTACGACGATGGCTTTTGTTTCAGAGAATTCCGTTAGGGCTTAGAAATATTTCATAATTAGGGCCACCTGTTTTTCGCCAAAAGATTTACGGGAAGGCTAGACTCCAATGCCTTATGGCATACGTGCAGTTTTCCTTTGGTTATTGATCACGTGTCTTTGTTGAGAGACAGCTTCCTACCTGACTCGGCCAATCATAATTAGGTAACTCCGACACTGAGTGTCCGTGATTCGCGGGCAGACAGAGACACCTGCAATGCGTGACAGTTAAAATCATTCAATCACGAAAGTGGATCGGAGCTTTAGTGTTTTGGAGTACAAGTAGTCCCGAAAAATTTTCGCGAAAAACAGGTGGCCCTATTCATAATGCATAATGGAGTTTATTTGAAAAAATAAAAGCGATTAATAACACTGTTGTTTATAAATTTTTCAGATTTACGAGTTCAAGCCACACGCTGGCTTGTTTTAACACTTGATTGTAATATGCTTTGATAATTTTAACTTTGCTTATGTTACTTTAAATAATATGTGCTGCATGTGATACACAGATGATGTTTTATATACTCGTACTGTAGAAGCACTTTTGTTTGTACAAACGGCACGGACCAATTTTTGAATATTCTTTGTTTTCCAGAAACTAATGAGGTTATTTTTTTTTTTTCCGCGGTTTTGCTGGAGAACGTGCTAGTCGCAGAAACACGGAGGCACAATACGTTTGCTTCCGGCTTTTTTTAAAATTAGATTTTTATACTTGTAAAATACACGCGATCGTGGTTCAGCGAACTTGGTTCGTTATCCCTTCCACAATTAACAATTCACAGTGTTTGATCACAGTGTACTTAGGAATGCAGAAGCGAAACTGCAGCTTAAATGGCGAACTCCAGCCGCACACACCAACAAAATGGCGCCACCATTGGTGCCACTGACCTGCAAAATGTTCGAACGCTGTTAGCCAATCAGCTCCCTCGCCAGCGGTAGCCCAGTCAATAGGAAATCTTCTTCACCATACCATAGGCCAGGTCCCAGACAGAGCCTCGCGCAGCCAATAATGAATGGGCACGCCCACAACATAAGAACTGCCGTCCTGTTTCGCCACTGTGTGATTATGCACTGTGTGACTTGACTATGTATAGTCGTTGACGGATGAAGTTCACGAGCCAACTTGGTCTTTCAACTGGTTGGGAAACTTGGCTCGGCTCGTCGGTAGAGCGCGCGACGTTCGCATGTGCGTGTCGAATGTGAAACGTTCGTATCCCCAGTCCCTTTTTGAGTTGATTGCTGTGATCATGAAAGCCGCAATTACAATATCAAATTCCGCTATGTAAAATTACGACATTCGTTTGAATTTGTACCTCTGTATGTTTAGAAATATAATATTAGCTCATTTTTCTCCTCTATTATTATTATTATTATTATAGAAATTCTGAGAATGGGCAAAAAAGTAATGGGTGGCTGTAATGATGAGAGTGCANGCCATTCGTTTGAATTTGTACCTCTGTATGTTTAGAAATATAATATTAGCTCATTTTTCTCCTCTATTATTATTATTATTATTATTATTATAGAAATTCTGAGAATGGGCAAAAAAGTAATGGGTGGCTGTAATGATGTGAGTGCATTTGATATCCTCATGAAGGTCGATCCAGTTGTCTCTTCTCTCTCTTCTTCCCTGTTTATTTCCATCCTGTTCTCTCTCTCCTTCTGCCCTGTCTCTCTCCTCTTGTGTCCCTATCTCTCTCCCCTTGTGTCCCTGTCTCTCTCCCCTTGTGCCCCTGTCTCTCTCCCCTTGTGCCCCTGTCTCTCTCCCGTTGTGCCCCTGTCTCTCTCCCCCTGACTCTCTCTCCTTCTGTCCCTGTCGGACTCCCTCCGTGTCTCTTTTCACCTTCAACCTTGTTTTTATCTCTTTCTCACAGTGACTCACGTACACTCTTGAGTTTTGAGTTGGTTCTAGTGTCGCATTTTTCACGAGTGGTGTTTGTTTCCACAGGTGATGGTTTATCTGAAGACGTGTGGGCTGCCATGTGGCTACCTGAGGGTCCGCTGTTTCCATCCACATTCCTGTTAAGGTAACGAAAACACTGTGTTCCTTTTTTCAAACATGTTTGAGGCCACTTTACAGACGAATATCACATTCATCGTAGATTCTTAAACTATCATAGCAGTGTGTGAAAACTAGCAGTTTCTAAGATGATTGTATACAATTTTCAATGTAACTTCCTATGCATGTAATTTTGTTTTGAGAATACATGTAAATGATGGTCTTCGAATATTGTTAAATCTCTAAATTATATGAAACAGCTAGTAATAGGGGATATGTAAATCGCCTTATTTCATAACATAAAATAATTTTCTCTTTGGAGTAAATGTACTGGAAAACAGTATTATAAGCGTTTCACCAAATCTCGTTGGTTATGCGGATCTGCCTCTATAATTAAATCGATTCCGTCCCGATTGATGGCACGTCATTTTTTTTAACCCACTTAGATTTCTAATTTTTTCTCCAGGCTAGTGCAGGCCCTTAAATAATTTCATTGGCTATTTTATTTTGGTAAATGGAAAATTTTTAATTTGTTATTGGGTTAAAAATAATTTCAAATTGTTACAGTTTATGCTAAACAATAGTACAGTTTTTTATTTATGATGTTAGGAAGCATACTTACCACTGTCTGTTATGACACTTGAAAAATAGACGTATTTAATTGCAATTAGTATTGTCGTGCGCAGCAGCATCATAACACAGGCCATTTCATCCCCGTTCCCATCCCTCAGGGGGCCGCGGTGGTGTAGTGGTTGGACTACTCGCCTCCCACCAAGACGAACCTGGTTCAATTCCCGGCGGGGTCGCCCCCGGATTTTTGTATGTGGTAATCGTGCCGTACGCTGCAGCTGGTCGGTGGGTTTCCCCCACCCCTGCATTCCGGCACTGCTCCATACTCGCCTCATTTCACCCTCATCGGTTCTCAAGACCTCGATGTTAAGAGCCGCTTAAATCTCTTCACTTACTCGCCCATCCCTCAGGCAGGCTCAGCGGTGGTTGTCTCTTCCCAAGACGACGTGATCGGTGCCAAAAGGAGGGGAGAGGAGGGAAGGAGTTGCCACACCTGCCTGCTTATCACCCAGCAAGGCTGACGTCGCTCCCGCCTGCTGGAGGTTCCAACGATTTGCGAGCCATCGCGCGAATTTTCTGGGTCGCGACGTGCCTCTGTTAGCAGT
Source organism: Clitarchus hookeri (assembly GCA_002778355.1). NCBI lineage: Eukaryota > Metazoa > Arthropoda > Insecta > Phasmatodea > Phasmatidae > Clitarchus > Clitarchus hookeri. The sequence goes on along the minus strand of NQII01000553.1, from coordinate 430,394 downwards.
CTTGAACGGCCGTCAGTGTCGAGTGGCTGTGGCGTGGACACGTCGGGGGACGACGGCGCAGTGCAGTGCAGTGCAGTGCAGTGCAGTGCAGTGCAGGGCTGTCCAGAGAGCACAGACTGGGGTTGATATGTTCGAATATGGGGAAGTTGGTCTTGTTCCGCGGGTGACGTACATTTGGATGATGTAAATATTTAGTGAGCGAGTGAAGAGATTTTGGCGGCTCTTAACAGCGAGGAGAGCCGATGAGTATGAAGCGAGGTGAATATGGAGCAGCGCCGGAAAGCAAGGGCGGGGGGAAATGTGAGATCCCCGAGAAAACCCGTCGAATAGTGGCATCGTCCGCCACGATTCCCACATGCGAAAACCCGGGAGTGATCCCGCCGGGAATCGAACTCAGTTTGCCTAGATGGGAGGCGAGTAGTCTAGCTACTACACCACCGCGGCCCCGTAAATATTTAGTGATTGACATTTTACTCTCTTATTTGTAATTGAGTGAAGATGAAGTGGATTTAGATTAGTATAAGGACTGTGAATAAGACCTACAATTGAGTGTAGCATAAAAATTGCGCTCACTGATAAAAAACGGTGTTAATAGTAGTGATAGTTATATTTTGTAAATAATGTGTGACTATCTTTATAGCATTGATTCATTAAGACATCCGTCCCTCATGAACCTATTCCACTAGGAAATTTATAACAGTATTTTTTCCGTGGCCTTTTTCATGTATATTTTTTAAATATAAATTGTAATTTTTATGATTTTGAAGTGTTTTGTGTTCTAAAACAAATGTGTTCGCATTGGAGCCGAAAGAATGGAAAATAAAAACAAGTCTAAAAACAAATTTCGATAATTGTTAGGTTTATCAAATCTCTAGTTATGAGATATAGCAGTGCGAAAATGCAGTTTTTAGCTATGTCGAAAGGCTCGGAAACAGCATTTCTATGAGTATGTTGCATTGAGAGTATTATTCGTACCTCGTATGAAATGTGTTTTCTTTTCATTTATTGTTATAATTGGGTCACGTTTAATGATTTAACAAAAAAAAAAAAACTTACCGTTAATAAATTTTTGAAAAACGTTTATTCATTGTTTTTGTGTAAAATGTAAATTTCAATGTTAGATTTGAGAAATAAAAGATTTTAAACATAAAAATTAGCAATATTTCTTAACGGTCCAATATTATTTCAGAAAATGTCACGTAGAATATTCATTGTTTGAAATGGTTGTTAGCAAATGATGCATCGAGAAGGAATTTCTTTTACATTGATTCCGCATTTGAACTCCCTGGTTCCTTGGCAGGCAGCGAGCGGCCTTTAGTTTTGCGACGCTGTTTGTTCGCCCGACTCCGGACTCGGTCCGTTTGATTACCTTCTATGCCCGTTGTAATATGCCGCCTCCCGAAAACAGAGACCGGGCAGCGTATAACAACAAACCCTTTCTTCGTGGAATGTGCTTCGTTAGAGCCACCCCGCCCCGCCCCGCCCCGCCACACGAAGTTGTTTACTGGCCGTGGAGAAGCCAGGCGCGGGCCATCTAGACTCGCATAAACAGTGGGGTCATTTTAAGCATTTCTAGCAGACGAGTGCGAATTTTTTAGATTCCCGCTGATAAGCACTTGCCGCTGATACGGAGCATGTTGATGCCACAGAGTGTATTGCATCTCAAAATAATAGATTCCAGTGAATCTACTTTTAAGCAGGGCCTTAAAAAGTGCTCTCTTTGCCGTGAACAGCCTTACAGTCCATCCACCGTTACTTCCAACTTTTCTGAAACCGTGCTAAAGTTGTGTGTGTGTGAAATACACTTTTTTTTTTTTCACGACAATACCTTGCATACGTCGCGTCGTATGTACTGATCTACGAAAAGAAAATGCACTTAAGACGAGAAACGAAGATAACTTTCAAGACACCACGCGCAATACACACACTATTTCCGAACTCTCCAACATAGCTAAAAACTGCCGTATCGCAGAAAGTACCGACCGGAAATACTCAAAACTAGTATAGTGACATGTAATAAACTTTGCTGCATACTTTGCGCTGTGAAATTGTAGGGTCTCTGCTAAAAGTGCCATAGTTCCAGCCGTACAACGGGAACACAGCACGCCATTCCAGGCGATAGTTACACGGGTGGGTGTCGCCCTTATCGCTCGCACGCTTCTATGCCTCGAATCACCGAAACAGCTCCAGGTACATATAACTCTTAACGTGCCCTGCCAATTCAATATCCACATCCGTGAAAGCGAAGAGAGGTTGTTACAGCGCACCCCGCGCGGACCTAGCGTCGTCGTGTAGCCGCCGAGAGCTTGCCGGGCCCTCGCCGGCCGATGTTTTCCCGTCTCTCGTCGCCCCCGGAATGCCGGGAGGGGAGATGCGTGGCATTTAGGCGAGTTAAAGCCTCCGAACATCTGCCCCGCGCTCGAGTGCTCGCGTCGTGACGGATGGCCCGCGCCAGAGTGCAGCGAGGCGGGCCCCAATCTTCCGGTGGCTCGACGGCGGCCGTCGTGATCGTCTGGCCGCCGGCGGCACGTGCTCCGCTCCGGCTGGCTGACCTCCTTGACCCCAGCTGTGTCTGGCCCTCTCCCACCCCGTACACGGTATAGTCTGTTTCACCACACCTAGGCGAACCGGGTTCCATTCCCGGCGGAGTCACTCACGGACTTTCGCAAGTGGGAATCGTGCCGGACGATGCCTCAGGTCGGTGGGTTTCCTCGGGTATCTCCTGATTCCCCCGCCTTTGCATTCCGGCACTGCTCACCTACTTCACCCTCGTCGGCTCTCAGGACCTCGATGTTAAGGATGTGTCGGATATAAAAATAATAGATTTTTTTATATCTGTACTAAGCATTGTTTAAATTGTATACATTGTATTTGATACCATTTTCCTAGAATAAAAATCTTGTAAACCTAATATATTTTTTAAATAATTTGATGTGAAATACGAAATTTTCTGTTTTACTGCAGCCATAATAACAAATACCAACTGAGATGTACTAATGGAAACAATTACAACGTAAACTAATGCCGTGGGCTATCGCTTGACATATATGTAATCACCAAATAACAATTCTTGCGTTAAAAAAAATTTATAGTAAAAAAAAAGCATATTTTTAACGTTTTTAAAAAATGTATGAACTGTTATTTGGTGATTACATATATGTCAAGCGGTAGCCCACGGCATTAGTTTACGTTGTAATTTTTTTCATACATCTTAGTCAGTATTTCTTATTACGGCTGCAGCAAAACCGAGAAATTTCGGATTTGACATCAAATTATTTTTAAAATGGAAAGTGTAATTTTGTTTTTATTCTAGGAAAACGTTATTACATGCAATGCGTGCAAGTTGAACAATGTCTGGTGCAATATAAAATAATTAATTTTTAGCTATCTTACACCTTTAAGCTCGCCCAAATCTCTCCACTCTCCACTCCACTTCTTTGGCAGTTCTCAAGACGGAGTTTACACCTGTTTCCATCGATAAAAGGGGTGTTTCCCCCCCGCCAGAGATGTTAGTTAGATAAACACACTCAGCTGACACTGTCAACGTGCGCAGTATGTTAGCAGAAAGTATTTTGCCATGGAAATAACTGTTAAAAATGCGCACTCTTTCGTGAGACCGTCTATAGAAGCAGGGTACGCGTAGGGCAGCGTTTGCCAATTTTTTTTTTAATGTGCGACATTTACAATTATTTTGCGTTGAACGTACTACCAAATATATATATTGATGTTCTAAGAATAAATAATAACCTAAAATTCTGTAAACATAATATATATTATTAATGTTGCATAGTACAGAATTATTCAATGGATAATGTAATGTCCCAATAACAATTATGCTAGTTACAACTTTTAATGTAATTTATAATAAAAACGTAATAAATTGGTACAAAAATTTCTCGTGCCACTTCCGTGGGTTCACCACTCTTGGTGTAAGGTTACCAAATACTCGTTGTAAAAAACGACGTAACTCTGGCAAATGAGGACATCTCATTAAAGAGGACATGCTATTTCATTGCAGCCGCAAATTATTTACACTAGGAAACATTACATTAGTTTTCGCATATAGTTTAATGTTAGTAATATTTAAAAAAGGGTTTCATCAAGGTATTATTTCTTAAAACAAACAACTTTCAAAGATTAATTAATAACATGAAATAATGTTCACATTATGAGTTAACATAAAGCTAAGTACCAGGAAAATAAGATTGTATGCTTGCAGCTGTTTTACACAACATAACATTTTTTGATACAAACGCAGCAGTACAAAAATTAATTTAAATAAAACATTTTAAAAAGTTATACACACATTTTGCATGGTTTATCAAATAACGTGCAGACGTTTTTATGACACTAACGAAGTAAACGTTAACAACAAAGCTATAAAAATTGTCAAAATAATTAGTAGAAAAATGCTATGTTTTATTGAGTAAAAAAGTAGGACATTTTTGTACTCCACGAAAAATCCGGCCAGACGCAAAAAATGCTTAAAAACGAGGAAGTGTATTTTTTTTGTCATACGTTTGGTAACGCTAGGTTACACGTAAGACTAGGGGGATGTCAGTTCCTGAAAGCAGCACCCGTGTCATATCTTAATTAATCGTTTGATGACATTGGCCATTCGCCAGGAAAAGGCCATTCGCCAGGAAAATACTACGTCGATTAACACTAGGATGGCACTCGTTTGTCTCAAGTTTGCTGTCGAATTCTTAGGCTCATTTGAGGAATGAAAAGTGGATGAGGGAGACAGAAAAAGGAGCCTTTTTGTGATTGGTCTATTACTTACAATACGTTATTGACATCCCTCACAGATACTCACTCTTCATTGCTGTGATGTATCTATTTATTCCATAATTACTAAATAGTAGGATAATCTAGGTTGGCCTTTATTTTTCTATCGCAGTACTCTTAGTTTTGAATTATGTGAATATGGTTTACAAACGGNTTTGCTTAAATGATAATCTAGGTTGGCCTTTATTTTTCTATCGCAGTACTCTTAGTTTTGAATTATGTGAATATGGTTTACAAACGGCATATTCGCAAACAAAACCACCTCTGCCATAGCGTTATTTGTTCATGATGCAAATTAACAGAATGATTGAGAATGTGTTAAATTTATGTGGCTGTGCAGGCTACACTACAAAGCAAACTCTAAGCCCAAGATTTTCCATTCTGCTTTTTTTTTTCTCCACTGTTACTTAGTCATTTTGTTGCAAAATGCGTCTGCTATCTATGCAAAACGATCACAGTTTTTATTTGGTACTAAGCATATGGTTTTTTTTTATTATGTTAATTCTTATCCTTCCGCAAGTGTTATTCAATAAGGTATTAGCGAACCAAATGACTTAACATAGTGCCGACCTCCCGTGGCGCAGTCGGTTGGTGCGCCGCCGGTCTGCTGTGCGGGAGGTTCTGTGTTCGAACCCTACGTAAGTTAGGTCATAAGTTAATTTATAAGCCGTTCCCTGATAAGCCTTCAGGGGTAACACCGGGGGACGTTCTAGTCCTCTCCAATTCCAAGAATTAACTTAGTAGTCAGATGCAGCCTTTTTATAGGGTAAAATATCATAAAAATACAAAATGTTATCTTCACATCGCCGTGTTCAATGAAGAAATAAAGAGGGGAGGGGGGAGCATTTTATGTATAACAAACCCGAAAAAAGTGCAAAGTAAAGAAATAATTTTTTTTATTATTAAAATTATTACGATATCGAAATGTTTGAATAATGCTTTTGATTGAAAAATTAAGGCATTTCGTATCTGTAAGAAAATAGTCGGCCATAGAGCATTGGCATTACGGCGTCCAGTGATGTGGTACAGGACAGTTGTGATTGAAAGGTGGTGTGGTGCTGGAACACATTCACATTCTATATCACACGAGATTGGCCATATGGCGGACGGGGATTAAGAGTGTGACAATTACCGTACTTTGTTTCATGATGTGCCACTATAGTCTAGTCGCAGTTTCGTCACACTTTTTGAATCTAACCTTTGAAAAATAACCGTAAACTATGACGTGTTTTGTTATTTGAATGGCTTCATGCAAAAGGGGCTTCAGTCAACTAAACCTAGTTTTGAGAAAACTGAAAAAAACATTGCTGTTTTAAAAATATTAAACCAATCAAAATGAACTTTTTTCCCCTTTATAGACAAAAATTATACTAATCAAACACTGTTAAGAAAAACATTTTGTTTCAAATAGTCATGGCTACAAAATTTGTTTTTAATGGTGGACTGAAGTCCTTTTTGTACGTAAATATAAAATGAAGCCCTTTATGCATATATGTTGTATTTTTTTACCTGTTTTTGTGTGGTTTGTCAACACTTACATTGTACTAAGACTCTTTTGGACTATTTTAAAACCTATTTTAGGTATAAAAATGAACTCCAAATGAAAATACAATGAGATTTATTGATTACAACTATTACTATACACACTTTATTGAATTATTTAATTACAGGTTTTGTTCTTTTCAATTAAACATTACTAATCACTCGTCTTGGACTTCTGGCTCGATCTGGTCAACTGTGGGCCAATTCATGATCAACTCATAAAAGTCTTTGTGCTCATTAGGAATATATGGCAGAAGGTTCCTAACGTCATTGATTTTCGCTGTCTTGATCGGAACTTTATCGGCTTCATAAGCTGCAGGCGGTGGCAACTTCGGTTTTTGTTGTTCGTCTTTGACCATTTTAAATGACTGTGTCACTATACTGTCAATAGTTTTACTTGCGAATATTGTACCAAACGTCTCTTTGTAAAAGGACAACTGCATGTAAGTGCTTATTTCAAATCGAATTTTGTTTCCTTTTGGAACACTCTTGGAGCGTGTTTCTTGTGATATACAACTTTTCTTATAATAAGTCTTCCAAAATGATTTGAAGACCAAAATGTCTTTGGTTTGAATTACTTTAACAGAAAACTTGTTGCAGCTGCTGTTTTCTATAAGTACTTTTATTTCGTCAACAGTGTAAATTCTATCAAACTTGTTGATATGGCGGTTTATTGTTGCAAAGTCCCGATCGCAAGGCAAAAAGGAATGGCCTCTTACTGGAAAAAACATTGTTATTTTCTCAAATCGACAAGTGTCTGTCAGTAACATTAAAAATCTAGACAATGCGTGATTCTTATTTTGACCACTGCAATTATCTGCAAACAGTCGTAATTCGGTAATTTCCTGTGGTACGTTTTTGAGGTAGTCATACAAGAAAGAGCAAACTTCATTAGGCGTCTTGTTTGCTGTTCCTTCATGGTATACATATACTTTTACTGTTTTTTTCTTGATATCGTGAATCGAAAACACGTTCACTGTAATCTGTCTCAGGTAAAATGTTTCTTGTACAGGGATCTGAGGAATGCATAAATTTTGCATAAAATCCATACACAAGGAAAGAACATGTGGCTCATTCTTAGAGGTAGCTTCTTCCTGTAATTTGTTATAAAAAATTTTGGCACGCCTCTTATGTACCATTAACTCGGCAGTTGCTACTCTTTTGGCAGTGTCATTTAAGTGGGGGCTTTTAAGCTTTACGTTAAGCTCCTCACACGTACAACAACAGTCAATCTGTGGCCTTCCGAACCTGAGGTTATAGTTCTCATTGAAAAATTCATAGAAATATGCAGCACTACAAATTCATGGGTGTTTATCAACCAAAAGGCGATATTAAGCCTTAGTACAAAGTCTGGCATCCAAATATTTTCTAACTTTACCAGTATAATGGCTGAGCTTGATCGGGAAACTCTCAATATGTTTTCTTAAAATTTCTTGGTTTTCGACACTTATTTTGTTAGCGCTATGTGACTTTCCTCTTCTATCAATAGCGCTTTTACCTTCTTTAGCAAGGGCTCTCAGCCTTTTAACACGTTTGTCACTAATAGAGAGCAAAGACAAAAATGCTTTGTAACATACCTGTGTTCTTTTTTTACCAACCATGAGGAAGTATGTGTACATTTTATCAACATAACGTACATCTTCTTCTCGTCTTGAACGTCGTTTCTTTACGTCATGTATCTCGATCAGGCTTTGAATGAACAAGTCCTGTTCATTTTTGGATGGAAGGTTTAAAATGCGTTGCAGCACATCAACT
>NQII01000553.1:364121-422029 GCA_002778355.1 Clitarchus hookeri | reverse complement strand
GTCAGTAATATCGGGTACGTCAGGCAGTCATATCGGGGCAGTTGTTAGTTCATCTTCACCGCCGAGAGACGTCAGTCCGAGCAGAGAGTAAGTTAGTACAACAGTTACTAAGGCCGGGATATCGGGACCCGGCCACGTCCGTCAGCCGCATCATTAAGGGGTCAGTCATATAAAAACAGTTGATCATCGGCGGACCGCGGGGAGAGTTGCGTGAGTACGAGTCCGAACAGCAGTCCAGGGAGACGCAGCACCGGCGGGCCTGCATCCAAGGCCTACCACTTCGCTGGAACTCATCCCCAGATGACAGCCTACCCACACTCACCGATGAGTTAAGTATAAAATTCGTCGCCTAAAGAAGCCCCACTCAACCACGAATTCGCCCCGTGAATACGAGTAGCCAAAGTACTACAGTACCACACCTCTCAAGTGTTGATGTTGTGTATTTGTGAATATAGACACGAGACAATATATTCGTACTTCAAAATACCACAGTCATAGTCTACCTCATTACCAAACCCGCAACCCCCACGCACCTTATAGTCGGTGTCTGGGGGACATTAACTCTGACCATATAAGCCGCCATGTCTTCGACAGTGGCGGTACCTGAGTCTTCGTTAAAGTAAAGTTCTACTAAAACTAAACAAAACATGAAAAACCCTTACTTGCATGGAGGTCCTGTTGTTTTTGCTGGGACAGTCCTGCCCTGGTAGTCTTTGTACTCTAAACCTTTGCAACGTAAATTTTTCTTGGCATTTCTTTTCCATTTGGATTCATGTCTCATCCTTTTCTTCCCAATAACTTCATCTCGGTCACTTACAATTTCGGAATCACTCACCATTATAACACTGAAATAAAACACTTAATTATTTGTCAACAGAAAACAAACTTTTATTGTTAGAAACAGTAATATCAACGAAGCTGCAGAGACATAACCTCACAATCACCATGTGGACATAAACAAAGAAAAAATGCAGGTTTACAAACCAAAGAAATGAAATCAATAGTTGTTGCCACTACATAGAGAACGACGTTTAATTTTCCAAGCATTTCTTATTCCAAGCTGAAAGGACTTCAGTCACTGACTGAAGCCCTTTCTGCATAGAATATTAAAAATTGAGTTGTGTTTAGACAGTGTGTGGCAGTGAAACGGAAGCTCATTTTGCATAGAAACATGGGTCTACCTTATAAGAACACAAATCCATGGTTAACTCACTTTCGTCAATTTGGTGACTGAAGCCCTTTTTGCATTGAGCGATTCATTTATTAAATGTGTCATGCATCTCAAGCGTTTTATAGTTATGTTAATGCAAAAGGACGTTATTTTTGGTTACGTTAAACTTTTACTTAATTTTGTCTATAAACTATAATATTTCATTCATAGTAATGTGAATTAAAACAGTGAGAAAGCGGGTGTGTTGGTAATGCCTATAGTAAGAAATAGTTCTTATACAAAATATAATTAGACTGAGTACGCACGAATGCGGTGTGTAGCCCCTCTGGTGTAATTTTCCAGACTTACGCTTTGTTTGCACGAGGCGGAGATATCCTGGAAGCAAAACTTTAGCAGGGCTTCAGGAAAGTTGTGAGTAACCCTGAATGGGCTGTACTTCCCGTGACCTGCTGGCTCGGGGCGTGTGTGTGTGGGCGCAGGCGTGAACAAAGTCGCTCCTCTTCGTCGGCAGCAACAGCGGGCTCTTCGGCCGACCAACCCCGTCCCGTGTAAACCCCTCACTCGACGAGGACCAGCTCCTTGTAAACACTCTCGCGGTCCCACACGTGTGGCTTCGCCGACCAGCCTCGGCGCCCGGGCCGCTCCATGTGTGGCCTGCGGGTCTGGATGTTCTTGCAGTCTTAAAGATTAAAGAGGTTTACACGATAAAAAAAAAAAAAAAAGCTTCGCAAGAAGTAAGCTGTAAAAGTTTTTTTTTTTCCAACGCAAGAGCTCAAACCCAGTGAAACACAATGGAGTTTCTACAGCTTACTGCACGTGGAAATATTTTGGAAGCCGCAAGTTTAGCTAGCCGGTCACCGAAAAGCATATTATACAATTTTCGTGTTTAATTTCAAATTATGCACTCTACAATAATAATTTATACTGAAGTGCTTTGAAAAAAAAAACTCTGAGAAAATACGAATAAACAAACAACTGTTTCCATTTTGATCGAAAGCATAACACACTAAGATGCGTTTCTCTTGGTAGAGCTTAAGCAATAACGTCGTTGTTGTGTCACTTGAATTTTGGGAGCCTACAGATTACTGCTTAATACTTACTAAGCTTGTTTATTGTGTTAACCACTTTACACCTGCTGCCCTTGTTAGTGCTTATGGGTTGGTCTTCCTGGCGCTTAAACTGCACTGCAGTGTGTTTGAATAACACGCGCTTCAGAAGAGACCTTGTTGAGTGCTTTCAAGACGCCACACACATTAGAAACACCATTTCAGAGCACTCGACACACACAAAAGTACTGAAGGGTCCTGCATTAAACCTTGCCACAAACTTGCCACGAATAAAACGACACGGTCATCGCTGATAGTCCCATAGGTACACGCTGCACGAAGAGAACACTGCGCGCTGTTTCAGAGCCTTGCGCTTAGTGGTGATGGCGCACTTGATGCGCGTTGCAGAGTCGTCCTTATCGTCCTCGCGTTTCTCGGCCTCAAACGCCGAAAATAGCTCTAGATAGGCGAGCCCCATAAATTAAAGCTGATCACGTCGACTGAAGTTTACAACTTTCTGAAAGCCAATTTAGAAAAATCAAGAAAGGGCAAATGGCAGTTTCTGTCTACTTAGTAGGCAAACATTGTAAAGTAATGGTACATTACTTTAGCGCCATATGTAACGCCGCACCAAAACTTGCAAATGTACAGCGTAAGTAATATTTTGACAGTAATGCATCAGCATGGCAAATTATTTTTTTTTTTACAAAATTAGCGAAAAAATTATCTAGTTTATTATATCCGCTTCCAAACACCAACCTGTAGATTTTTTTGTTTATTTATGTACCGCGCCATCTTAAAGTAGAAAGAGAGTGGCTTCCATTGGCGTATCGCACCCGACTGTACTACAGTAATTTAGGGTATAGGCTGTTCACGGTAAAGTGAGCACTTTTGAAATCAACATTCGAAAAATTTTACTGCCTCCGCCTTGCACATATTTTAACGTGCGCGTTGACTGGCATGCGCCAAGTAAAGTTGGTAACGACGGAGGGAAAATAGTCCCTTGTTTTAACGTTGGACTAAAATTGTTAGGTAAGAATTTGTGAATACTTGAAATTTTTTCTTTTGTTTTCTGTTTTATTACTGCATTTTAAGTGTAGGAATCAGCAAATTTGTTAAATATTTACTTTTGTAATAATTACGCAGTTTCACTTAACCAACGCATGAATAAAGTAACCAGGCTCACGGCAACGTAAATTTTACATATGGCGGAAGGATACAATATGTGCATACAAGTAGATATTAAGCAGGGCTTTCAAAAATTCTCAGTTTACCGTGAACAGCCTATATCTTTGTATCCTCAGGGCAACTTTGCACCACCTGCCTAATTTTATTTTAAATGAAGGCTCAGTGCATACGTTCACATTACCACGTTTCTTGCAAGTGAAATATTTAAAAATGACTTATACATCAAGGTGAAGGCTGTAAATCCTTCGTTATAACCGAAAAAGTGTGGTATAATGTGACCTTTAATTTGTGCAGTTACCCCAAATGAATGTACATGCAGAGTTCATTAAAAAGTAACACACACACAACCAAAATTGTCAGAAAAATACGGTTTTGTGTTGCATATGAAAGAATAATGTATATTTTTTGCACCACTGTAAAATAGTTTGCTACAATTTACCTACTAAAATTTGTAAAAAAATCAATGAATAATACATTTTTAATCAAAACTTAACCGTATTCCCATTCTGAGTATTCCAACAAGAGTACTTCGCAAAGAAACCTTCATCTGGCAAGACCAGCATAATAATTACTCTAGTTGTAGGTAATTATAAAAAGTTAAACTTAATATTTACAAATATTTTTTAAAATATTTATTGTTTGCATATTTATTTCAGTTACAAAGTGACAACTTTCGTATCTCTTTGCTTCAAATGACAGTCGCTAAAGCTGTACCTGTGTGTGTGGGTCTAAACCATAAAAATTCAATTTTTTATATATTAAAAACTGATACTCCTAATGAAAACCTACTTTTCCGTTGTTTAGCCTGCACTGCATCCGCTGACTAAAATAAAATTAGACGAAATGAATGTGCACAAACTTCTCTGGCATTTGGGAAAGGAATTCCGGACTTGTAAATAATTTATTTTTATGGCCCGTGTTTATCTGTCATATCAGTATTTTGAGATTATGCTAATGCAAGCAATGTTTGTATTTAAAGTTGTTCATTTCTTCACCAGATAGTGGCATCTTCAATGATCAACGCTACCCAACTTCTGGTACGGGAACTCTTTTTTGGTCCCTTGTTACCTGCTTGGATATTCTGACTTTATTGTAGCGCGCAGAATGGCCTATAACGTTTCTCACGTGAGATTCTGAAATATGCCCTTTTACAATCAGATAAATGTACCAGTAAATTTTCGTTTACAAAGTTCAGTGGTTAAGTGGCATAAATATTCTTCTATCATTTTTGACGGGCGACTGTTATTGTTGAAGTTAAGTTTCCATTACGACTTGGCATTCAGACGAGGCGGAGGGGGGGNCACAGTAACTGAGAGTTCTTGCGTGGGAGGTTTCGCAACAAGACGGCAATCACGAAATTGTGTAACTTGTGTGTATTAAGTTAATTCCTGGCATAAACTGAACTTGTTTGCGTCCAGGCTGCAATGATTGATGACGGCAGTGTTGCAAACAAGTGGCTCATAAGCATTTATCCCGGCAGTGGCATTGCCGTACCGTGTCCAGAACGTCTGCACAAGAAGAAAAAAATCTTAACATTTAATGACTGAGCTCCGCGGACACTGCGAGGCCCACTTCATAAAAGCGGCAATAGTTCATTAACACCTACAATGAGTAATAATAAAACTCCGATAGCGGGGTTGCAACAACAAAAGAAAAAAAGAAAATAGGAGCTATTATAGTGTAGGCCTATTCCGGTCGGCTATTTTCGCTATTGCCCTTTTGTTGAATTACTTTTCATACGAAAAAAAACCCCGTAAGTCAGATAACTTTAAAATTCGTTTTTATTTGATTAGGGTTATTATTGCTCCAGTTAATCGGGAAGCTCTTTTCATATAAAAATAACACACGTATCCATGTCCTACCGTAGATTCAAACCCGGAACTTTGTTTTCTGATGTTAGCCCCCTGGTGACATCTCCACGGATGTAACCTGTTTCCAAAGAATATCACTTCCTATAGACTATTCACGATAAAGTGAGTACTTTTGAAAGTCCTTTCATCTGGAATAATAGTCTCTAAATAAATTTTATTTTAGCCTTAGACTTAAACTTTCTAGTGCGGTGGAATATACACACAGTGTGTTTATTACGTACATGGCAATATTTACTTAAAAATGTGGTTAAAGGATAAAAAATGGCTGAAAAGAAAAAGAAACATGGGCCTCAAAAGTGCTCACTTTACCGTGAACGGCCTATACAAACCAGTGTAACTCCTCCCCATTTTGAAAATTTAAGAAATGTCTTTTACAGTGCGTATCATCATGCATTTGTTTTACTCTTTCTTTGTGTGGTAAAATATTTAACAAGGATTTTTGCTATACAATTGTAAACATTTCGCTCAATGACATGTCAATGCTATAAACTGTAGTGAGGGAGAAGTCGCAGTAAGAGTCTAACATTTCTGCATCTCGAAAATTCATGCGTGTCCTTGAAATAAAAATTACAGCATAGCAATTAGACAAAAACGTAACGCTAAAAATGTGCTTCAACTATACTAAATTGGTGTTACCAGTTTCAATGTTGTGTATGAGGAGATCAATTTTCTTTTGCGGATATATTATTTTTGGAGGACTCCTAGATTTAGGTTCGAAATAAAATTGGTTTCGTTTAAAATTACTTTAGGTAATTTTTAATAACTTTTACGATCGATCGTTTATGATTGTTACGAAATTTTCAAGTTTCAAGTGGAAGAATGTTTATATTCGCAAAATGTAACCTAAAAAAAAGTTTTAACGTAATTAATTATTTTTGGTATAAAATTGTAGTTTCAAGTTATGCACAAACTCAATTTTGTAAAAATAAATTTTAAATTTTCATTAATAAGTCGTTAATTTTAACTTGGAAGCCATACATTTCAGAATTTTTATTTCGTAGTTGGTGGCATTGGTTGGCTTTTCAGCTGGAGGAAGAGGAATGGGGGAGGATTGTGTGTTTATATTAGGCGCGCCCCTCTTCTGGGTTCGGAAACCTCCTGGTTCGGAAACCTCAAAGGAACCTTAATAACTGTGTGCACCAAAGGTTTAGCGTCTCAACTAAACAGCTTTGGCCAACAGTAAGTTTAAAAAAAAATGAAGGAGTCTGTAATTTCAATTACACAACTACAACAACCTGTTCGTTTTATAACTTGACAGAGAAGTATTATCTCTGCAGTAAGTCGCCCTGTCACAAGTAATTGTTGGAATGATGGCAGCCATTCTTTCTCGTAATTACGGCCGTACACGTGTAGACCATTTTGAAAATTGCGTAATTCTTGGCTGTCGGCTCATTTTAGGGAGCGGTCGAGTATATACATCCTTACACCAATTACCGAGGGTACGCACGGACGCAAAGTGGGCAAGGTGTGGGGTGTGTCTGCTGTAGGAAGAGTGGAGGCGGCGACAAACCAATCGCAGCTCGAGTTGGTCACAGGGATTCATATAGCATCATTCAACAAGACACGCGCATACGACCTACTTTTTATGAATTACCTCATTTCGTTTATCTAAACTCACATTTCTCTCGACGCTAATTTTGCAGGTCTCTTGGCAATATCATTTCAAGACAGAATAGACTTCGGACACATGTGCGTTTGTATTGCCCGTGTCATTTGACACGCCCTTGGCGGCCTGGAACCAATCGGAAACAAGTAACGACAAGATAGCGCAATCACGTCCCGCCTACTTGAAAGGGACTGTGGCTCCTCGCTTTTGCAGAAGCCAATAAATAAATGACATCGATTCTAATGTATATAGGGCGGTGAAATGTGGCTTGCTGCCAGATAATAACACGAATTTTGCGTGTGTCTACTTGTTGCATACTATGACCAAAATTCATTCAAATCAATATTTTTAGTCAAAACTTGTTTAATGAAAGGTCGATTAATTACATATTACTTTTATGTAGGCTACACTTGTCTTCGTAATTTTCACTATATTAGTTGTGAAGTCGTCCCGAATGGGGTTAGTGACGTGTTGAGTTAAGTTGAGAGATTTGGGCGGCTCTTAACAACGTGTTCTTGAGCCGATGAGGGTGAAATGAGATGAGAATGGAGCAGCGAGGGGTAACGGGATATCCCCGAGAAAACCCGCCGACCAGCGGCATCGTCCAGTACGATTCCCACATGCGAAAATCCGGGAGTGGCCCGGCCGGCGATTGAGCGTGGTTCGCCTTGGTGGGAGGCGAGCAGGCTAACCGCCCAGCCACCGCGGCCCCTTAATGGACGTGCGGAACGTGACCATTGTTTCCCGCCATCCGTGTAAGAGTTACAAGGCACACATTACAGTCAACTCGCATCCACAATTTATTTTGCAAAGTTAACAGTAGTTCTGAATCGTGATTATGTTTGTGTACGAAGATAAATTTTGCGGGATCAGCGACACGCATTTGGCGATGTCAGAACTCTGGGAAGGTACGTAATTTTCGGGGATTTTTCGTGTTCTCAGCGCACAGTCACAAGATATTAGATAGTTTAACAGTTTCCTAAAAACTTGGAGAAGCATTAAAAGGTGCAAAAAAATTAGTCACCGTTAGATTTATGGAAAACTAAAGTGTTTCATTTTTCATTTTTTGTTGAGGAAAAAAAACTTGAACATTGTGGCGTATTTGTGTTATCTTGCGTTTTTGAGGCGCGGAAGTTAGGTAGACCAGATAGCTACACTAGCTTTCATATCAAGTGCCACATCCTCTAACTCCGTTGCCACAGACTTAAATATATATTTTTAAAGAGGTTTTATTAATTGTTTTGACTTAACGGATTTTTTTCTCCCGAGGTACACCTTATCTTAGCGTATCGGATTTGATACCCGAGCATGTTAAAGAAATGAAGGAATTATTGTTAGGGCATATAATGCAGATATCCAGTTTTTATGCAGATATCTAGTTTTTATGAATATAGTCAGTTTTTCAGCGTCTCGCGGCAAGCCTACAAATTATATAAGTAAACCACACTGGTTATTTCATTACAAAACCATCTGATACGATGATCAAAAGAGGTAATATCGTGAAGTTGTCTCACAAAGGACAATTTGGTTGATACGCGGACGGTTACCACGCAGTTTTGTTGTATAACCGTCGTTGATGGGAATGGTTTCTTTGTCTAATGTCCTACACACATTGTGGCGAGAAGGAAGCTCCTGACAAACTTAATGGTATTGCTTCGATTTTGAGTATCAAGTTCGTTTGTATGTTGTTCGAAGCATGTTATATGGGAAGTTTCACAGTGCGACGGAAAACCACTAAAGTGGTGAGTTAAAAAGGGAGAGTTCTAACTTTTNATCGCCTTGAATGTTCTGCTTCGTAACAGTGCGACGGAAAACCACTAAAGTGGTGAGTTAAAAAGGGAGAGTTCTAACTTTTAAACGGCAAATGGCAATAATAAAATTTTAGTTTTATTCTTTAGTTTCTGCGTAGTCACGGTTTTACGCAATTTTTTTCCAATACATGTTACAATTCTACAAATGAGAAAGTTTTTATTTTAATCGCGATCCTAACATGCAATTATGTGCATTATATATATATATTTTTTACTTGTATCAAATGACATTACGTGCAGTGCGAAGATAGTAAGTGCTCTTTCACCCGGCACCGCCATGGTGGTGACAATAATAAATTCGGTGGCGCGACTATGGTGGTGCGTTATGATTTATTGGGCGCACCGGAACAGCCACCAGCGACGATTCAGCACTGTAAATTAAGTTTGAAGAGGCAGGCCTGCTAATTCCTGCTTTTCTTTGAATCCCAACTTCGGTTGTAAATATTTTGGTGTCGAAGTTGTAATTTTCTTGATTTGCACTCATTAAAAAAAAAAACACGTTACACATTTCTTCGGACGAACAATTTCTCACAGAATACTGGGCGCTCTCCTGGCCGCGCCTCGTTTGAATGGCTTCTTAAGAAATGGTAGGACGCGCGAGCTACTGCCAACGTTCAATTCGAAAGGCTCCATTAAGGGCCACGCTGCCACGCGCATCAAGTGTGCCATCGCCACTAAGCGCAAGGCTCTGAACTGGCGTGCAGTGAGTGTTCGTCGTGCTGCGTCTACCTATGGGTACGGGCAATGATATTTCGCGAAAGAAAATTCGTGACAGGATATAGTCCAAAGCACTGTAGGGTCGTCCGTCTTCTTTGATTGGCTAAAAAATATTCTGACCCGTGTTAACCGTTTGTGCACGAATCACGAAGGTTCAGTGTCGGAGTTACTTAGTCCTGAGTGCTTGGTCAAAGACGGACACGGCATCAGCAGCCAATGGTAGTGTAACAATAGCTGAGGTGTATATATAGTATTGAAGTCTACTGTGTGCTCCGATGTTTACGCGAAAAGTCACTGGTCCTACCTATGGGACTTATAGCGGCGACCGTATTATTTTATTGGTTGAAAGTATGTAGCCAGGTTCAATACAGGGCCCTTAAAAGTATTTTTGCAAGTATCTGATGCATCTATTTTAAGAATCAAAGATTTGAAAAATATTCATGTGTATATGTATATGGTTGGCGTATCCTGAAGTAGTATTTGTAACGTGCGTGATGTCTTGAATGCACTCGACATGCCTCGTCTGAAAAGCGCGATGTTTTCTTAGGTCAGTAGTCAGTATATTGGGTGCGCGTTTAATAGTTTCGTGGGGAAACGTGTTTGGGAAACGTGTATATGAAACTCTCAGCAATGCAGTTTAAGCGCCAGGTAGGCGACTGACGTGGCGACGGTGACCACGTGTGAAAGGTCCTAGTCAGCTTCAAAGCTGACAGATTACAAAATACAAGTTACCAAATCGCTCCCATATTAGTTTCGTCTGTTTGAAACGTTTAAATATACATATAGTATAGGCGAGATTANTTACCAAATCGCTCCCATATTAGTTTCGTCTGTTTGAAACGTTTAAATATACATATAGTATAGGCGAGATTACTGGAATAAACAAATGTGTATTGTACTCAATTATTATTTTAGAAAACAAGTTGCTGAAATATTCTTGAAATACGTATATTTTTCATGGCACTCTTTTTGTTAAGCAACAATTTTACTTAATATTTGTTTTATTTTGTTTATTTTAAATTGTAAACCGTCCTCTTAACACCCACAGAAAGTGGGTGGCTCTTGACATCATGGTCTTGGGAGCCGATGAGGGTGAAGTTAGGTGAATATGGAGCAGCGCTGTAATGCAAGATCGGGGTAAACTGGAGATCCTAGAGAAAACCTTCTGAGCAACGGCATCATCCAGCACGATTTCCACATGTGAAAATCCGGGGTTGGCCCCTCCAGGAATTGAACCAGGTTCACCTTGGTTGGAGACGAGTAGTTCAACTACTACACAACTGCGGCCCCTCTTGGAAAAGTTTAATTTTGGAATCACTATAACACCAAAATAATTGCAGCATGGCATGCTATACATCTGAATGTCGTGGTGCTCCGATTAAACCTTACAAAACGCCAAATACAAATTACGAAACTCTGAAACGAATTGCTTCACGGCACTCGGAAATGAATTACTTCACGGCCTGAGCTTGCGCGGAATAACACTTCTTGTGTACAGCCCTGCCGCTACGTGTGGCAGGGGCGTGTCGTGGCACCCCTGAACGCCGCCTGCTCGGCTCAACTCCCCAATTACCTGCTTGGCAGGAAGTCTGAGGAGTCGCGGTGCCCCCCGGAGGCCGAGAGGGTTGATAGGTAATGACAAAGTGACAGGTTGGCGTTGGCGAGGTTTGGTGCGGCCACCCTCCTATCGATTTGACTGTCGAGATAGCTTCCTCTCCGCCGCTAATAAAATAGATACGAGGATTGTTGGGACAGGCGATACAACTCTTCTTTCACTGATAGCTGCAAATAAAAAAGAAACAGACGGGAAGCACAGTTCCAGAAACCTTCACTTAATAGGACCAAAAGATTTACATGAGGTAAATAAACTCCGAAAATAATACCAGTTTTTCATTTGTTGATTGCTACAATAAGAAAATCGAGAATCATCAAGTCTGGAACCTAAGTCTATCTTTGTCCCTTCCTACAAAACGTCCTCAAGAAACGGACAAGAAACTGCATTTTAAAAATAAATTTTTTTGAAATAAATATAAAAAAATTAACGTATTAGAAATTTAGAGTAAAAAATTTAGTTGGCTAAATGGCTTTTAGATAGTTCAAAATTTTATAGTGTATTAGTTTGAGGGGTATTGATACCACGAAATATTATCGTGGTACTGATAAAGAATTTCATCCGTTAAGTTGGTTACTTTGTGAGAATCACCCCGCCTGACTGGCTTGAGGTGGTGCTGAATCGGTATTATACTGGTAAAACTCATAAGCGAGGTGTTACATTTTTAGCAGGGGAGATGAAAAATGAAAACATTCGTCTCCCGTGTCTTGACAAGTACAGGGAAATGCGGTAATTACGTAATATGACAACATTAATCATATCATATTGTTACGCGCTGACTCTCGCACTAGACGCGAGCTCCATGCGCGTTACCGCTCTGTGGGGGTTCACCAATCTCGACACCCCCCNGACTTTCACACAGGCAGACCTGCCCTGTCGCTCGCCCGTCAGCACGGGAGGGGGGAGGGGTGGGTTGACAGTGGCGGTGACCTGGCGAGCGTCACAGCACCTCCTCTCCTCTTCCTGCTGGAGAAGCCGACGAGAAAACGCAAGAATATTCTGGGAACTGGGACCCTCGGTGCAACGCGGCATTTTAAGAAATTTCTGGGCGATGGCCTACGACCCTAGAAGTATTGCAGCGGTCCAAGGGTCGGGAGTCTTTTTGTGGAAGCTAATTGGCTGAGTGTGGTTATCGAGCGACGCGTGGTGCAGCGAGAGACATCGGAGAAGGGGACGGATGACGAGGTGTTTGTAGTGAGAATGGACGAGAGGGCGTGATACCAGACAGGTATCTGTGCTTGAGGGAGCTCGGAGAACTAAAACATTGCAGACTGGTGGGACCTGGACTAAACTAAGGTGGGAACGAATGAACACGTAATACGGAATACGGATTTTATTGTAAATATTGGAACTGTCAAATATGGACATACAATTTATAAATAATTGGATATGTTTTGATAGACTGTCTATTGGGACTGACTTTTAATTATTAAATTACATTAATTTATTTGAGATAATTATGAATTGTATTTATTGAATTAATTAATTGTAAACAATAAGTGATATCAATTTATTATGAGAATTTGGGTCCAGAGAATTTTGTTGGTAGTTATTGTAAATAAAAATAGGAAATTATAATTAACTCCTTTATTTAATTAATACCTCCATCCTTCAACGAGCCTGGTTCAGCCCACTGACTTTTGAGAAATTGTAACAAAATTTGGAATTTCGACTCCCTAAATTAATACAGTAAATTTGGAAATCATGCCTTACAATTGAAAATACTGATAACTTTCATCTTCCTTAGTTCCATTTTTTTTTCTTAAGTGGCATTGAATAATTTTGTTTGAAGCCTAGTTTTGAGTTATAATTGTAGACATCAGCAATATTTAAATATAGTTTGTGAAAATTGGTTTACTTACAGGAGCAGTAAGCCAAACATTACTTGAAATAAACCCTCATCTTTAAAGAAAAATGTTCACCACTATAAAATGAGGTGTTCTCGTCCTCGAATGCGCAAGCCCGCCCAGAAATAGGGATGTGCCTTGGGTGTCCAAGGACATTCATCCCCGTATTTCTGGTTGGTAGAAGCAATGGCCACCTGCCCGCTGTTTTTTCAGTGGTTCGTCGCGAGTCTCCTTCCCCTTGGCGGGAATTCTTCGTACATGAAGGGAGTGTATCGCATACTGCCATAGTGTGTGTGTCGGGTGAATTTATCGGAGTTCTCCCTTTACTTCGCCTGGTTTCATTCCATCGCTGCACCACACTCCATCTAACCTTTTCCCTCCTTCGTGTTGGTTGGAGCGACACATTTGCTACTCGGGTAATGTATTCGGCTTCAATTATTGCTGTCCTTTCCTCTTGTGTGTCGACCCTGTCTGTATTGTTACGCGCTCGCTGCTTCTCATCTTTTGCGAGACCGAAGATGTGTGAAGGTCATGCGTGTAACCCAAGAGCAGGCAGTGAACACGAAGACCAGCTTATACAGGCTTGCCGCCGCGCGTGGCCCCACGATAAATCTTTTGCGGCTTGCGCCCCTGAAATTCAGCTGATTGAATTTCCGTGTTTATCTGAATATTTTTCTGGTTTGCTACCATAGTTTCTCTCAGGGTGATTCGAGGTTCGTCGAACTTTCCATGTCAAGGCCAGTCAGTATAAAAGTGCTACGGGCCTCCGAGCCAGGAGTGGATGAGTGGCTGGAGTTTTAGCGACAGACGACGAGCGAGCGGCGACAGAAGTGACCAGTTGGAGGAATACTTGTGACTGAGAGCATCGGCGCAGCGAATAGTGCGACTGGCAGGCTGGACTATTGGGCTGGATGCGTGAGTGAAAGGCATTACAAATTATAGCAAGAGGCAGACTTGAAGTGTGTTAATGATCGGAATTAATGGACTAAAACCAAATATGGATCTTAAGAAGAACATTAATTATAGTTAAATTAGATATTAAATATTGCACTCACTGAGAAATGAAGAGAGAAACAGTGGCTCTAGATAGATTAATGCTGTAAGTAATAGTAACCTGCCGAAGTTTGTCGGCGGTGTTCAAAAACATTGTGTATAATATTCAATGATCCAAGTGGTGTATTAGGAATCATAGCCCACAGGCAGCAGCTAGTCTTGTTTCCGTATATGTTTTTAATGTCATCCTCTGTGTTATCCTTGGCGATGTAGTTCTCATTGAAACACTTGCCTGTATGTCGGGAGAGCACATAGGGTTCTCATTCAGGATAGATGACCAGCAGTTCTCAACTCCCGTGCTCTCACAATTAGGACCTGCATGCGTCATTTGTGCTGCGGACTGTGGCTTTCTGATCCGCTGCCATCGGAAAATTGCTGCGAATGAAATTACAGGGCCTGGGCTGCCCGGGGGCATGGTTGAATTATCGATGCCCGCTTGATATTGTCGGGGAGACAGACTGCTTCCAGTGAGCACCCCATGTGGGCCTCTCCTTTCTCTCCTCATGCTACTGTATTCGATACGAGTAAGGCATGAAACTACTCATCCTGTGATTTATCTCTTCCATTCTTTTCTAGATCCATGTGGGGTTGGTTTTCTCACCATGAGTCATCGCCCGATGTTCTTTCTTTTGGCTCTTTTTCAACCAGTGTGTCCTTGGTCTGTGTNCTAGATCCATGTGGGGTTGGTTTTCTCACCATGAGTCATCGCCCGATGTTCTTTCTTTTGGCTCTTTTTCAACCAGTGTGTCCTTGGTCTGTGTTGATCTCATCTGGTATCATTTCAAGCAGTTCATACGATCACCATTCTCAGCTCCC
Organism: Clitarchus hookeri; assembly: GCA_002778355.1. Classification (NCBI taxonomy): domain Eukaryota; kingdom Metazoa; phylum Arthropoda; class Insecta; order Phasmatodea; family Phasmatidae; genus Clitarchus; species Clitarchus hookeri. The sequence goes on along the minus strand of NQII01000553.1, from coordinate 407,291 downwards.
CCATTAGTTCCAAGCCCGGCGGGGGGTGGAAGGGAGCAGGCGAGGTTGACCACCTGCTCGGCCACCCGGGCCCAGTCCCTCTGGAGGAGTAGTTGTTCACTTCTGCTTTGTCTAGTACCCGACTACTCTATAGCCAGTAAAAGGCTTTCCATAATCAAAGGTATGCCTCCATACATCTTGATTGCTTCCTTTCTGGCATTCTCCAAGTTGAACTTCTCTACTCTTCTTCGAAAGATCTCCTGAATAAGCTTCTCTAGTTCTTTTTTTTTCCCTGGGAATGTTGTTGATAGCCAGGAGCATTCGGTCATGTTGCTCTGTATAGGGGAATAGAATGTTNCTTTTTTTTCCCTGGGAATGTTGTTGATAGCCAGGAGCATTCGGTCATGTTGCTCTGTATAGGGGAATAGAATGTTGCCACTCTCAGTCTGTCTGATAACTGTAGCTATTGCAGCTGACAGTATCACATTTATTCTCATTTATGGAAGTGTTCCCCCAACTCTGTCGTGTTATAAAATGGTTCAGGATCAACTGCAACCCATCTCTGGTCTCTTGCTTGAGTAATCTCTTCGGGTGGAACTACTTCTCCACGATCGGCCTCTTCCTCTTCTAAGTGAAGAGCAAGCTATCCATCTTCTGCCCTTCTCACCCAGCACCAAAGATCTTGCTCTTGGAAGGAGGTCGCAGTAGACACTTGTCTCGATGTACATCTTTGTTAAATATCCAGGATCAGTCTTCTTGGTCTTGCCAGTTTAAATACTGTTCTGCGATTAGCATTTCTCACATGCTGCACTTGCTGCTGCATGCACAGTACTCCCAAGATTCTGCCACAGTCTTTGAGATGAAAACCACTGGTCCCCAGTTGAATGACCAACTTGATTCACTCATCCTGTTCCTCTTCAAACTTTGCACTGTGCAAGCAACCCCTTTCTTCTTCGCCTTTAAGCCAGGCATCAAACTCTTCGAGTCTTCTGCCTGTTTCTCGAGCCAAGATCTGGGGGGTGCCCCATCATCTATGGACTTGTCTCCTGTCTATTTCAACCATATCGTACTCTGACAGCTGTTCCTTGATCTTATCCTTATGTTCTCGATTTTGGCACATTCGTCAATCAAATGCCGAACCGTTTCCGGTTGGTCACATACCACACACATTGGTGATGGAACCAAATTGAACCCATGCAGTTTTGCTTTGAAGTTTCCATGCCCAGTCAGCATTTGTGCTATGTAATGAATTATGTTTATCTAGTCTTTCTTTAGCCTGTCGGTTACATGTGGAAGACAAGATGTTTCTCTCCCTTTAGTTTAGGTGTTCCATCTATCTTGCCAAACTGAAAGGATTTGCTGTCTGGTTTCCTTCCTCTCTTCTAAGGTATGAGCTCTTCTCCTTGTCAACTCCTTTAATCCACCTCTTTCAGTTACTAGCAAATCGATTAGTAGCACTCCCGCTAGAACCTGCAAAGCATTGTTGGACATCGTTCGATATGCCTTTTGTCACTGCTATCAGAGCCGATCTTTGAGCCTTTTCAATTCTTCTCCTTATTAAGACTTGCTGTGCCGTCTTGTACCAAACAGCACACCCATAAGTAGAGACCTGAGAATTTCGCGAGTTCATTTGAGGACAAGCTAAACTTCAAACACGTGTACATTATACTTTCTTTTCAATTGGATTGCAGTTTTATATATGACTTTCAGTGTATGGAAATCAAGTCACCAGCTGGCAGGTGCAACCGCTCGGAGTTTACCGAACAGGACCACAGCTTTCTCACACAAATACTTGACATGTTCCATAAATGTCATCTGAGTTCAACATGACTCCCAGGTATTTCACACTTTTAGGAACTTTATGGTTCTGCCCTGGAACCTCACTACTAGGTATCGGGTATCTCTTCTGAAGATTCCCATTCAGTTGGTATTGTCTGCTGCGAATTTTAACATTATGGAGTTTGTCCACACTTCTACTCTTCTGAGAAATTGCTCCGCCTTGCCTTCTAGTTCTCATAGATACCATGCTGGGATTAGTATCAGCCTGTCGTCGGCATATCCGTAGAGTTTAGGCTTCAGGCAGAGGTACTTGTAGTCCATCAAACAGTACATTCCACATTAGTGGGCCCAGGACAGAACCCTGTGGACAGCCCTTAGTTCCTTCTCTACTTTCAGCTCTCCGTCTGAGTACACACTATTCCGATTCTTGAAATAGTCCAGTAACACTGAGTAGATGTTAACTGAACATTGAGTTGCATTTGAGTTGCCACATTATCTCTGGCCACCAAGCATTATCAAGCCCATATGCTATATCCAGGAATACTACCATGATGTAATCATATGGTGCCATTTGTACTGCCTCTACCACTCCCATTACTGCTAGCTCTGTGCTCATATTTCTTCTGAAGTTTCTGCCTATGATGTAAAAGGCCCATTCCTTCCAGATACTGCATCAACCTTCTATTTGTTAACTTCTCATACATTTTGCCTAAGAAAGGCAACATCAAGGGTCTGTAAGATCTTGGTTGTGTGGGATCTTTCTCTGACCTTATGTACAGTATCTTTAATATCCCATTTCAGGGAATACTCCTTGACACAGGCACTCGTACAGTTCTAGCAGCAAGCACCGTATTCTTGGATATGCCTCCTTAACTATCTCCATAGTTAGGTTATTCATCCCAGGAGCTTTTTTGTTTATCATACTGGTCATTACTTTATCACGCTCTTGTATTGTAAATTCTGGACTGATATCCATCTGTGGCAACTCACCCATCACTCTTATCTTCCGAGTGTGCATTTCCATTATCCTGGGAGTCACTTGACAGCAACACTTGGACGCGAATCGCTCATACTTAGATTAGTCACGATGCTAGATACCCGCGCAGAAGAGAAACCTGAGGTAATGACCCTAGGGTTCCCCGCGCCACACCCACCACCTCTCACCCCGAGGACAGTAACGAGCAAAGGAACCCCCCCGAGCCGGGGAAGCACAGCACGCGCCCACCCCCCCTTCCTCATCTCCCCCGCAGAATTAGGGAAACCACCGGGCTTCAGGGGAAGTACCACGAGAAAACTATATATAGGGAAGACAAAGCGAGTACCAGGCAGTGATGTACGAGTTATGATCGGGAGAGTGACGGGACGCGAGTGGAGGTGGAACCAGAGAGCGAGAGACTACACATCCCGGGATACGAGCCCGGACTTCCCGCCAGAAGCCGAAGAGATACACCAGGACACCAACCAGAGCGAGAGAGAGAGAGAGAGAGAGAGAGAGGACAACGCACCACAGCCAACACAGAGGTAAACACAGCAACCCGCCAAGAACCTTCCCCCCCAACACAAGCCTTTCGCCAGAACGTCTGTAGAACGCGTTAGAATTAACCCAGCAGTTCAGACAGATAGGAAAAGGGGATAGGTCTCGTATGTGTAACAGTGACCTGTGTTTACCAAATAAACGTAAGTGTGCGTAAATTAAACCCGAGTACGACTTTGTGTTGACCCCGCATGCAGCCTGTAAGTCATAGGTGAGAGAAGTGTCGAGTCAACTTCCATTAGTTTTATCACACATTGTACCCGACTCGTTTCAGCTTCACCATCGAAAATTATTCCTTTGAAAACAGTATTTCGTTTCTGCCGTCCAGCGACCAACTTGTACACGATTCGCCATGGGTCTTTGTTACCTTTCTCGGTTTCTAAGGTCTTCCGTGACAGTATTTTCTTGGCCTTTATCCTGTTATTGTAGGCTCTCTTCTTGCATCGGTACTCTTCCACCATTGCCTCTTTTATGAGGAAATATTTCCTTCTTCATTCTCCTCCTGCACTTCCGAAGATCCTTTCGCTCTTGCTCCAGGTCTTGGTCCCACCACCAGTGCTTGAAGAATTTCCTGCTGCCTTTTTCAGAGTCCGATCACAAGTATTCTGGATCGCCTTAGTAATAATTTCTGCTCTTTCGTGGAAGCCTTGTAGAGGAACTATCTCACTGAGCTCGTCTAGAAGCATTCTGTAGAAAATTTTCCAGTCTGCGCCTCTGTGCACATATCTTGGATGCTGAAAGGCATTATACCCTTGCTGTTTCTGCCAGGTCAGGTCATAGACTATAGGTATATGGTCACTCGAGCTGTCATGAGTAACTCTCCAGTCGTGAACCATACCATTAATTTTCATAGTTGTGAACAGTACCATTAATTTTCATAGTTGTCAATGTGACAACTATGAATGTTTCTGTGCCAGTTGCAGGTGAAAGGTAGGTAGCACTTTGCCCTTCTCTGTTTTCGATGTTAACCTGTTTGCAACAATGAACTGGTGGACTATTCCCTTCTCGTCCATTAGGGGAGAATGGCAGGCCTCTGACTTTGCATTCACATCCGCCACAATCAGCAGTTTATGACCTCTTAGGTTATCTAGGATAAGCTCCCTTTGTGTTAGGTGTTCTTCGGGTGAGTCCGAGAACTGGAAGTAAGAGGAGGTAAGGTATACCTCCTCGCTGCCCTTCTTCACCGAAACCGTCATATGATGTCAGTTGGAGAATTTGTCTATAGTCATAACTGTATCTGAACTGTTCCAGACCCACACTCCTGCCATTGGCATTTCTCCCATAACCAGGATGTTTCTTCAGAGACCTTGTACAGAACTGCGCACTATGTATGGTTCCTTTAACAATACAACGTCTATTTTCAGCTCTTCAGCTATTGTTACCAGTTAGACTTCGACCATTGCAGACCGTTGCAGATTAAACTGTCCACATTTTATTGTATCATAGTCCAAAGTCTGTTCGGGCAAACTCCATCTCAAATGCCTTATGGCATGCAGGGAATTCTCTCCAGTCTACCCTGTGCTCATGCTCCTTTCCCTCCGCCTTGCAGTTGACACCCATGTTCTCTTTCTTCCCTTTCATGGGACTTTTCTCACTCTTATAGCTGTGGCCCTGTTCGGCACAACATGAGCACACATCTAACACTTTACAGTGATTGGACTGATGACTGTACTTCTGACACATGAAGCACTTTTAAGGCTCACCAAAGTCCTTTGTTCTGCAACTATCATACCCAAGATAAATGTCGTTGTTCTATGAGGTGCTTTCTCACCTTTGGTGAGCATTCAAACACTAAATGAACAGTTCTTGCATTCCTCTCGCCTCTTCTTATCTGGCATGCAGAGTCTCTTTCAGTTCTTCTAGAGGAATTCTAGTATTGCTGAAATTTTACCCATGAATCCTCTTTATGAGTTCATCACCTGTGTCAAGCTCCCGGAGAATGTCACATATCATGACTTTTGGACCTCTCTTCCTGGGTGCTTCAAGTTTTAACTTCACTTCCTGGATAGCCTTCACTCTCCTTAAATTCTCCAGGGTCTTGTCGTCATGAGCCTCAATCATCACACCACCCTTTCTGATACTGAATATATTCTTTATCTTCAAGCCTTCTACAGTAGGATCCACCTTGCTTTGTAGAAGCTCCTAGGTTTGTTGACTTGTCTGCTCTTCATTTGTTGGCAGTACCATTACCAACTTGCTTTGTGGTCTGGGCTCCACTTCTAGTCTCTTTGATAGGCTAGACTTTGCTGGTACGCTTGTAGCCATCTGTGCATAACTTGTTCCCATTGCTGCGGGCTTTGCCTTAAGCACTTTCACTTCGCCTTTTAGAACTTGTTAGCTAGCAAGGCCTTGTACAGCATTGCCTTCAGCTGGTAAATTTTTGGCAGTAAAAAATTGCTGTTTTCCTTGTTCATCATTTTAGTGGGTGCTGTGTAGTAATCCATTAAATCCTCCATTAGATTGTTAGACTCTTGGCTAACACTATCTGGATCAAATACAATATCTTTCTTGATTGAAGTAGTTGCCTCTTCTTGCTGTTCTGAGGTATTGCCACTTCCTTGTTCTTCTGGAACCTCTTCAGAAATACTCTGTCTCTTGTTCAGTGTCTCCTTGACAAGGGGACAACCTAATCTCTGTCCACTCCATATATGAGTGACCAGACGGATTTCATCCATCTGGTTCTGTCTTAATCGGGTTATGGATGCTCATCCCATTCTGTTTCAGGATCCATCATTCTTGTAATTGCCCATAGCATAAAACTTTTGGGCATTTCCCTCTTAGAGAGCATTGTCATTTGACGTTTTCGGTCCAACCATATGCCTGATGTCTTCTGGGTTTTCCCCATTAAGTCCCACCAATTCATACACTCAGCCGTTGTGATCTGAAACACTATACTCTACAAAGGATTTACACTACAGAGTCTCTCTCACACACATTATCACTGAAACGTGACTTACCAGAGTTAAAGTATTCACCTTTAACACTTGTGAGTGTTGGAATGGGCCATAGGCCGAAGCACATTACCAACGCTGATTCTTTTGTGCTCTCTTAACTGTCTATGGTCTGTATATGGGTAGCTGCACAGTGCAGGATTATAGCTGCTTACAGATGCATACCACTAGTCCAGCAGACTGATAACCCTATAGTCCGATTCACCACCCGGCCGCGTTGAGGTGGTGTGCACAGTGCCCTTACCGCTGAGACTCTGCCTCCGGTAGCAAGCTACTGAAGAACAAGGTCTCAAGCTCGTTCTTGTTCACTGGTTAGTTACACCTTCAATGTTCGCCAAGCAATGAAGGGAGGCTTTTTTTTTTTTACACTCAGGGCAGGCACTGATCCGAGGGTACCTTGAGAAACCTTTGGTCGGGGAGACAATAAAGAGCGATGATCCGACCCGCCCGTCACGATGGATCGATGTGCCGACGATGCAGGTCATTANAGGGTAATGGGTGACGTCGTTCCCTCCTGGGGTATAATTATGTACACAGCTTCACCCTCCAGAGCTTGGCCTTACGATCGTGTTACCTGCAGCCATTTATTGATTGTGTGTAATTAGGTCAATTTTTAAAGAAGACTATTTTTACTTTAATGATTTTGTATTACTCACAGTTTGTTTGTTGGAGAGGAGAGAAGAAAGGGACTCAGGCTCTAAAGAACTAATTTTTATTCTTGCATATGTGAGACAGGGTCGATGACCTTCCGCCAGCTTCCATGGGGCAAGGAGTGCAGAGGTTTGGGCGGCCGATGAGGGTGAAGCTAGGTGAATATGGAGCAGCGCCGAAATGCAAGGGTGGGAGAAACAGGAGGTCCCCGAGTACGAAAAACCAGGAGCTACATCGCTGGGAATCGAACCCGGTTCGCCTTTGTGGGAGGCGAACGGCGCTTTAGCCGCTGGAGGGGCCGGGGTGGTATAGTGGTTAGACTACTCGCCTTCTACCTAGGCGAACCGGGTTCGATTCCTGGCGGGGTCTCTCCCGGATTTTCGCATGAAGGAATCGTGCCGGACGATGCCGCTGGTCGACGAGTTTTCTCGAGGAACTCCCGTTTCCCCCGCCCTTTCATTCCGGCGTTGTTCCATACTCACCTCGCTTCACCTTCATCGGNTTCCATACTCACCTCGCTTCACCTTCATCGGCTCTCAAGACCTGGATTTTAAGAGTTGTCCAAATCTCCTCACTCACTCACTTTGGCCGCTGCACCACTGCGACCCTTACAGAGACAAGGAAGCGATGTGTTAGTACCTACACTAGAACGCGTATGGATACTTATATGCCCAAAGCATGTTACATAAATCAACGCCAAATATGGTCGTTCAAGTTGACTAGATTTAAAAAGCCAACATAGAAAAAACTATTGTTTTAAGTGAACTGATTTTATGATTACATCACAACGTCTTTGTTCTTTGCTACGCTCTGGTTGGCGGTTGACTGCACCACATAAAACCTTAGTTTATTTGATTGACGATAAAGCATTTGTTTAATATGTTGGAAGGTTTTAGTCTGCTACAGCCTAAAGAAAAAAAACTTTTATTTTATTTTTGCAGCTAAATATTACAACATACTACCTCAAATAATTATTTACAATTATTTAAATAAGATTCTTTACAAGATCTGCAAACTCACTTTCTTAACAACACTTGTCGCGTGATTATTACTAGACTTTTTTGCTTCATGTGTTATAAGAACACGTGATATCTATACTTTCGAATGGTATGATGGAAGTAATGTTTTCACTGACGGAACATGTTTTTATAACTTTTTATTATTAGATGTATTCTCCAACTAGTTACAAAGTACAATTTAAAATACTCTCTTTCTAGGATTCATGACATTTAAATCTCAATAGTTTAACATCGACTTATGACGCCAAATTTGCTCTTCAATACTACGCTTTGATAATTAGCGTTTCAGCAGTAGTTTCAACGCAATGTCTAAAATACTCAACTTATGTACGGAGGAGGGGAGATTCTAGTTGAGAAACGCGCCAGCAGTGTGCTGCCATGCTTCGTTAGAGGCGAGTCGGCCAAGTCACGGAGCCCGCACCCTTCCTCTCCCCATCAAAGATAAGTGTTACCAAGCGTTCGTAGCGGGTGTTACTGGAGTCGGTGTACCGGGAGTAAAAATTCACGGCCACACCAGAGCGAGGAAAATTACATTCCAAGTGCGCGAAAATTCTCTAAACAGATCACGCCAGTAGTTATAAAATGTATATTCTGGGACACCTGGTGTCCTGGCAGGAAACCAGGGACCCACAGCGGCCATCTTGGATTTCCCGATTTTCCTTTCTTTTCCTAGGAATTTCCTTTTTTGCCTCAAAAACGTTCAAAATTTTCCTTTTTTTCCCCCGAAAACGTCTAAAATTTCCCTTTTCCCTTTGTACCAACATTTTTATCAGTCACTCAGTCAAAAAATAGCATGACCACCAATTGTTGCTACGTGACTCTTTTTTGGGAATGTGGGGTTGGAAGCCAACCTAACATTCACACTCTGTCATTCCATGTCAGCACCATCCATCTTCTTTGAAGAATGTAGGCGTTCATTGCCCTGTCATACAACTTCTCTCATTCCCTCCAGTCTCTCACCCACATCCGTTCTCTATCGCCTGCTCTATCTCTTGGGGTTTTCTGGTATTCCTTCCTGTCTCTCTCTTGTCCATTCTATCCTTTGGGGTGGGGATTTCTCATATTCTTTCCAGTCTCCTTTATTTTCTCTCTTGTCTTTTATTTGTCTTGTTCATTTATTCCTTCCTCTCTCCCTTCTCTGTTGTAACCTTTAGGGGTTTTCTCATAATCCTTCTGGTCTCCTTTCACCTGGAGAGGTCGAGTCTCATGCTCTGCCATTCCACCTACACGATACAGAGTGAAGTCTGCCAACGAATGCTTGCCTAGAGCAGTGTTTCTTAACCTGGGGTCCGCGAGTATATGTATGGGGGTCCTTAGTCTCATCTCTGGACCATTTAACAATAACAAATAAATGCCACCAAAAGTCTCGTAATCGCTACGCTTACTTAGAATGACGAACGTTCTGTTTTTTTTATTAAGGGGGTCCTTGAAAATTGTGCTTGATTTCCTAGGGGTCCGTGGCTGACAAAGGTTAGGAAACGCTGGCCTAGAGTAACATCACACTCGCGTAAGTACGTCCTAAGACCACTTATAGTATGGTTGGCTGTAATTACCGTACCTTTAAGATACAGCCACCAAATTCATAACATAGGCATCATCTCCGATGGCGAAAAGGACTGCATGCTCAAATACGCCATAAGCCTACTTATAAGCATAGTTTGCTGTAATTTCCGAACCATTTAAGATATAGTCAACAAATTCTTAACGTAGCCTCTAGCTCTCAGTTCATCAATAATCGAATTTATCTCTTCACTGACAGACAGATATCTTATTATTTGCAATGTTACAAACACCCGGAGTCTATCAACCAAGTCATTGGGATCTTCAGAAAATAAGCAGCTAGTCTTCACGTCACTCTTCGCAGAAGGTTCATGATATATGTCTGCACGTATGTTCTTCCCTAATGAATAGGTTGCGAGATACCTCTGGGCCGGAGTACAGGGTTCGAATCTTTATTTCTTCTGCCTCAACTTCAAGTAGCCCTTATCTTCAACAACATATTTCCTTTTTTGCTTTGCAGAAGTCTGCACTTCATCATTATCATCAGTAGAATATGCATATTTCACATCATCACCAGCAGGCTTGGAGGCCACATTTTCGTTCTCGATGTTCTGGATAGTTGTTGCATCTTCGTTTTTCACTTTACATGTTAGCGGTGCAAGTTTGTTTTTCATAACTTCTACGGTCTGTATGGCTCGCACTCTTCATTGTAAATTTCTGCAACACTCATATTTCCTTCTTCACACACTGTTTTGGAACACGATGCAGGCCCGAATAATGTTACGGGCGCTCGGACCATTGTTAGTTTACACGGTGAATCAGCAGGACGGCTAGCCATAGCCTTGTCGTGTGGCAATAAGTTCAATGCATGCTGTCCCGTGCCAAGCAAAGGTGCGTTGCCTTTACATGTACCATATATCTCTTTAGATTATCGCTTCTACCAAATGCTGTCCCACAGTTAGTTCATGATAGTGATTTGGAGGTCGGTCCTTTTGAACTTTTGCTTTTCTCGTGTCGACGAGCATGGCAGCTTTTGCTGAAATTTTTCCACATGAGCAACACTGTTTTCCTACTAATTTTCCAACCGTGGAAGAAGGTATATCCGTAGAGGTAAGCTCTACAGAAGGCTTCGTACAATAATCAGCTTGTGTCATCTTCATGCAAAAAAAAAAAACCGAAGTTCTTTCCACAGTAGCAGCACAGGTATATACTAGGTCTAGCCTTTGCTCTATGTGCATAGTTAGTAACACATTTCATCAACGAGATTTAAGCATTTTTTTATGCATCAGTTTTACCAGTCATTTTATCTAGTTCTTAAATCACATTACCATAAAGTCGCATCCTCAACAGTTTCTTTCAGACAAGTTCTTCACACAGCTGGAACTCAGCACCACACTTACAGCAGAAAACCTTAAAATAAGCCTTGTGCTCATTCTTCCAATCGGCGAGTGCCAGTCCGGCAATAGGTTCAATATATTCTGTCTCGAGTCAAGCGAAGTTGTGTTACCTTTACACGCACAAGTGTGTGTCTTTAAGTGATTGTTTCTACCAAATTATTGCACCGCACATATCACATGTTAGTATTCTGGAGGTCGGTTTCTTCGAACATTCACTCTTTCATGTAGTCGTACACATCATACTCGATTTCACAGTGCCGACCCCTCACTGCGGACCCCTCAATGCTGCCTTCATACAGTACCAAAGCCGCGCAGTTCTGTTTAACAACAGGAAAGTTTTATTTATATGGTTGCAATAATTTATATCACCATCCAACCGGTCGAAGACGAAACTATATTGTAATTATCTGTAGTGGGGTAGAGGGAAATCAGTATGTGCCGATTTGCTAAGTGGATAGTACCCACTCGTTTTCAGCTATAAATGATTTACTGAAGCCAGGGTCCAACCGAACCCTTGGTAACCATTTCTTCTTCCTCTTGACATAACTTGCGTATGCTATCAACAACAGCGCTTTCTATTGCAGATGCAGGCCACACAGCTACAGCCGTGGTTTTGAAGGCTCTGGTACAATATTCACCATCGTGGGGCTCTAGTTTCATATAGCTACAGTCCAGCCTTATATTATATTTGACAGCACCATATATTTCTACCTCATCGATAAGTGGGTTTATATTATTAGGTCTCATACTTGACAGTAAAGAGCAAACATATTTCGATGTAATTGTCATATTCTGTGCAACATAACCTTTTAGAAGCCCCCTGCTTGAGGATCGCTTCAGGAAAAACCCATTAACATTAGGATTTGGCTCGCAGAGCACTAACTGAAACTATGTTGTACAATCAGATGATGGTGTAGCAGGTGTAATATCCGATATACTATTAGTTACAGCTTGTGAGCAATTTTGCTACTTACAAAGTTTTAAATGTCTATTTAAATCGTTAACACGTGCATACGTTCTTCGACACTTATCACATCGATAGGTCATACGAATGGTGCTCCTCACACAAGTACTTTTTTCATGTCTCCTTGCATTATAAGCGTATGTAAAGGTCTTGTCACAATAGTTGCATGGATGTCTTGGCGGAAGCAAAGAACTGCTCTCAACATTTGTAGGCGAACCCCCACAATTACCAGGTAATATCCGCAGATATCGCTTGGCAGACAGTGTAGGGGAGACCCTTACATGTTGCAAGATGTCTTTTCAAGTTGCTACGACCTCCAAACTGAGATTTATACTTTTCACATGTGAACATAGTACAACCTGCGTTCTGATAACAACCAGCTTCATGCTGTCTGCAGTTGTTTATGTTGAAAATGTCCTCTTGCAGCCGTGACACAAATAACTTTCCCGAATATTTTCCATCGACGAAGAAGAGCACGTTCTCCGTAGCCACTGTTCTCTCTTCGATGTCTGAATAGCAACTGCGTCGGCCAGTCTATACCAAAACCATCATATATATTGCCAGTTTAACTATACTTTGAGATTCATGTCTGTCGACCTTACATCCCATACACCGAACTGGAGACTGGCTCCTACTGCCAGGACGAGATCAACAAATGCGAGAGCGCACCCTGCCGGTATTTATGAGGATGAAGAAAAAACATGCGAACACTCTGAGAAAACCCATTTGCTCCCGCTCGCAATATCAGGGACCGTGATGTCTTACGACCTTGACCTTTGGCCGTTCTTTCTGACGACACATACGCTATGGATGAAGGGGAAAAAACCTATATTTTGTTTCTAAAAAAATCATGGGAACACACTGACAAAATAAATTTTCCTCACTCACAACAGCAGGAGCCATGACAACAAGCAACTGTGACCTTGACCTTAAAAATCTATAATTTGTTTATAAAACAATTATGGGAACACACTGACAATACACAGAAAGAATAAACCAAACCAGTTGCAAAACGGAAGCTGAAATCGTTTTAACGAAGATATAATGATAATGGTCTGACAATGTAGTTTTTAATATATTCGCGACATAAAAACAGTAAGAGTAATTTTTACGCACCATTAAGCATACACTATAAGATTTAAATATAGTTTTCTTTGGGTGTAATTGACGACGCACATAATGGTTACAAGTTAGTGTTCAACAGGAAATGTAAAATTTAATTTTTACTGTCCAGCGCTTTTAGCGAAGCGTGTAAGAGTTAGTGTGCAACTAATCCTCCCCCTTTTATCACATACACCCAACCATCCTCTGAACAGGTCTCAGTCACATCGCTAAGTACTGGGTTTAAAAATAAATATTAGTGCATAGTCTTGAACTTATATTTTAATTAATTTTCCGTGCCATTGCTATATGCATATGTGATGAAATACTTAAATCATTCCCCCCAAAAAAATTGTTTTAATGACGTGTTTACAAGCCATCAGCTGTCCAAAATAATACATCCGTCAAGCGCTGCAATTTGTTAAAACAGGNTGTGATGAAATACTTAAATCATTCCCCCCAAAAAAATTGTTTTAATGACGTGTTTACAAGCCATCAGCTGTCCAAAAAAATACATCCGTCAAGCGCTGCAATTTGTTAAAACAGGAAAAAAAAAATATATATATATTTTGAAAGAAAAAAAAATTAACCGCAGTATTTGAAAAAGTATTTTCCGTCACGAAATGTTTGTGTTAAGCAAGTAATGCAATGTCAAGAAAGTTATGTACTTATGTCTTTATTGTATAGATTTGGTGTTCAGGGTATGACTTCTAATCCTTGTAGTGGTTTATTGGAGATGTGTTTTTTTAGACGGGCTCTAAAAAAACATATCTCCAATAAACCACTACAAGGATTAGAAGTCATACCCTGAACACCAAATATATACAATAAAAACATAACTTTCTTGACATTGCATTACTTGCTTAACACAAACATCATCGTGTTTAGACACGTCCGTTCTTAGTCCTCTAATATTTATAAAAATCTTTTCTGGGTAGTATCTTCTCCTTCTGTAATGTCTTCGTGGTGGCATCTTGAATCACTGTTGCTGATTGTATCACTGTTGTTAGTTGTTAGTGCGGGTCTGGTAGGTGCAGGTCTGTAAGTAACGTTGCTTATTGTAGTTGTCAGTACTGCATACAGTTGATAATGTAGTGCGAAAGCTGTTTCGTCAAGCATCAGCGTATTGGTTTTAAATTTTATAATAAGTTATCATTGGTACCAACCATGTACTCAATAAGAAAAATTCAAAATTAATTATTTGCCTTGGCCCACTACCTGACGTTGGAGTTCTACCGTGTTCGATTTTACCCTACCCGAATTCAGTTAGAAGCAACTCTGGCGTAACTTGGTATCTGAACATAAAACCTTTTGCGCCAAGAGCCAGTTTCGCGTCGAATTACCTCGCCTTAGTGATCATTTGGACCACTGTCACAATGAAACGCACCGTCGCAGTGCTTGCCGTCTTCACATTGGATCAAAATTTGTGTGGTTAATAATACTCGTGACATAGTTAATTGTGTGCCCCCGAGACAAGAAATACAGGTTCTGGTGAAACCTTAGTAGGTGTATTGGCTCTGAACGGAACAGTTATGCACTCGCACATCCTTAACACATGTTGTTTTGCTTTTAATCTAAAACTTTCGAAAGCCAGAGAGTACCATTTGCTTAGTTTATAGCCAAGTTACAGCCTTCTTACTTTGCTAATCATAGAATTGAGCTCTTGTGCTGGGAGGTTGCTATTAAACGTTTACCCCTCTAACGCACACTGTCCAAACTGAAAAACGGGACTTAAAAAGTTGGAGTTGCGTGTAGAATCAATACCAAAAATTTCTTCAATTACTTATTTCAGTTAAAATGGAAATATGGAAAAAGAAGCGGCAATTATGTTGAGAGAGTAGTCTTTCAATGTTGGGCCTAGTGTAAAACCGGTGAGACGCGGGACGAAAGAGAATTGTATTGGAGTGCATAGGCAAGCTTTTCAATGATATATTGTCACCGTCCAAATTTACGTCACTTGTCACATTAGATCGTAACTTTCCCACTTATCTAAGAAGTCTTTTACTCCGAAGAAAATGGTGGCAGTAATTCGTAATTCGGAGAAAGATTAAGACCATGGGTGGGGCGAAGAATTGAAACGAATACCGACGATGACTGCGTCACATGAGATTACTGCTAATGGACTGTCGCTCCTCGGAACTGTGACTCGTGTTACGAGAAGTGATCAGGCCTCAGCTGAGCGGCCTGCCTGATCACACCTTAAAATATTTATTCAGGACGCGGGCCGTGATTGCTGAAATTAGTTATGAAATCGCGAACCACAGAAACCCCCTCCACCGTCCAGTAAACGGGGACAACGCAGCCGATATAGGACAGTGTAGTCCGTGGGCAGTGTCTTTTGTCGTCTGGTCAATTGGAACAAGAAGACCACTGAAGATGGGTGTGTCCGGCCGTCGACTTTCGCAATCTTAATCAGCCTCCGGAATCATGAACAATGTGGGGACGCTCCAATTAGACTTTACTCATAATGTGGCTGGTTAAATTTTTATAATTTAATATAAATTAATACTTAAGTATATTTGTACAGCTCCCCCCGCGCATACTTAATAATGTTTATATTGAAATAATATTGTAAAACCTTAATTTTAAATAAACCACACACACACACATATATAGTGTTCATTACATAATTCTTATCAATAACTTGCTACGCTCCTATAGCGCCTTTTTGTTATAAAAGACTCATAAATCATATCATAACACTCGTCACTTGTCGGTCGATCAGGCTAGCCTTGATAAGACTGGAAGCCGGCCGATTTCCTTTACCTGCTCTATTTCCACTCCTACAGACTTCTTTACCGCCCCCCGTCCGTATTATCGATCTTTTAAAAATCGTTTCTGTGCGAGAGGTTTCGGAAAACATTCAACAACAGGTTTAATTCAAACTTTATAGTAAATAGCGACCTCAGTGAATAAAAAAAAAAAAACTTCACATGTTTTAATAAACAGTAAACTCGGCGAATACAAAAAATACTGCATCTTGAATATTTTTATTTTTTCTCAGAAGTTTTCTTTAAGGTGCTAAACCAAATGTAACGCAACTAGCGAAGTAGACTGCTGGGCTAGTTGCTACCGTATTGTATTTGGGGCAGTATGCGCTTTCCTGCTTGTGTTTTAAAATATAACAGAAGAAAATTTAACAGGCAATACTCAAAGGGGCGTGAACATAGAGATGAGTTAACAGACCGTGGGTCAAACTGTGAATATTCAGGTTCAGTTGAGAGCTGATAACAAGAGAACGTACTTGTTTAATATTAGTACCGACAAATGTAACTCTTACTTAAAAATTCACCAATTTTTTCTAATGTACAAGAATGTTGTGTAATTGACGATTCGCTCGACTATCGAGGGCTTATCAGCAGTGGCTAAGAACACGCTGTTTATCGGACAGTACGTGGAGTTTGAAATCACAGCCGAGAGTATTGTCAGCACAAAGATAGTCACAAAGGAGGATTTCACAGAATACCACGTAAGAGAACGTTACTGACTGACGTGAGTGTCGTCTTTGTCACTAGAATCTAAATCTGCGTATATTTACCAAAGATAATGTTATGGAACATGGTTCTAGATATTTTAATTGCATGGGAAACTGCCCACGACACGGCGGATTGGACTGTATCTGTGCAAGGAGTTGCCATTAAGGGTTTATTGTGAAGTCGTTGGTTATCATTTAAAAAAAAAGGCAGCAAAATTCGAACTTAATGAATGACTAGGATTTTGAGCATCGAGCCATTAATCAACTTGTTCGAAGTTCACTATAATCGGAAGGTTCCGTCAGTATTTAGACTTTATTCTCTTAAATGCGCCACGTAAATTTAATTCCTTTCAAATACGTAGTGACGTTGGTTGAGACTTCGCTACATCACGTTATTTATTTGGATTTTTTGTGCTTCCGGTCTTTTCGAACACCATTTTTAATTTTTTTTCTTGATCACACACGTGAGTAAGAATAAATATAGTTTAAACGTTAAGATTAGTAAAACGAAGTTTTTATTTGTAAATTTCCTGATGATTCTGTTTCTTGAATGACATCTAGCAGAACTATCTCAACCATGGATTAGTTTCTTGATGAAGTATTGGAATAAAAACGCGAGGTTACAAAAGCAAGTGCGGGTGGTGCTGGGTCCGCAATACTTTGCGATGTCAAGGTTATGCGAAAATACACCGTAATGTTCTCTGAAAAAGCGCCTCCCGAAATGATTTTTTTTGGATGAAAATATGAAAATCCAGAAAATTTACGCATTTTATTTTAAACCCACACTTTATGGCGAACACATTGTTTAACTAAGTATGTTGACTAAAGCTTACATTTTTGCGAGTGTAGCACGCATGCAAATAATAACCTGGAAATTTCAACTCCGCGTTTACGGGTTTGGAAGGAAAACGATGATGGCTGGCCTACGTGGCGAATCGTGCCACATCTCGTCTTTGTTTATGGAAGTAATTTGTTGTCCCTCTCCTGTATTCACCCCTTCTCTCTTTCTTTTGTAGTTATTTCTATCTCTCTCTCTCTCTTTCTAGCTCTCTCTTTCTAGCTCTCTCTCTCTCTTTCTAGCTCTCTCTCATTTTCTCTCTTTCTATCTCTCTCTCATTTTCTCTCTTTCTAGCTTTTCTCTTTTACTAGCTCTCTCTCTCCCTCTAGCTCTCTCTATTTCTAACTCTCTCTTTCTAGCTTCTCTCTATTTTTCTAGCTCTCTCTCTCTTTCTAGCTTTCTAGCACACACTATTTCGCTTTCTAGCACTCTCTCTCTCTCTCTCTCTCTCTCGCTTTCTAGCACTCATGTTCTATCTTTCTCTCTCTAGCTCTCCCTCGTTCTCTACTGCTGCCTTGCTATGCCGGAGCCAGCTGAACGAGTGTATACAAACGTTCTGCAACTCGCCGATAACTACAGCTTCCTCCTTGTCGGGTGTTGTTATCGGAGACCGTGTACGAGAGGAGTGTAAAAAGCGGGATGGGAACAGGGGATGCCCCCCTCGCTTGAATCCGCAGGATGCTGGATGAGTTAGTGCGGGGTCGGGCCAATTAGCGAAGCGTCCGGGGCTCCCAATAGCACTGCGCCATGTGACCTAACCTCGCCAGATGGTCGTAGGGAAGTTATCGCCCCCGTTCGTCGTGATTGCCGTTTCTCCGCAGACACTTCCGCACTTTTTCACAGCGCTAGTTCTGAACCTGTGGAAAACAGCTTGTGGAACTGGACTGAACTCTTTGCCCCCCCCCCCTCTTTTTTTTCACCAATCCTACTTTTTTCCCCGAGGTCTTGTTTGAATCGAAATATTTTGTTGGGCCAGTTTTGTAGAATGTGTAGATGTAACGACATATACGACATTTTTAATTTCTTATTTTGCTTTTAACCTCTCACCTGCCCATTAATTACGAGCCCTAAATGAATGATTTGATTAATAATTGTAATGCTGGGTTAAACAATTTTTTAAAAATGTTTTATTCTTTTTGTATACACGGTAGGTTTTTAAATGAACGTGCGTCCCAGATAATTATTTGGATAAACATTAATTTGTAATAATTTTTTTTAACTGTTGCTTCGTTTGTATTTATCGTCCCATTTGATCATTTGCAGAAGGTAATTGTGCGTATAATTATGTATGAATGTGAATCCTATTATTTAATTTTAGTGGTATGTTCATAGCTCCTATAAAATTTTATTAAATTTTAAATCATTATATTAGAGTGCAGACAAGCGGAAATTATTCGGACGGGGATTCTCATGTGGTTATATTAGACTATAGTGTGGCAGACACTGTCGTGGTATGGAGGTTTTCTTAGGGTGCTCCAATTCCCTTCTTCCGTCTTTATTCCGCCACTGCTCCATCCCCATTTCATCTCTCATCTCAGCCATTCTTCTGGTTGGGTGAGTACGGCAAGTATGTCTCTCAAGTATGACGGCAGCTCAATTTTAGCACCTGCCAAAACCGCTTTCGCGCCAGCGTAAAATAATGTTCGATATACGCTGTTCACGGTAAGTAAGCACTTTTAAAATCAACATTTGAAAAAAAAAAAATCCCTGCTTGTAGCTACATGTATGCTACACAGTACACGCTGGCATGCAGGCTGCTAGTTAAGTTGGCAGCGAATTAAGAAATATAGTATTACGACTTGAAGTTGTTCTGAGAGTGAAATATTTAAACTTATGGCTACTAAAGTCGGTGTTCCTTATTTAAAAAAAAAAAATAAAAGAGCTGAAATTTGTGTATTAGAGTTCTTTTTCCTAATAAATTCCACGGTTTCATTTGGATGAGAACAAAGCGATCAGGCCTCGAAAAAAATTTAATCTTACATATGACAGGAGGACACAAAATGAGAGGAAAAGTAGATCCTAAGCATGGCTTTCGAAAGTGCTCAACTAATAGTGAATAGCCTATAACGAGGAGAAACACAGTGATGACCAATGCTTCCAAGACGTAGCAAACTTATGTTTTTCATACAGGGATCACACGAAGAACTGTTCTGTGACCAACGTGAACAGTACTCTTGGTATTGAGGGTCTGCGATTTTGTGTGACTTATTTTGGATAGGTACGGACGCAAAAACAAAAACCTGCGCAGTTGCAACGCAAAGCCTGCCCACGTAAATATATATTTTATGCGGGCATCTAAAGTTAAAAAATAATTATAGAAAACTTCTACGCTACAAGGCCAAATTTGCATTTTTAACATATAATACTTATGATTAGAACGTATTTCGTGACTAAAATAATGCAGTAGGTTTTATGTGGATGCGTTTTTATGAGGCAGAACACGGAGCACGCAGTTCCACGTGTAACACAAATGCGGTTGCGCGATTTCATATTAACCACTATAATTTTTTGCGGGATTTATTTAGTGTTGTGTTTGAAGACCTGTACATCATTAGATGTGCTTCTGTCGTGAACATCTATTTGTATAAATTAAATAAAGATATAATCTGGAAATTGCGTTTCAGGGAAAGCACTACGGTAATGGCATCTTTGTGTTTTTGAGCTAAGTTAAGACCGAAACGTGCCCACAGCTCAACTATTAACCTGACTTCTTAAACCACCTCTTGGGAACCGCTAATCACGGCAGAATTGCTTTATATTGAGTTCTGTATCTACTATTAACCTGTTTGTACTATTAACCTTACAGTACAGTAATTTTTTTTTCCCGCCATTCTCTTTTAATGGCAGAAGAAACCACGTACTTTTTCCACACAGCCTCGCACACCTTAACGTAATTACAAATGCCACATCTTCCAGAACTCAACCGGATTCCTACCAGATTTTTGTACCACGAACTTCATACCTGCAAGCTCACGTTGTTTTTAAGATAATGTTGATACGATAAATTTATATTTTGAGTCACAAGTAGGACTTCCATGGAAAACTTATTTTTCACGGATACATATATTTTTTGGGCGTGATCTGATTTTCCGTATGAAAAATTTGGACACAAGGTTTGATTTTATATATTTTTTTAATACTTTTATATTATAATTTTTGTTGAATAGCTTATTATCGACGAAACATACATTTTACGAAGTATGGATTCTTTTGGGTGCAAAATGAATTTTATAAAATGATTCCTGCTACAAATAAGTATTTTCTTGGAAAATATATATTTTTTTGCTAGGAAGTATTATTTTTGTGAAAATATAAATTTTAAAGTAAAAAGAAAGTTTTCATAACGATTTTTTTATTTGAAAATTCACTTCTAACAAATTTTTTGGTAAGAGGTATGGTTTTTGAGCCCAATTTTCCTTTGAAAGGGAAGCAGAAGTATTATCGATTGATTGATTATCAATGGCTAGGGGCAAAATCCGTAATTGCAGCCGGCCAATTGTAGCTACTTCCGGGTCGTACTACATTTTACACAGGCGGCATTTTGAAGCCGGTTTTTAGCTATTTCTCTTTTATGGAAACGAAAACTTCAGTTTTTATCCTCCTGTGCCACACGCCTCGTAGAGGCGTGATTTCAGTTTTAATATGGCACTTTGGCTAAATGACTTTCAAATTGTATATAATAACACGACTATCTCTTTGAAGCATGTCAGTAATATAGGAATTACATTATTTAACAAATTACTATCTGAAATTGGGGCCGCGGTGGCTGAGCGGTTAGCCTGTTCGCCTCCCACCATGGCGAACCTGGTTCAATCTCTGACCGGATTTTTTTGCACGTGGGAATTATGCCGGATGATGCCGCTGACCAGCGGGTTTTATCCGGAATCTCCTGTTTCCTCCGCCCTTTCACTCCGGCGCTGCTCTATACTCACCTCAATCACCCTCATCGGCTCTCAAGACCTCGCTGTTAAGAGCCGCCCAAATATCTTCACTCACTCACCATCTGAAATTAATAACGTACAAACCGAACTACTTATTGTTTACAAATAAATAACTTTAAAACTATTGTTAGCTAAATCGCACGATTTAATTGAAGAATATCTGGATTATTCTTTGGAATCAGTCATTTGTTGTAACTGGTTTTGTATGTACAATTTATATGGTATTTAATGTGTCTCTTTTATTAATCTTCATACATAACTATTTGTATTTCTAATGTTTTTGTTTATATGTAAAAATTCTTTGACGTCCCAGAATAGTATACGTAGTAATTCCAGAGAACGAATAATTAAATAAATAATTGACGTGTTTCCACGACATATTGTATTTGTGTTTCTCCATGTTGTTAAAGACGACGCGGTTTGAGCCTTTCCGAGAGAGTGAAATCACGTTATTTATTGGCATCCCATCGCAGGCTAACTCGACGAAGGCGAGGGTGTAAGCGAGGAAGAGAAGTCTCCAGCGGGGGTCGGCTCAGCGGAAATTGAGTAACACCGCGGTGGACGCAGGGAACATATTTGCGGTGATTTGTGGGCGCTCGTCCCGGTGTGACTAACCGCCAGTCGATATTCGTTACGGCTCGGACCCGTGAAAATTGGATCACGGTTCGTCGCCCGCGCACCTGTTCCCATTGATAAAGTGTTACCGGTGCTTCGGCACAACAGGTCAGCGTGAGCGAAGATGCTGAGGTGCGTAGCATTTGTTTTGGAAGGTCGCCAGTTTTGTACTGGCCATGTTACGATAGTTGCATAAATATTTTTTTTGAGATTACGATACCCTAGTAGGTACAACGGTGCTACAACTCGGTATTGTACCACAGAGTAAATGCATATACAGAAACGAAATGGCGTGGCGGTTTCTTTGATGTGGGCGTACCCATTCGCTGATTGGTTGTGCGAGGGTCTGGGAACATGCCCTGTGTCTGATTGGCTACTGCGTGCCGCGAAATGTACCCTGTTGGCCGCACTACTGGCTCGCAAGAAAGTTACCAAGCGCTGATTGGCAAACGGCGTTCCGACATGTTGCTGGCTAGTGACGCCATTTTGGTGGCTTATGCGACTAGAGTTCGCGGAATAAGCAGCTATCTCACCTCTGTATTCTTATTTACTCTGTGTTTGTACTAACAAAATGCCTTACTCCAGCACATTGTCATGCTACATTATCCCAAGTAAAATTTTAACAGTTGGTATTTAAGTAGTGAAACTATTACATGTTATTAAAATTTCTATAATGCATCTTAAAAAGTAATTTATTTAAAGAAAAAAATTATTTTCTTAAAGTTGTACCATTGTTGTACTGAGGTATCGAATTTTTAAAACATTTTTATTACGTACAGTAATTTATTAAGGATTACTGTTGCAAATTCGGATAACGTAAGTTACGTTAAGTTAGTACAGAAACAGCATTCTACTAGTGAGTGGTATGTAGAATTAAGCAGGAGGGATCGACATGTGTAATTCATTCCTGAAATTGTTTGATTGTACATGCATATATCAGTACACGAGAAGACAATTTCTCATACTAACCTGTTACTAAATTTCTATGTTTTGTACATAGATATTTTTACAAGTCGCCAGGGGCGGGTCCGAGTTCGTGAGGTATGGATATCTTAATAAAAATAAAGAACTAAATTTATTTTTTTCATTTATTTATACATAATGTTAAAAAAAACGTATTTTACTTATAACATTAAACTACTTATTAACACATATTCTTAGCTTGTGCAAATATTATGGCAATCTCAATACTAATTAATGTCCGTGCCACTGTCTTTATACTTGCTACAGTCACGTGATCCACACTTATAATGTACACATATTCAATAAAACTGTCTAATGCCGTAATTCCAAATGTCTGCCATTCACGCATCCAGCTTCACAATCCCGCCGGTCAGTATCATTCTCCATTGTACCAATGCTCGCAGACTTCACTTTCGCTGGCCGCTGTCGTCGCCGCCTGTCGCTTAGCTGGTTCTGCGCACCTGACGCTCAAGGCCGTACAAAGAATCGGAGGCCCGCCGCGGCGTATATAGATCAGCCGGCCCGTTCCAGAAGGTTCCTCACAAGCCGAGTCACGCTGAGGGAGGCGAGTGTGGTAACCAGAGCATTCTTGCAACGATAACCCAAGGACAGGATGTGGCACGAGTGCCGATAGTCTTATCGCGGCAGGGGCACGCGTGAGTAATACTGTAACCCTGCCTTGCTCATACGAGGTTACCGGCGATGCTCTTGAAACACTGCTAATCGCAAACCTCAGAGGCGGAAGGCAAGGAACGGACGTGGAGTGGCTGCTTCTAACGATATCAAGATCCTTCTTTCCGTAGCGGCGTGAGGTGTTAGGTTTAATTGTGACACAATGGCATAAGGAAATCATCATGTAAAACACGTTAGTTAATGGAGATGATCAAATGATGTGCACTCGTTTGAGGAATTTCTGGAACGTACCGTAACTTGGAGGACAGATATATTGTTTATCCATTTTTTTTATATGCACTCTAGCAGCTAGTTCTCAGCGATCTCTTAGAAGTTAATATTTTTAAAAAAAATGTGTTGATTAAGACGTAATCTTGCATCAAACAAATTTCAAAAAGTTATTTAAACGAAATGTTATGTGTCAACTTTTTTTTTTTTTTGCAATTGTAAGAAGAATGAAAATTAAATTCCGTTGACCTGCAAAAGATTTACCTCGTCTGTAATTAAGTTTTTTTTCTCCTAGTTTTTTTTGTGTGTGATGTTTGATAAAAAACTGAACTAAGTGTAAACAAAGAAAATACTGAACTTGATAGAAATTCCCTTGTTCTGTGTATGTAGGTGACCTTGTGACACAGTATTATTAATTTTCGGGACACGTGTTTCATTTTATTTTGTTTTTCTAAGCTTCATAATATTTTTATCGGGTTTGAAATTAAAAGCCATGGTGGCTCATTTTACCGTGATAGTTTGTTTATCGGGCATACGTTTGCCGTTTAACGTTTATCAGGCGTCCGGTTGCAGTTTTCAAAGCCTTAGTTTTGTTAGGCGTCAACATTAGATTAGCTTTTTCAGACCGCGTCGACAGTTTTGCCCGACAAGTTCGTACGACGCATTCGGATAACATAGGAAGAGCGTGTGTGGTAGCTCACGCCAGGCCCTTATCTTGGCAGAGTGGGGTGATATGCATCACAAGTACTCGTGGGCATGTCACCATTCACGTCAGTTTGAAGTGAGTCGTCATCCAGTGCTCGCCTAGGCCGCGTCGGGCGTGGCGCTAACCCCCACATCGGCAAACTTGAACTTTCTAGATAATTTCTCCGCCGGTGTGGGAGGTCGCTGCATTTATTCTTCTTGCGATACAAGTTTTTAAGAAATGAATTAATTCGTAAACGACTGTGGCGCTGTTGTGCACTTGTCTGGTTATCTGAAACCTGTTCGTACTCTGAACTTCGTATGTGAACTGTTTCACTTAAATGGTAAATAAAAGTATGGAACAAAACAAAACCGGAACTTGACTTTATTTCATATTTAATTGGCGTCCATTTTAAAGAGTCTCGTGTTACTCCGTCTTGAGCTAGTCGAGTGATAAGTTATAGCCGAGTGGCAACTTAAAGCCGGCTATAACTGTGCGCATGCCACATTACAACCTAAGAAGTTATTTGTAAACCGAAAATAAATATTTTGCTTATAAACAAGTCTGAAATTTGTTCACCGCTTTATATAAAGTTAAAACTAATCATAGGTTAAGACTTTTTGATAGGACACTAATATCTTGTCTATTTCCAAATTATGTATATATATATATATATATATATATATATATATATATCTTGTCTGTTCTTGAACATCACTAAAGCTCCTTACCGCGAATCTTTGAGAGAGAGACTCAGTAATATCAATCATCACAAGTGTATCCTAGTGCGACATGTTATTTAGCACTTATTTTCGCTAATGGGAAATTTTTCCTTTACCATCTCATGTAATGGTCTCAAATGTAATGAAATACAAATAAATGTAGTGGTGTACGCGAGTTTCGTGTGATAGTGAGTTCTCAGCAATAATAATTTTTGTTAATAAAAATTGTTAATACACCCGTGTGAGGTGTCTGGAAAGCTTCAGGTAGAAAAGCATTTTGTAAAAAAGAGCACGATACCTCTTATTGTAGCATAGAAATCTCAGCTCACCATATTATAATAATACCAACAAGATAGGATTCTTTTTTATTTATGCTGTGCTGGAATTTAGCGTGGTGCACATAACGACGATATCAGGCTTGGTTGCACGTGTGAACCATACCTTATTGGCTTCTTCTCACTGGCGCAGACACTTGACCGCTACGTGTCTCAGGAGGAAGCACGTTTATGCACCTATCTCGCCTCCTTGCTCCCCATTAGTCATAACGAAGTATCTAGGTCGCAGTCTCGTAGAACTTCACAAGTGGATCGAAGCCACAATTTAAACCTTTTCTAGAGCCAATTTTTCTCTNTTTTTTTTTTTTTTTTTTTTTTGGACACGGTATCGATAATAACTTGATTACAGTACCAAATCGTTCGAAAAACAACTTTTACTATTTTTAACGTAAATATGACCAATTTATTAAAAATCTTGATTTAAACAAATTTCAAAACCTTAGTTTAACCCAGTGTTTGGTTTAAGCTTAAGATTTTTTGACATTTGTTAAAATTTCTTTGAAATCTAACTTTTGTTTGAAGGGTTTAACTTTCAACTATTTCAATTTTAAAGGTTATTGGAAAAGTTTAATTTTATATACGAGTGAACTACAAAACAAATGTCCAAAAAATATTCTTAATGGCATTCTGATAACAAGAACAATTATTTTAAGTTGTATCCTAACGTATTAATTTTTTTTCAATTTTGATATTTGTACGAAAAAAATTACACACATTTACAATTCCTGTTTATTTTTGTTAATTTTTGAAGTTATTTTCCTATTTTCTCAGACTGGTATTATATATCACAATTTGTGCTTAAAATGTGGAAAATAATTTTCTACTGAAAGTTTTTAACTCGTATACTTGACTGCTTTTATTCAACATCCATGCTCAGGGCCTGTTACTGCCAGGAATGATATTTAGATGACAGATTTGTAGGTATTTGTGTCTTATTCTCGTAAATGACTTCGCATCATCCCTTCCGCATATTCGTTTTAATGATTCTGTTTTCATTTTAATCAACTCCCCGTTCTTGCAACAAGTGGGATCAGCCAGAATTTGCACAAGACTCTGAACTTACTGTAAACTTGTGTCGTTTTGTGTAAAGTTGGGTGAATTAAAATTTGTAAATAGTTTTTGAAATAAATTTTTATGGGATGTAAATTTTATTTACACCCAGATATAAATAAAGGTACTTAATTCTTTATGATTTAAAACTTGTATTATGACAAATAAACATCTTTATTTCTAAATAGGCTGTTTATATATTACGGCGGTCGTTTGAGGATGTCCGTTGAAGATAAATACTGAATTTAAAAATCTTGTATAAAGTCAACATTTTTAGTTTATTTTACCGATAGTTTACATTAGTAACGTATTTAAGAAGATTGCGTTATGTGTGCATTGCGTGTACAAGTTAAGTTTTTTTTTATGAAAACATGTATATGGGTTGGGTTCACCTAAGACATATTTTTAAATTTTTCGTTTTCGTGAATATAAGTGCTGCTGTTAATGTACTCCTGCTTTAATGTAAACATTCACATACATAGAATTTAATACAACCTTTGCAATTCAGTCAATATATCAAATTTAATAGTTTCTATATACGTAGGAAAGTGCCATTGAGATGATTGGCAGTTTTTATTATGTCGGTCATATACCAAGGCCGCCAAATAGGGAGTAGAACATTATAAATAAAAAGTTTATCAGAAAATTTGCGGATTGGTCTGCTTACGTTATACCACTTGATAAATTTTTCAGCCCTTAGACTAGTTTACGGTTTATTTTTCCGTTTATGATGCGAGTTTTTGCTCGATATAGTTGCAGAAATGTAAATTTTCACAACCTTTTTTTAGGTATCAAATTTATGCTACAGGATATGTATTGTGGTACAGGGACGTTAAACACTCCTTTCTTTTCTTATGTTACTAGCGAACCGACCCGGCATCGCCCGGTAACAATTTAGTTTTTACAGCGATACTTTGAAAGACAAAAAGGGTTACTGTGGGTCATCCTTGTAAGATAAATATATGCTATCGCGGACTTTTCTGTAGACATTTTTGAGAGCTACAATTTTGCAGTACATTAATTTGATGTATCTCTTATGGTTTAGTCAGCGCAAGCCATGTAAGCGCCCTAAAAGCGGTTTTTTACGACTTGATTACAAAAGGGTTAGACATTTCTCTACTACCCTAAAATTAAATATAAATGAATCATACAACAAAACCGTCCTTAAGAAATTCTCTAATGATGTTGAAAACCGCATCAAAATCCACCAAGTAGTTTAGAAGTACTAAGCGAATACATAGACAGACGTGGATAAGCGACTTTCTTTTATACTATTTAGAGAAGATATGACGACGGTCGCTGCTGGATTTCTGGGAGGCGGGCTACCAACGGAAAGATTGCACGCAAGTTCAGCTTAGAAGCGCCGAGACGTCTGATTCGCGTGCTTTGGTCGCCCTTGGCGCCCTCGCACTTTTGGTCCGCGGACACGCCGAATGCATTCTTTTCCCTCGTAAAACATTTCTAACGTCTCAAAGGTCACGTTCAGCCGTAAGGAATTGTTGCGACGGCGATGGAAAATAGCATAAACAAGCCTCGCGTGTGTTCTGTTTCCTCAGGATTTCAAGCGGTGTGTTNCTCAAAGGTCACGTTCAGCCGTAAGGAATTGTTGCGACGGCGATGGAAAATAGCATAAACAAGCCTCGCGTGTGTTCGGTTTCCTCAGGATTTCATGATATGACTCCATTCATTAAAGGAACATGAAAATGAATGACTGTATTTAATTTCCATCTCTAGCAGTTGTAAAACTGTTGCATATAATTTAAGACATGAGGCCAACGAAAGAAAGGATAGTAAGGAATGTTAATTAGGTTAGAGAGAGATATATATATATATAGATAGATATAGATATATATATATAGATAGATATATATATATAGATAGATATAGATATATAGATAGATATAGACATATAGATAGATATAGATATATAGATAGATATATAGATAGAGATATGTAGATAGAGATATGTAGATATAGATATATAAATATATATAGAGATATGTAGATATAGATATATAAATATATATAGAGATATGTAGATATAGATATATAAATATGTATAGAGATATATAGATATAAATAAAGATATATAAATACATATAGAGATATATAGATATAGATAGAGATATATAGAGATATATATATAGAGATATAGATATATAGATAAAGATAGTTATATAGATATATTTAGAAGGGCCTCATCCAGTCTCACACTCTGGCCTCGCCGCCCCGAGGTAGGACGTCGCCGCACCTGGTCTACCAGCTGACATCTCCCCTTGAGACAATCGCCGACTGCCCCGACGAACTTCTCCGCAGCCCAGTCCACTCTTCGCAGCCCAGTCCACTCTTCGCGCCCCTCCACGTGTGTATTGACGTAATGCATTGCGATTGGCCCCCGTTGTGCACTAGAGGCGGAGTCTGCTTGTAGTTTGTTATAATTATCCAGGAATGTCCTGATGTTTGCTGGACCCACGTTGTCCGTGTTCTCTGCACATTGCTGTGACAGTTTAGACATTCCACTCCGGCTCGCTGTTATGTATGGTTTCCAAGTTTACCAAACTCGCCTGTGGCCTCCTTCACAGGTATTGTTTTGACAGGTGGTGCACAACGGGGCAGTGTATAACAGGTGTCTATAGGGTTTTAATACAACAATCTGTTCAGGAAACATACAGCATTGCCACTATAGTTTAAGAAACTATTTTCCAGAATAATTCATATCGTAAGCAGAGATAGTTGCAGCGATTTTCGCTGACTTTGACACTTTTGTACGAGCACATTTATGTTTTCTATAACCCAATTTATGAGTTGGTAACAGAATATCGACTTGCATTTCTTTCCTGAAAAAATATTTAAAATGAAATATTCAATTTTTTTTTTTACAATAGAATATACACGACTGCTTACAATAAGACTCGTATGAAAACTAGGAAGGCCTCTTAGGCTCCCGCCTACCAGGATATTTTTTCCGCATTTGAGGCCGAGACGCGAGGGAGCGATAAGGGCGACACTGCCACGCGCATCTAGTGCGCCGTCGCCGCTAAGCGCACGGTTCTGAACTGGCGTGAAATGTTTAGTCGCACTGCGTGTACCTATGGGACTTTCAGTGGTGACTATTAATTTATTGTTGGAAAGTCTGTAAGAAGGTTCAGTACAGGGTCCTTGGGTAGATTTGTATGCATCTGATGCGTATATTTTGAGCTACAGTGCGACTTTGGAGTACTTTGAAATGGTGTTTCTAACGGGCATTTTGAAAATTCTTAGAAACCCTCGTTTGAAGTGTGTGTTATTTTCGTAGAACAGCACATTGAGCTCATGTTTAATAGTTTCGTGGGAAAAAGTGTATTTCAAACACTCTGTAACGCAGTACAAGTGCCAGTTAGGCAGAAGCCTTAAATACTTAATTATATGTAACTAATAAATATGTCGTTTGAAATTGTAGACCGTAATTACACAAACCTGATTTACAATAAACTAGTTTCTAACCTCGTGTTGAGGTCAGAACGAGTGTGAGAAAGTCATTCAGGATTGTGCTTATTATGGTGTTATTTTGTTTATGATACGGTGTGTTTTATTTGGAATTCCATTCAGACGTTAACAGCGACTGCTAGCAACGCCAACAGTCAACTCGGTCTTAAACAAAAACATTGGGAGAAATGGGCAACGTTGTTTAGTCCTTTAAATTTGAAGATTACTAGTGGTGGGGGAAAAAATAGTTTTGTGATGTTTAGCCTGTAGTTGTGGGAGTACGGTTATTTGTCATGAGCATCCTTTCTACTCTTTGATTTGGGAGTTGCCGTTTATTTAGAGAAAAAAAATAGTCATTATTCACGAATTTTTAATATTTTAAAATTAGTCACTTAAAAGTATTATAATTTATCCAATATACCATACACTGAATTTTATATATTTGTAATAATACAAGTGCCAACGTAATGATATTTTGTGTTCAGAGCACCAGAATGTAGTCGGACGTCGAGAATGTCTTCATAACTAATCTTTGTCGTCTAATAAAAGTAAGTTTTTATCCTGTTAAAAAAAATAATGTGTTTCCATCTCTCTGCATACACTTCTTTCTGCCATGAAAGATAATTTTAATTGCATCTTTTAGCCAGAGTGAATCACAAAGCCAGTGTCTGCCGACGTCTGTGGTTTTTTTTTTCGAAGCGCCGTCGGCTGTGCACTTCCTCGCTCAGTAATTATACAAAGAAAATTAAATTGATCACCTTCTTCCGGGGGTGAGCTCACCAGACGCTCTTCCTGTAGTCAATCAGACATGTGCCGTCAGTATTTTCCAACAATTCGATTTACCAGGACGATTGGATTAACTACTGTCGGCCAAAGTCAGCGTATAGTTGGAGTGAGGTTTTAGTTTGTGGATGGTCTCTCGTGCCCCTACACATAGAACGTGGAGCAATCGAGCGGGGAGGAGGAACAATTGGTCTCGTGCTTTGTTCAGAAGCGAAGCAGGGGAGAGTGTAAACAGTTCGGTATTCCAAGCGTAAAATGGCGTCGTGTAACGGCTGTGAAATCATCCGCTGTCGACATCTAAAGCTGCTCTCATTTGTTTCCTGCTTATGTTGTATCCTTCCACCATGTGTAAAATTTACATTGCCAAGGATCAAACGACTTTATTCATGTGTCAGACAAGTGAACGTGTGAAATTGTTATGAGCCTAAATGTGTTAGTAAAATGCAGATTCGTATTCCATTGTGTATTAGGGGCCGCGGTGTCTTAGTGGTCAGAATACTCCTCCCACCTAGGCGAACCAGGTTCGATTCCTGGCGGGGTCACTCCCGGATTTTTTGCCGGACGATGCCGCTGGTCGGCGGGTTTTCTCGGGGATCACCAGTTTTCCTCCGCTCTTGCATCCCGGCGCTGCTCCATACTCAATTCACTTCATTCTCATCGGCTCTCAAGACTTCGATGTTCAGATGTTAAGCCGCCAAAATCTCTCCACTCTATTGTGTATAACGCAATATGCCATTAATTTAAATATATCAATCGCAGTACAACGTCAAAACTTATTAAATAATTAATAGTCGTACCTGGAATTCTGCGTGTCAATGCGTACAGTAGCATATATG
Organism: Clitarchus hookeri; assembly: GCA_002778355.1. Taxonomy (NCBI): domain Eukaryota; kingdom Metazoa; phylum Arthropoda; class Insecta; order Phasmatodea; family Phasmatidae; genus Clitarchus; species Clitarchus hookeri. Next base: position 375,808 of record NQII01000553.1, on the reverse strand, counting down.
TAGTTAATGGGGAGAAATTTTTATCAAAAGTGGAATCCAAAGTGATCACTATACCGTGAACGCCTTACAAACAGCAGTTTTATAATTAAAGATGTGAAACGTTGCCAAGGTTTTCTTATGTTTGTTTGGCTGTTATCATTGCGACCAGCAAGAGTAGCAGCTGGATACTTAACGAAAATGGTTAGGAAATAGATGCGCACACTACCGAAATAAATGTTTTTATGTCTTTAAGACTGCAGTAGGTTTCATAATATCCGATTTNGCTGTTATCATTGCGACCAGCAAGAGTAGCAGCTGGATACTTAACGAAAATGGTTAGGAAATAGATGCGCACACTACAGAAATAAATGTTTTTATGTCTTTAAGACTGCAGTAGGTTTCATAATATCCGATTTAAAAAAAAAAATCAGTGTTAAATCCCACGAGTGGAACCTGCCTTTGCAACAGAGGCGCATTTTTTTTCTTTCACAGAAAATAATTTTACTCCTTCAAGCTCAGGGGCTTCTTAATGCGAAGGGTTGTACTGCACCGGGATTGGCCTTGTGGGAAATGATAACCAAGGGACCACGTGAGTAAAGCCACTTCCACGAGATCGTAAAACGTCAGCCCGTGAACATGAGATGCTTCTCGTGATCGAACACGCTCCATGTGTTTGAGATGATAAAATTCGTTGGCAACGTACGTAGTACATACATTAAACCGCACAGTGCTTGGAAGTTACCAGTTGCTACAAAATTACTATTCAGCTTGAAACTATCGTGTCGTGCCTGAGACTCGGACCAAAAGCCGCTTTTCACAATCAGGATTGTCACGAAGACCAAAAAAAAGTATTTTAATTAAATTTTACGTGATATTTGTGTCTAAGCATGGAGAAATACTCGCATCAAAATTAAAACGACCTGTTGTTCCCTTAGGGCGGGTTTTATCACCTCCTACTGCTAAAACAGTAGTATAGCAAAGCTAGGAGTTCGGCCTGGCTAAATAGAAGCGAGAGTTTTACCACACTTGTGTTGCCTCCTGTTTGTAATCTGAATGTTCGGGTCACATTTTGTAGATGTTGGTAACAAAAGTTACTAAAAGGTAGTAACTTTTCGAGCATGTATTGTTTTAAGAGCTGCTTTTAAACGAATTGAATAAGTTAAAGTTTAAGGTTTGGATATGGTGAGCGTATTATTATGTAGTTAAATATTTATTAGTAACCAACTTTGGTTAATAATCCCAAAAGTGGGTGGTTGGTATTTTCAGCTCCCCAGTATCGGAAAACAAAGATGACAAGTGATATATTTTAAAATAATATATTGTTTCATATCTAATCACTCTTAGTTGATCATAATTACAATAAACGATTATCAATTGCTATTTTAGATATTTTTGTGTCTTCGTTGCCACGCTTTATTTTCTGCAACATATATTCCATATATTGTTACTTCCAAAACTTACCTGAAACCCTGCTAAAGCTCTATTTTCAGACTATTCCTCTGCTTCGTGCAAACAAAACTTAAAACTAAGTCTAGAAAATTATACCAAAGGGACAGCGCAACGAATTCGTGTGCACTCGCTTTAATGTTATATTTCATGAGAACTATTTATTACTAAGCATTACCAACACACCTATTTTCGCACTGGTTTTATTACTACTAAATATAAAAATATAATTTATAGATAAAATTCAAGAAAAAATTGAACCCAACCAAAAATAAGGGACTTTAATGTTAACAGAAGTATAAAACATTTGTGATACAGGGCATATTTAGTAAATAACCAAATACATCGTACATGGGGTGATTTTTCAAAGGTTTGATTTAAAAAGTGTGAAGATACTGTGAATAGACTATAGCAACACATCTACGCGGCTATTCATAGTAAAGTGAACACTTTTGAAAGATCTCATTTAGAATAATATTCAATAAATATATTTTATTTTAGCCTTAGAAGTTAACTTCCAAGTGCGGTGGAATATACACACAGTTTATTACTTACATGGCAGTATTTATTTAAAAAGGTTGTTCAAGGATAAAATATGGCTGGAAAAAAAGTGCTCACTTTACCGTGAACAGCCTATACTCACATGTAGTCTTTTTCTTCATGATTCGCGCAATTATAGTGGTTCAAACGATGACCCTACAATTTTGTTGGCGAAAAGTTTGTCACGGAGTTCAGAATTGTCTACATTAGTCTCCATTTTTTTTTGTGACTTCATTGAAGAGCTCCGAAATAATGTGTACCATACGCAAGCATGTCTGTAACGTTGTACTGCAGAATAGTCTCTTCTGAAAACAGTAGGCTTGCACAGGTTTGGCTTGTCGCCAATGTATTACCAGTTTTGAATTTTCTAGTCAATGGTTTTTGGTAGAGAAAGAAGGGGATGGAGCGAGAGTAAGTGAAGAGATTTGGGCGGCTCTTAACATCGAGGTCTTGAGAGCCGATGAGGCTGAAATGAGGTGAAAATGGAGCAGCAATGCAAGGGCGGGAGGGGACGGGAGATCCCTGAGAAAACCGCCGACCAGCGGCAGTATCGTCCGGCACGATTACCACATGCGAAAATCCGGGAGCGAACCCGTCGGGAATAGAACCCGGTTCGCCTATGTGGTAGGCGAGTAGTCAAACCACTAAACCACTGCGGCCCCTAAGGATCGAGAGGGGCAGAGGGAGGAAGGAGAAAGAAGTTATTAATTACAGTGAAATTATTGGAAAATTTCAACACGGTTTTGTGGTGCCGTACTAATTTAATATTTCGATCGGCGGTGTAGGAGACGACGAAATGTTCGATCGGGTGTCGATGGTATAACTGTTCCGTGTTGGACCGCGGAAAACGCGTCCTTACGAGGAGGAGGGGAGGGGTGAGCGTAGCAGGCAGTCACACAAGGGGCTGATGAGATTCTGCAAAGGGGTGGTGACAGAGACAGCCGCCCTCCCCCACTGGACGCGGGAAATCAATTTANTCGCTTGGAACCAGCGAGGGGTGTGAAGTGGAGGGGGAGTGAGCCAGCGGGATGCCCGGTTAGCAACAGCGCCGCTTGCCAGCTCCACAGTCCATAGCTGTTCACGGTCAAGTGAGCACTTTTGACGCCCTAGTTACTTTTTTTCTTTAAGCCATATTTTATCCTTTAACCACATTTTAAAATAAATATTGTCATGTAAGTAAGAAACACAGTGTGCATACTCCAGGGCTTTCGAAAGTAATCACTTTACCTGAATAGCCTACAGTAGTCGATAGCGCACTGCGAGAATCGACCAGCTGTCTGAGGTCGTGTTCTAATTAATTTCGAGTTTTGATTTTCGTAATTTGGATTTGGCGTTTTGTAAGGTTTAGTCGGAACACTACGACATTCAACTGTTTAACACGCACACCACGCTTCTAGAATTATTTTGGTGTTATCATGATTGCAATATTAAAAGTTCACGATGTCTAAAAATAAACAGTAGCTTATAATTCTCAAAAGTGGTTAGAGGGCCGTTTAAAATTTAAAATTAACAAAATAAAACAAATATGATGTGAAATTGTTACTCAACAAAAATTGTTTCATGAGAAAATACTTATTTCAAGAATATTTCAACAACTAGCTTTGTGAAATAATTATTGTGAGTACAGTACACATTTGTTATTCAAGTAANTGTGAGTACAGCTTCACCTATGTGTGTTTTTAAACATTTCAAACCGGCAAAACTAATATGGTGGCGGTTTGGTAATTTATATTTTTTAATTTGTCAGCTTCGAAGCGGACAAAACGTAGAACGCAAATTATAAAAATACGACATAAATTTTGTAGACCAAACGGGGTACGTGACCATTTTGTTACCAAAAACTGCCAATTGAAATACGTTATGAGAGCCTGTGTGGAGTGATGTTCGATTTATATTCACACATCAATGCATAACCCCATCATGCGTGCAGAAATGATGCTATTTACGTGAATACGTCTTTAAAATCAGACTCGTTAGGATAGTCTATTTATAGTTACTTCACGTTTTTTTAATCAAAACTTAGAAAAATCACCCCATGTATGATGCTTGGTTCTTTCCTAGATGTAATTTATCACAATCGTTTTATACTTGTGTTTGCATAAAAGTACCTACATTTTGGTGAAATTGAACTTTTATTTATATTTGATCTAAAAAATAAATTATTTAATTTATAATTAATACGAATAAAACCAAAGCAAATAGGTGTGTTGGTAATGTCTAGTAAGGAATAGTTCTGCAAAATATTATTACATGAAGTGCACACGAATCCAGTGCGTTATTATCCCTTTGTTGTAATTTTATGAGCTCGGTTAAGCGTTGTTTGCATTGGGCGGAGGAATATCCTGGAAGTATAACTTCAGCACGGCTTCAGAAAAGTTAAAAGTAACCGTGAATGTACTATATATGGCATGTTTAGTACAGTAACATTTGAGGCGTTTCTGTGATGACTACTCTGTATACAGAACAAAGTTTAACGCATTGGGACACCTGAAATACACATTTTAACTGTGATCGACTGTTAATGTGCTCACGAGAGTGAAACAAGTGATTGCCCTCTCTGACCTGTTAAAAATTACGAATTGATCTATTAGAACACTGCCTGAAGTAATACGTATGGTCACACAGTCGAAGAAAATTATTCGTCTTTGCGTGTAACCAATTGGCTGTGTAACGCATATGAAGAAAAAATAACTTATTTATAAATTCCCTCCCCCCGCCAAACAAAAATACCTTTATACTTTTAATACCCTGTGATTAGTAGATATTTACGGGTATGTTCACACGTTGTTTACTTTTATATGTGCATTTGAGTCAGTAGCGTGTGGTGAAGTGTTGCCAGGTAAGCTGGCGCTTGCTCACTGCTGTACATTCTCGGCACACGCACAGGAGCCAGTGACCACCGTGCGGTCTAGGGAAATTGAATGCATTCCGACCACTCACAAGCGAGAAGCAAGGGACCCATTACACGCGTCCTGTGGCGTCACCTGGTGTTAACTAGCAAGCAACAGGGCACAGCACAGAGCTACCGCCAGCTTACCTTGCAACAATTCACCACGAGCCACTGGGGCGAAAGCTGGTCCGTAACGGAAATTGTCGACACTGTTCAAGGGAACTCTTTGAGTAATTTCCCCGGGTTATTTGCGTCCTGGTCTGGAAACGATGTTCAGACACGCGGAATTTAATTTGCTACTTACTGATATTGTCTGTTCACAGTAAACTGAGCACTTTTTAAAACCCCTGCTTAAGATCTGCTTGTATGCTCGTTAAGTGGAACTGTAAAATTATTAGAAAACTATATATTTTTCAATTTTGCTCATTTTGACACTTGACGAAACAGAAAGCGAAAGAAATAATTTAAGTTATCGCAAATGGTTACCTAACGCTTTTAATTCAACGCTAAAACATGGAACTAATTTCCATTCATCGTTGCCGACTTTACTTGGCGCATGTCACTCGGTGGCCTTGTTAAAATATATGCAGGTAGGAGCAGTGACCTTTTTTCTAAGGTTGATTTCAAAATTGCTCACTTTATCGTGAAACAGCCTTTAAGAAACAGTGAACCATATAGGTAGGGCCAGTGACTTTTCGTGTAAAAATTGGAGCACACAGTAGACTTCAATACTATATACACACCTCAGCTGTTGTTATACCTCCATTGGCTGCTGGTGCCGTGTCCGTCTTTGACCAAGCCACTCAGGACTAAGTAACTCCGACACTGAACCTTCGTGATCCGTGCGCAAACGGTTAACACGGGCCAGGACATTTTTTAGCCAATCAGAGAAGCTACAGTGCTTTGGGCTGTATCTTGTTTCGAAATCTTTTCGCGAAATATCACTGCCCCTACATATAGGTATAACTTTAATCGTATCATAACATTTCTGCAAAGCGATGTTTCTGCCGAGCACGACTCTGTACGGAGTTTTGTTCGTTCTGTGCGGAAATGTGGGGAAAGGGGAACAGGCGACGCTGCAAGTTTCGGGAGCATCGCGAAACTGGAAGAAGCTGGTTTGTCGCCCTCCACAGCCAGTTCGCGTTCGAAAGGGCAGACCGGCAAAGGTGTCAAAAGGGCGTGGCCGCCCCGCGTTACGAGCCGTAACGTGCGACAATCGTAGGCGAACTGGGCGTGGCCACACGTGCTCTGTACGTCAGTAACTTCTCATCTCACCCCTGAATACGGGCGAGTATTATTTTCAAGTCCTTTAATAAAAGCAGCAGTTAAAAAATGTTGCACCTTCAGGCAGTTATAACGTGCATAATTTGGTATTTCGAAAATAGAAATCTTGTTAATTAAACGTCGATATTCGAGGATGATTCAAGACCTACCAATTGTACAGATACATGTTGTTACATGTCCACTGAGAACTCTGATGAAGAAAGTTTACGCATGTATATGTTACAGAAATAATTGATTTTAATTTTTGTAAAAAATACTGTCATATTGTTTAAAGTAAGAGTTTGTGGGGCAGTAAAGTGAGTGAGTAAAGAGATTTGGGCGGCTCGTAACAGCGAGGGTGAGAGCCAATGAGGGTGAAGCTACGCGAGTATTGAGCAGCGCCAGAATGAAGGGGTGGGAGAAACGGGAGATCCCCGAGAAAACCCGCCGACCAGCGGAGTCATCCGGCACGATTCCTAAATGCGAAAATCCCGGAGCGACCCCGCCGGAAATAGAAACCGGTTCGCCTGAGTAGGAGGAGAGTAGTCTGACCACTACACCACCACGGCCCCCTTTAGTTTTTGAGTATTAAACAGCACGGAAAAAAATATTTCTAAGAGATTTATATTTTACAGTTGTACATGATATTGTTTTCATTAACTTGGCACCTGTCATATTGGCAAAGACTGAATCAAATATTTGGACTTGTACGGTTTTTGCAAAACCTGCTTTGGTATTTTGCCTGTCCGCGACAGTTGTCGATTGTTCCGGGATCACGATAACCTCACAATCACGCCTGGATATGAAACCTAATTAGTTTGTTGTCATCGCATGCTAATTTCGTGGCACCGAGCTCGATTGCGGGTTTATCGAGGAAATTACCGAGATGAAAGGCAATGGCAAGTTAATAATTTTCGCACACAACAGATTATGAGATACTCTCATCTTAAAAACCACGCATAAATTTCTCTGTCTGATCATAATTGCTAAACTGAACTAAATGCCCTTTCATTAAATGTGTATGTTTGACATAAAACTGGAGGATGCAATTATAGATTTCTGAAAATAAGTAGCGTTGTTCTCAAGATTGCTTCAAAGTGTATGGCTGTCCTTTTGACTTTTTTAAGTGCAAAATGTGTAATATTTTTTATCACCGATTTGTATTTCAGTTACGTGCCCGTTTCGAAGTCGTGAGCAATGGTTAATGCAAAAAAATTTCTCATAGTGAACATTGTGTTATGTAATACCTAGTGCCATGCTGCAGTACGAATCCATGTAGATCTTTGGTCAGTCCCACCCGTTGCAGTGTATCCTGAAGCATTCCGGTGAAAAGTGGATGGCGTGTACTTGAGCCCGTTTTTGTAATGTATGTTTCTGGACCACCACGTGTTAAGAACACTCGGAAGTCTTGCAAAATTGTGTGAGTAATTTAGTTATTAGGTTGGCAGATGCCACTTATTCATTTACTTTTACTCACTATGATAAAACAGTGGTGCGCACACATAGAAGTTTCACGCGGTATGTAAAATGCATATCTAAACACTCAAGCGCTGTAACTATGAATGATCCAGTTCAGTCTTCAAATAGAGTGGCCAGTGAATCAGAACGTTTTCTAATCATATACAGCTAAGGACGCGATCTGATAACTTCTTTGTGAACTAGAGCATCTGAGAAATGGGCAACATGGTGTTGTGATTCACACTCGCTATCACGTTGGATTGTGTGTGATGTCCATAGTCTAAAGATGAGGTAGACTGAGTATCGTCTTCTGCGTATGTACCCAACATTGACCTCTCTCACACCATTACAACTTTCAGCCCCATGGTTAACAGTGATGAACGTGTTTGTTGACATATTAATTTTCATAAGACGATACATTTTATATGAATAAAATACATTTACCGATTTGAATTTAATCAAGTTATACTAAAAATTGGTAGAGGGCGTATACAAACATCTCGAAAGCATTTGTTTATATAAACAGTGTTCTAACCTCTAATTCTATCCACGTCATTTATGACAGTCATGTTGGCAGAAAAGCAGTTTAATGTTGGGACACGGAGACTGGTTTTGTGCAGCTAGTGTGATCACGCTACCTCATATTCACTCTACGGTGGTGTCAATGCGCGGAGCTGTGACCGAGATCGCAAGCATTATTGAATGTCGTGAATGGTCAAATCGTTCTTCCGACCGACCCCCTAGGATATTTGTTGCACTATAGTTTATTCGCGGTTCTTTCGCACTTTTTAAATGAAACCTTTGAAAAATCACCTCATGTATGACGTGTTTGGTTGTTACCTAAATAGACCATGTATCACAAGCGTTTTATACTTTTGTTAACGTAGAAGTACATTATTTAAGGTTGAATTGAACTTTTCTTTATATTTCATATATAAAATATAATATTTCAATTACAATTAATGTGAATAAAAACAGTGATGAAATAAGTGTGTTGGTAATGCCTAGTAAAATATAGTTATTCTGCAAAATGTTATTAAACTGAGTGCGCACGAATGCGGTGTGTTGTCCCGTTGGTGCAATTTTCTAGACTCCACTAAGCTTTCTATGAGAAATCGGTAACAGGGCGTGAGACTTGGTTGGCGAGATGGTAATACCGAAGGAGCGGCTCATCCGCCAGCCTGTCGCGTGGTCATGGGGAAATACCGTTTGAGTAGTGAGTCAAGCAAAGAGTAAAGGTGGAGGGGGTTCCGTGTTATATAGACTGGCGGTTGCTGCAGTATCACATCCTCCTACCCCCCACACTAAAATCCCATTATTTTCTGGGGAAGAAGGGGCGAAGCGAAGGGACGGGAGGCGCCACGCGAGACAGAGTTCGGCCCGTGGCGCCATCGATTCTTCCATTCTTTCTCGCAACGGCGAGGCCTGTGGGCAGCGGGTCATTAGCCCTGCCCCGTTTCAGCGTTCGTAAGTAGGTTTCCCCTCCGCACTTTGCCGCCGGCGGGCACAGTGACGTCACCAGGGGGCGGCGTCAAGCAAGGGCGCTTCCACGGACCCACGCGATTAGAGAAGTCGTGTAAATCATCCATACTCGCACACCGTTGGCCTTACCCTGCAACGTTTTTTGCTCTCTGTAGGCCAGGTTGCTCGAAAATAAATGGCCGTTTTGGAACGGAATAAACATGCTACTCGGCCAAATGATCTGTGGGGCTGGGGAGGGGTGGAACCTGAACTCCAGCGTCGCTATTGAGAGGGGGCGGATAACTCCGAGTAGGGGAAATACACGACTGTTAGCTGTGTACGAGAGCGCGTGTACATCTGCCTCGCCTACGTGTCCACTCATGTAACGGTTTATCGCCCTGGTAAAAACAAGTCGGCTTATCACCACAGTCAGCGCACAGCTAATTTTTAACTGCGTTAATGGGCCAGTCTGTCCATGCACCACGAAAATGTGGAGCGCGAACCCAGGAATCAGCCTCAAACTACACACACGCACAAGTTAACACATTGCCACAGGGTGGCTGACATTTGGGAAAACAGGGAATTTGAATTGGGAAGGACATATTAACGTCCCCCGGTGTTATACCTGAAGGCTTATCAGGAGACGGCTTACAAAATAACTGATGAGCTAACTTAAACTAATACACATGCCTTGCCTAGGATCCGAACCTAGAACCTCCCGCACTGTAGACCGGCGGCGCACCAATCGACTGAGCCACAGGAGGTCGGCAGGGAAAACAGGAAGAACATGGAGAAGTGAGGGAATTTTACATTTCTGGAAAAATCAGGGTAATTTGTGTGATGTCGTGGGATTTAGATGAAATAATTGTAAATGTACTTAATAAGAAAAAAAATCGAGTTATTGCACTTCAGCTACACGTCAACCCATCAATCGTACTGTTACTTTAGTTAATTCCACCTTGTAAGAAGATTTGTATGCCTGGAGACAATTGTGTTGTTTTGTGTGCAATAATAACTATTACATTTTCTTGGCTGAAATTTGTAATTTTTTTATAAACCAACAAAAGTATTTTTGACTTTTGCCGCTTATGTGGAGTAGGGAAATGTGGAAAGATGTTTAGAAAAGTCGGATAGATCTCAGGGAATTTGTTAAATTGATACTGCTAGCCACCGTGGGCCATGACTTTATGGTCACGGCTGTACTGGCCACATGCAACTAAGTGCTTTTATCTCTTCCCGAAGAGAAAGGGACGGCGTTAACTTTGTGTAGTTGACATATCTTACATATGCGCTCTTATCTAAGTCGAGTAGTAGCCGTAGTAGTCTGTGTCTGAAGCGACACATCTTTGCCAACGCTTCGCAGAGTTTTCAATTCCGTCTCTGAATAAACGTGGCTGCCGTGATGCAATAAATTCGCGGGACACTCTGTCTGCGCTGTCCATATTTCTGAACACCCTCTTCTTCAGGAAGTGACGTAATATTCGCGAACATGCGGCAGTCCGGGGAATATTGATAGTGTGAGATTACTTAATACCTCATGTTGCTCAGTTTCTGTTTCGTAATTTTGCCAGTTGGTGTTTAACGTCGTCTGCCGAGAACAGGGAAGGAACCCTTCCTGTTTGTCAACAAACTCTGCTTTTTTTACACAACTGCCGGTGCGTTTCGTTACTTTCTGCTCAGTATCAGACAGCTGTAACCGTTTCACCAGGAGAAAAGAGCATGAAATGGACAACATTGGCATAATTCAGGATCAACTTATCTTACGCACGATAAGATCGAGTAGGGACAGATACCGAACCGCTACTGTTTGTGATACATCATCATGGTTTACGCAGGATCCTATCCCGCACCCAATTAATTTGAAGCCGCCCAAAAGTTATGTAGAGGACGCAGAAATGTTAATTAACATATGTCCGGAAATGCTTCTGTTTATTGCTAGAGCCGTCACCGTGTACAGTGAGAGACAAGACACTGGATCCCTGTTGTGTGGAATGCCATATCGGCACGGCACACAACAAACCATATTCAAACCCTTAACCATGACAGTTGAAAATGCACAAACACAGTAAACATAGCAGACTCAGAGGTTAGGTGTCTCGTAACATGTGCTCGAAATGTCGACCGTGGGCACGGATGCATGCGTCCACACGTCGTCCCACTACGTGCGTATGTTGTGTTGTGTACCGTGCAGACGATCGCCAGAATGGCGTTCCACATGACAGGGATCCAGTGTCTCGTTGTACATAGTTACGGCCCCGACATTGAACTGAAGCAGTTCCGGATCAATGTTCATCGACATTTCTGCCTCCTTTACACGACCTGAATACATACCCACAGTTTTGAAGTGTATTTTAGGTACAACCTATATAAGAATGTGATTTACGAAATAAAGTTTGGTTAGAGTTAACGTATTTTAAATGGCACGGAGCTGTACTGCTGTATAAGTTTTGTTTCGGAGTCGTGCAGTATTTTCGTCTCGCACCACACTCGCGCTATGCAACGCACGGCCGGGCCCTCCCCTCCCCTCCACCTGTCGCGTCACGTCTGGAATGCTCCGCGCAGCAGGATGAAGTAGTTGCAACGGTGTAAGTGCGCGGCCGGCAGGTTTATGGCGGAAACGTGACCTGCGTGTTTCCTGCCGCCCTCGCGA
>NQII01000553.1:342748-364115 GCA_002778355.1 Clitarchus hookeri | reverse complement strand
CCCCCTTTGGCGTTAATCACCACGCGCCGCGCTGTCTCGCGCGCGCCATCTCGTTTCGACAGCCAGCTTCATCACTTCGTTCGGTTCTGCCGTCTGCCTGGCGCTTTAAATGCGTTGCAAAGTGTTTGAAATACTACTCCTTTTCGATACGAAACTGTTAAACGTGCATCGAATGTGCTGATCTACGAAAACAACACACACTTCAGTTGAGGGTTGTTGAGTGCTTTCAAGACTTTACGCACATGAGAAATACTATTTCAGAGCAATGCAAAATGGCAAAAAAAAAAAAAAAAAAAAAAAACTGCCTTTTCCAAGTGCTGCATCTCAAAATATGCGTGTCAGATACATCTAAAACTATCCTACAGGTTTTCCATCAATAAAATAATAAAATCACCGCTGAAGTCCCATAGGTACGCGCAGTGTGACGAGAACACTGCGCGTTAGTTGGGAGCCTTGCGCTTAATGACGATGGCGCACTCTATGCGCGTGGCAGTGTCGCCCTTATCGGCCTCAAACGGGGAAAATAGCGCTCGGTAGGCGGGAGTCATAAGAATACAGAGGCGAAACTGCAACGTACACCGCGAACTCCAGCCTCACGTGCCAGCAAAATGTTGGAACGCCGTCTGCCAATGAGCACCTGGTAACCTACTTGTCAACCGGTAGCTTAACCTATAAGTGTACCTTCCACAGCATGCTATAACCACTCAGACACACAGCCCGTTCGCAGAGTCTCGGGCAACCAATCGTAGAATGGGCACACCCACATCAAAGGCGCCACGTCATTTCGTCTCTGTGTATTTATGTAGTTAGTGACTGTGAAGCACACTTCCCGGAGCCAGTGGAACAAGATTTGTACTGTTAATAAAGCAAGGCTTTGGTGCCCAAAGCTTAATCGTGGGATAGCTTCATTATACTACTGACTAAAAATAAATTTATCGTACTTCGTTCATATCCGCTATATTGACCCACGACTTGCCAGCTTTGCATTTTTTTCAACTAATGCATGCTTTTATAAAAAAAAATCCTAGGGAGAAGAGGATTAAAGGCTATATACACCTACGTAATGGCATTCAGAAAGCACCATTTCTACTCTCCAACTGGCGATAAAGAGTTCAACTCCCACTGAAGATTAACATATTGTTGATATTCATCCCATTAGTTTCATGAACCAGGAAATGATGCAACTCTAAGGAACCGCATTCTGTCCGGAATCATAAAAGTAAGGTTAATAACGTGGTCGCATTCTATGTTCTTACCTGGATTGGAACAGGCTTTAGAAACTCCTTTTCATATCACGATGTCATGAAATGTGTGCGGTGCTTGTTAGACTACATTTTAATAAGAAATATTACTTATAGTTGATCACATTTAAAAAAGTGTTCGTGTATGAATACAGTCAACTTTGTTCACTGAGATAGGCTCGGATTGTTTGAAATCAGACAGCAAAAATAATTATTAGGGGGAGAGGACGCCTTATCCGGGATTCGAACCCAGAACCCCCTTAATCCCTTGCAGCTTAGGCTAGCGTGTCTGCCAACATGGGAAATGTAAATTTAATAGACTACCTACAAATATACATGAGCTAAGGTATTTTACAACATTTCATCGCTCAAAAATTACTTCATTCATATATTATACGATTCTATTTTTTAAGAAAATCACACCACGGCACTGTTGCGCACGGGCAGTAGAAGATGATTTCTTCGCGTAGCAACCGCTGCGGAAAATTTAAAGTATTTTTTTTACATGATAAGTGCAGAAAGTTGGTACGACTGCGAACCCCAACACTAGATAATCATAACTAGCTGACAGATGCGCGTTATAAACTACTCCGCTCCTTACGACAAACATTCGTGCGAGCACAACACAGATGGTGCTGTTTAGACTACCCGCTCGGATACCCGTAACGCAAGGACCTAATCAAGAAATTAGAATACAATACGCTGCATGCGAGTGTGTCTGTATACACACGCGCATATAGAATCTCATGATTGAAGACTGAGCCTTCAGCAAATTAGATTCATTTGAATTGCGTTACCTAGTGACTACTTCCTGTCCGCGCACGTGGTGTTATCCACATGTTTTATGCAGTTATACCGTCTGCATTCAAATATCCCTTGTCTTACGTTGTAAACTTAGAACTTACTGTACGTTGAAACATACATTTCAGCATCCTGTGCCAAGAAATGATTTCGATGTTTTGTACATACAGTACAGTAATCTATATTGGATTACATTTGTAGATTCGAGTAGCGTATTTTGTATAGTACGTTAAATTAATACAAAAACCGTCATCTAATAGCAGTACGTAGAATAAAGCACGTATATTATTAAGACCTCAAATTATTTCTTTGTACGTGCGTATCGTTTGAGTTCCTACCACGAGAGGTAATTTCACATAATAACCTGTTGCTAAATTGTGTTGTTTGTGCTTGTAACATGTCAAGACGTTTTCGGCTTCGACCCTCCATAACGGCGCGACGTGATAGGTGTGTTTGTGGCATTATGGCATAACGAAATCAAACTGTAAAACAGAGCGGCGAACGGAAACTATCCCAGAGGCTGCTCTCGAAAAAGAGCATCTAAAATATAGTCTGTAGTCTATTCGCGGTATCCTCACAATTTTTTTAAAAATCAAATCTATGAAAATAACCCTCCGTATGACGTGTTTGGTTGTGTCGTGCATCACGAGCGTTTTATACTTCTTTTAGCATAAAAATATTATATTTTTGGTTATATTGGATTTCTACGTATATTTTATCTATAGATTATTATATTTAATTTAAAATTAATATAAATAAAACATGGGGGGGGGGATAGAGGTGTTTGTAATGCCTAGTAAGAAATAGTTCGCGTGCAAAATATTATTAAATTGAGTGCGCACGAATACGGTGCGTTCTCCGTTTAGTTTAATTTTCTAGAATTGGCAGAGGAATAGCATGAAAGTATAACTTTAGCAAGGCTTCAGAAACATTGGAAATAACCACAAATGAACTATAATTCGGCGGACAGGTACAGACAGTGTTTTCCTTTGGGTTATCTTTTGTTGTTCCGCGTTTTTGTATGTGCACTCTGAGAAAGCCAGTAGTACAGAGTTCCTTTGGAAACCTGCAGAAACCTCTCACCTGCACGTGTGCTGGCGTTTTACGGCCTGGCGGGCAGCCAGCGGCAGTGTCTGTAATGTCCCGTAAAACAAACGTACTCGGCTATCTCTGGAATGTGCCAGCGGTCGCTCTGATTTTGTGTGCAGTAAACCCTTGTTCGGCAAAGCTTCTTTGAGAGGTCGCCGTAATTTAATACATTGGGCCACATCTCGAAACAACATAAGCGTACTCTCGGCGCGAAATCCTTGTACAGTTTATAATAGAACAGCCTTTTCCGCCATTGTTCTCGCAGGACAACATCCAGTTCCATCTTGGAAACCCGTCGTCGCGGTTCCT
Source organism: Clitarchus hookeri (assembly GCA_002778355.1). Classification (NCBI taxonomy): domain Eukaryota; kingdom Metazoa; phylum Arthropoda; class Insecta; order Phasmatodea; family Phasmatidae; genus Clitarchus; species Clitarchus hookeri. The sequence continues at coordinate 360,675 of NQII01000553.1, read as the reverse complement.
TCCAAAGATCTGTGCGGAGAAAACACGCCGGAATGCGTTACGCTGTGTATTATCCTCTTAAGACACACAATTTATCTAGAATTTTCCGCCCTTATACTTTAAAATGAGGCCTCAAAATGAGCATGCTCTATAAAAAACTGCAGCGTTTCGTTTACGGCCGTTTCTGTCGAAGCGTTGCGTATTTGGCATTGTTTCATGGCTGTCCGTTTCGCTCATTAGAGCCGGTAGCGATCAGCATGCCGCATCGCCTGCAGCCTTTGCGTGCACAACTCCTCGAAGCAGCATACCAATGATGTTCTCGTACTAAGCAGTATTATGCACTCGGTGTATGAGCATGTAGGGATTTAATTTGACCGTTGTTACTACACATGTACCACTAAGAAGTTTCGTAACCTCACTCTACGTAGAAAGGAAATTTACTGAATTGTGCAAACAATTTTCATCGCGTATCCTGAATTTGCATCGAAATCAAGTAATTCGTCCAGGTTATAGGTTAGATATTTATATTATGACCCACTTTGCCTAGGATTACCGGAGGTCTTGCAAAAAGACATGTCCTCCTTTCCAGTCATTTTTTTTAATGCGTCCACCTTACGTTTCGTGGTGGCAAAGACTGCCCGCTTGTTTTGACGTGATAAAAGGCAGCAGTATTTGTCTGTAGACCATTTACGGTCACTTCACACTTTCTGAATTAGAGTTTTGACAAATCATCTTGTGTATGACGTGTTTGGTTTCCTAAATATGTCCGATATCACAAGCGTTTTATACTTGTATTAGTATAACAGTATTTTATTATTGGTTAAAGTGGACTTAAACTTATATTTTGTCTATAAATTATATTAAATTTATAATTAAAATTAATAAAAATAGGAGGAAAATGTGTGTGTTGAGTGTTGGCAATGCCTGGTAAGAAATAGTTCTCATATAAAATGTTATTAAAACGAATGCGCACATATACAGTGCGTTGTCCTTTTGGTGTAATTCTGTAGACTAGTTGAACTTTGTTTGCATGAGATGGAGGAATAACCTGAAATACAACTGTAGCAGGGCTTCAGAAAAGTTCCAAGTAACAATGAATATACTTTTTATATTGCTAGTTTTTGTGCAATAAAAATTGCTATAGCTGTGTTGTCAACATTCCCGTGGCTAATGATATAAAATATCCTCTACGTTCTCTGGTAAACAATATAAATTATGTTTAAGAATTTTTTTTTTCAGTTTCTTGTTTAGATTGATTTTTCATACTACAGTAAACGCATGTGTATTAGAATGTTTTTTTTTTCGTTCCAGTAAAACAACATGTAAGGATACATGTTTATTTTCCTGGTACTTAACCTTAATTTTATTTATTTATTTATTTATTTTAGATTTCATTTTCATTTGGGAAGTTAAAGCTTGAATGCCTTATAGGAACATTATTTTATGTTATTAATTAACTTTCGAAAACTGTTCTTTTGAAATACTAATGACCTAATTATACGATGTTTCATAATAATTAAGATTTAACTGTATGTAAAAAAAATTGAACGTTTCGTTCCTCTGTATAAGACATTTTTGGCGTTAATGAAACTAGTGTCTTTTTTTTTTTTTAGTAAAATTTTCTTGTTTTTTATTCTGAATGTTTGGTAACCTCAACTTTACCATTATATACAACGTGTAAAAAACGGTGGTGGGGGGGGGGGGAAACCGTAGTCACGGAGACAAGTGAAAACCACAAAGAAAATACACAGGCAATTTTTTTTATGGCCAACCATTTGGTCGCAGCGGCCCCATGAATCTGGCGTATGATTGTGTGTGGATTGCAGATATGGTGGCAAAACTGAATGCCACGATTACTACAGTCGATGAGAAGATGCTAAATAATTTGCAAGGTAATGTCCTACGGTGTGTTATATGAATGGTTCTTGCATTGGGGGTAATTTATTAATTGATTGAACAGTTATGGACATAGATGCATCTTTGTTAATTTTAATGTAATTTCATTGCGTCTTGTAGGAGTTTTGAGACTACAATGAAGCGTTCACAATGGCGTATGTGTATAACTGTCCAAACAATATTGTGCGTCGTGCGGCCGGCCGCATGGCAGCGAATGGTCGGTGGACACTTCGGACGTCTGATGTAAATCTCGCACGTCCAACAAAGTGTTGTGCATGGACCCTCTACTGAGGATCTCTAGTTCGGCTCTGAAGCTTCTACTGTAGAGTGGTGTGTATTAGCATCTACTGTCAATACACGTGGAACCCTACAATGCATAATTCACTGCCTTATGGCGGCTCAGTCCCCGCCATCATGGATTTATCTATATTTCACCATAACTTACATTTCAGTATGTTTAACGAAATTTTTCACACGACACAGCATAAATAATAGCTTCTCAAGCTTTTCAGGTCGTTAAGTTTTCACTGCCTTTAATAATTTTTAACTTGTAACAGCTGGGAAGAAGCAAGTGATTTTTCCTGCGTGCGACTACAGCAGTTAGCCACAATAGTCAAGAAATACCAACTTCAGAAAATGTACAAAGGAATGCCCTGTGTTGTGTCGTTTTGTAAAATTCAATACAAAATCTACAATAAAGGTTTTTGCGAAAATTCTAAAAATCCAAGATGGCGGGGATTGATCGCCCTTAATCACAGCACTACCGTGTAGCTTGTGCGGTGTCCCATTCACGATCATACGCAGGATTCATGGGGCCGCCGAGACCAAACTGTTGGCCATAATGAAAAATGACCGGCATATTTTCTCCTCAGTTTTCACTTCTCTACGCAAATCCGGCATATTTAGGAAACAGCGAAACACGTCATACATGGTGTGATTTTTCAGATGTTTTATCCGAAAAGTGTGAAGAAAATCGGGAATAGACTGCACCGAGCTCCGTGGCGCGGCGCGGTGCTGCCAACCCTGTGCCGTCAGCGGCTTTGTATAGTTCATTTCATATAAGAAGGCCACATTCTGACAGTCAGTGAGTAGCAACATAATATATTCAAAACAACCAACTTGCCATTTACAAAATCCTGTATCAGCTGACGCACGAACGAACAAAAGTTAATATTACGTTGGCTATTCTGAGAGCAGTGCCGAAGCACATCACACAAGCAGAAAATACGCAGTTAAGAAAGAGTTCGTAGATTAAATAATACATTTTATTTTACGTGGTCATAAAACAGCAGTTTTTAGTTTTAGAAACGAAACGCCGTGATAAAATAGTAATGTATAGGTGTTCAAAATGAGATGCACAATAAAACGATTCGTATCCAAATGTGACGAAAAAATCCAAAGTTTCCAGACTCTCAAACCAGGTGCTGCTATCTTGTGAGTTAAAAGCGCACCATCTATTGCAAGATGCCCTTCCACACCATCTGTCATCCATATCCCGAACTACACCCAGAAACATATTATAGTTTTGTTGTTTAAAATAACGTATTCACGCGCATATACAAATAATTTTATTTTCCCGCGAGCTCTGTATAATTTTTAAAGTAACTTGTATTTCGTGTACCGCGTTTACGAACGACCCTACACACGTCCCCCAAGCTCCGTTTACGAATGCAGCGCCACCCAAGCAGTTCACCAATTGCCGCATGTAGCAGCACCTCCTGGATGCGCTGACTCGCCACATCAAAGCCTATTCTTGACACGACAGTTGATGGCGAATGGATACATAAACGAAAAGGCGCGGCGATTGTCAACTGTCAAGAAAGTGGCCTTCTTATATGGTACACAGTATATCGGGGTCGTGTAAACTGTAGGCGGCGGCGCAGGCAGGCACCCCCGCCTGCGTGCGTACTGTATGTGCGCGACAGCTGTGCGACAGGTTGCCCCGCCCAGCTTGCTACAGCCGTGTTTTCAACCCGGGCCGTCGCCCGCAAGCCTCGCCAACACCGGCGTCTGATGTAGGCTTTTCACGGTAAACCGAGCTATTTTGAAAGCCTTGCTTAAGATCTACTTGTATGCGCCATATGTGACATTGCCGTGGGCCTGGTCGCTTTATGCATGCGTCGATCAAATGAAACTGTGAAATTTTTGGAAACGTAAATATTTTACAAATCTGCTGCACTTATATACAAAAAAAAAAAAAAACAGAAGGCCAAATAAATAATTTTTCTATTCACAAATGTTTACATGACACTTTTAATTAAAAGTTAAGGCTCACACCTACATAGTGCTTGCTTGAACTACGTTGCAAAGTGTTTGAAATTCACTTATTCCACGAAACTATTCAACTTCCGTCCATTGTGCTGTTCTACCAAAAGAACATACACTTTAGACCTCATGCGAGAAACACCATTTTATAGTACTCCAAAACGGCTAAAAACTGCTTTTTCAAAGCGTTGTGGCTCAAAATATACGCATCAGATACATAAAAAACCTACTCAAGGGCCCCAGCAGTGTACCTTCTTACAGATTTTTCACCTCTAAAATAATAGGGTTACCGCTGAAAGTCCAATAGGTACACGCAGAGCGACAAGAACACTGCACACCAGTTCAAGGTCTTGCGGTTCGTGGCTATGGAGCACTTGATGCGCGTAGTAATGTCGCCCTTATCGCCCCCGTGCTTCTCGGTCTCAAAACACGGAAAACAAACTCCAGCCAAGCGGGAGCCTTAAGGCATGCAACTATTTTCCTTCCGTCGTTACCAACTTTACTGGGCACGCGCCAGCCGGTGTGCCTGCTAATTTTGCAAGCGTTAATCTCAGAAGTACGTTTTTAACCGTGAACATCCTATAAAGTTCATCAAGTGATGTTTTACCCAAACACTTGCTGCTCCGTTCGTAATGTCTGCTTACGAAGGGTAGTTTGCCTGGTGGTTCACACCAAGCGTGTCGTGGACGATCCACTCTTTAGCAGATCGCACCGACAAAAGTGAGCCGATTCCAGTGGCAGCGATCCACACGTTACCGTTATTTCTGCCTTGTACGCGTAACCAATTGCTCAAAGCTTTATTTGGTTTCCCCTATCAACAATCTGTTTGTTAATTCGTATTTGCATCTAGAGGTTGTTGGAAATTCTTGCGAAAGGGTTTCATATTTTCCTTTATACCTTTTTCCGATGCATCACACACAAATCGTGTTTCTCTCGTATGATTTTAAGCCGTAGCCTATTTCATACTTATTTCATATTTATTTTTACAGAGATTAAACATTTTACAGTGTATTAGATTTTGTCATATATACAACAAAATACATAAGAAGTAAATAAAATAAATAAAATAATAACGTTAATATTACGTTGGCTATTGTGAGTGCGCAGCCGACGCACATGAGACCAGCCGAAAATACGCGATAAGAAAGAGTTGCTAGATTAATTAATACATTTTATTTTACGTGGTCATAAAACAGTCGTTTTTAATGAGTTAGGAACTACACTTCGTGCTAAAGTAGAAATGTATAGGTGTTCAAAATGATAGGCACATTAAAACGATCCGTATCCAAATTAAACGCAATTTCAAAACCTTTTTTCGTGTCTTAATCGCCCCTTTCCAACCCCGCTTTCATTACGTGCTTGATATTAATTCCAAAAGCATACAGAAATATTGCATAATATTGTTTAATTATTTTTTCTAATAATTTGACGAAATATATTTCAAATTCGTGTCGTTCCGAGCCAGTAATAGAAGAACAGTCAACTTTACAAAGACGCTACCTCTTGTGAAAAAAATGCTGCTCAGACCACGCGCTGAAATGTTGTGCGCGCCATCTGTGGAATTCTTTTCGAAGCATTACAAGCCAGAAGAGAATAGCGTTCGTTTACTTTATATGATACATTTACGAACATATACCAATAGTTTTATTTTTCGCGAGCTCTGCATAATTTTTAAAGTAACATATATTTCGTGTACAGTGATTTTGAGTAGTATTAATTTCTATTCGGCAGGTAATCATTATACGCCATATTGTTCTCAGAAAATCCATTTCCTTGTTTCCGAAGAAAGTGGAACACACGTGAATAGTTTTTTTTAGCAATTCTAACGATATTCCACGTCACATATTTCCAACTCGAATATATTAGCTATAATGTCCAACGTGAGATAATAGCTACAACTACCGTTTCGCAAATGTTATTCCAAATTCACTGTGTTGGACAAATAAAAAGGAGTTAGCAAATATTAAATTTTTTGCAAGGTTTTATATTTTTACTTTTATAACTTACTAATTTTTTTAGACAGATGCCAGTTTAAAATATTTCAAAATTTGTTTAGCATTACGTTTTTTTATAGTTACTACATTTTTAATTAATTATTTATATTTTTGCCCTTTAACATAACAATTTACTGATTAATGATTTACGTACACATTACTATTACTACAATCGCAGCTACGTATTTCTGAGTAGCAAGTTTGCCTAAAACGTCCCACGAACAGTACATTGACAAGGGAATCGGTTGATAACGGCATGAAAATAAACAACATCGTTGCCATGTGGCCGATCAGCTGATGGCGGAAAGATACGTAGTCAGATGTAGTCAGATTTTTAAGGCTCTAAGGCCAGCACACCCTCCATCCTCCCGTACTTCAACTGTACTCGGATGAGTAAGACAGTGCACGGCACTTGCTCCTCTTGTCTCTTCGGGCCATTCACTTTCCGTAGTGCCGTTACTCGGTATTCTACAGGTTTTCTCTTTTAAAAACCTGTCCTCCTCGCCAATCTGGGATATTCCGACTTTTTTTTATAAAGCCTTTACCTGAATACCCCATTATGGGTCATCAGAAATTTGTTCTCTTTGCCACTTATCGAAGTCTTCAAGCCTTCTACCAATTTGAGTGGCAATTCATTCCAAATCTTGTTGAGAACTTTATTTTTCATTATATTTCCCATATCCAAGTGAATGCCCTTTTCTTGCACAGTCTCTTCAGGCCTTTTTCTGATGTCTTCTGTTTTTAGAAATTCCATGATGACATTTTGAACATTGTCATCCACTCCACAGACGTCACATAGTGGAGATTGCGCCAGCCGAAGGCTGTGAAGCTTAGTTTTGAAATTCCCATGGCCAGTGTACAACTGCATACTATAATGGTTTATTCTTATCCATTTGCAGTTTATTCTAGTTCTTACATCAGGGATTAGTTCATATGTATGTCTTCCCTTATCTGATGTATCCCATATTTCTTGCCACCGGTCCATGGTTTCATGCATTTCAGTTTTGTCTTCCTTTAACATCCTTGCGACTCGAGCTCTCTCCATCGTGAGTCCTCTATATTTGACCAGCAGGTCAATTGGTAGTACACCAACCAATACAGCAAGCGACTCATTGGGGACAGTTTTATATGCCCTTGCCACGGTCAGCAGTGTCGCCCTCGGAGCACTTATGAGCTTCCTCTCATGCCAGGTCAGTTCGGCTCTGTGGAACAACATCATAGCTCCATACGTGATGATTGCCTCGAAAACAGCTCGATAGATCGTTCTAAGCGTCGTATAACTCAGGTCCCAGCTAGTATGGCCAATTCTCTTCAGTTTCTGGAAGACCACAATGGCATTTCTAGAAACATATTCTATATGCTCGAGGAAGCTCATTTTGTCATCTATGATGACGACTCCCAGGGACTTAAATTCGTGCACNTCCCCCCGAAGCGCACCATCGGTGGTCTCTTGAAATTTCCTTTTAATAGCATAGTCTTGGTTTTTCCGTGGAGAATTTCAATTTTGCTGTTTTAGCCCAATTTCATATTTTCTAAATTATTTTTGCGGCCTTGTTCTCCAGCACGATCCTTGAATTACCAGAGATTGAGACCAGCCCATCATCTGCATATCCAAAAACAGTGCACCCCGGCGGGAAGCCCAGCTCCAAAAACCCATCGAATAGGACGTTCCACAGAATAGGGCCAAGGACCGAACCCTGCGGGCATCCCTTCGTGAGGCGTTTCTTTACCTGTGTAGTTTTTGCAGAGTACAGGTTCCATATATTATTGCAGAAATACTTTATGACCCTATAGACATTAGCAGGGCACCTCTTCCTCTTGAGCTGACGCATAACCTCCGGCCACCAGGCATTGTCGAAGGCTCCAGAGATATCCAGGAACACTCCCATGACTCAGATGTAGTCAGATGTAAACAGTGGCGCTACTTTCGCAGACATGTCAGAATCTGGCCAACTTATATGAGACAGAGTAGGCGACGACCTTGACGAGCGCCTCGCAGAACAGAAGGGTGGAAGCGAGGGGAAGGCAGCCTAATTTGCCAACTTGAGTAACCCAAAATTGCCTGAAATAAAATAAATTTCCTGGAAAACGAATAAGAAGAAACAATACTTCAAGTATAAAGAGCGTTTCTGGTAATATGAAAATGTATGTATTTGTGAATATCTTGTGACATATATTGCACCGACTGTTCATAAAAATCAAGTTCGTATTTAATTGACAATAGTTTACTACTGCGTGAGAATTGTTTTTGTAGTTTCTGGGACAAGGGGGAGACGAAGCGATCACTTTACATTGTAGCCTATATGATTCCATTAATGGTTCGGCTTCACCTCTTTTCCAGAAATTCTTCGTTTTAACATCATAATTTCGGATCCGTAGTAATTGCTGACAATGCACGATTATTGAACATTTACATTTTAAGAGTTATTTAATATTTTTTGCGTAATTTTAATTGAGTGTTATCTGCTTGTTGTAAAAAGGCAGGAATATATTTATATTTTATCAATTAGTTCCTGCCTTTTTCCTTTTTTGCAGAAAATAACACACAATGAAAATTAGATACAAATGTATTAAACAACTAGTAAATTGTAAATTTTCTGTATTGAAACATTTCCAACAATACCTCAGAAACTGAAATAATGACACGAAAACGAAGAATTTCTGCAAGTATTTACATAAAAACCTTTAGACAGTAAAAAAGAATACTTGCATCGTAATGCACCTAAATAACTTGCAAGTAGCGCAATTGGCGACAAATGTATATTTGCCAATTTTGAAGTCGCCACATAGATAGTAACCCAAATTGCGATAAATCGCCTCATCTGCCAACCCTGCTGATTGCGCGGATTGTGAACATAGACTAAAGATGAGGTAGACTGCTTATTCGTCTTCTGGGCATGTACCTAACATTGATCTACCCCAAAGGGACACAACTATGGTCGACATGTTTGTGTTTATCTTAATTTTTAAATGACAAGCACAGTTATACGAATAATATACTTTTAACAATTTGAATAAAATCAAAACGCATTGCAAATTGGTTAGAGAAAGTATACTTACATCTCAAAGAATTTGTTTACTAATAATAAAATCCAAACCATGCTGTTTACGTTAGACGTGTTGGCAGAAAAACCAGTTCAATGTTGGGACCACGAGTGTGGTTGTGCACAGCCAGCGAGATCGGTCCACCTTATATTTAGTCTATGGTCGTGAACCGTGGGTGGTCCCTGGTCCTTGCAGGTCGACCACCCTTCGCTCGTCTTTTGTTCCTGGGACTCGCTGTGGGGCCGGGGCGGGGTCACCAGCGGGCGCCCACGAGATCCCCGGCCACTCTCCCCGGAGCCGGGTAATTACTGTCGCCCCCTAGCCCCGACCATTGCTCCGGCGCGAGGTAACCTAGCACACTCCTGCGTTTCTACTGTGCATGCGTGATACAGATATCCACAAGAGAAGTATACGCGCTGTAAAAAATTGTGTGGCAACTATAGTCCATTCACGGTTACTTCCAACTTTTCTGAAGCCATGCTAAAGTACTACTTCCAGGATATTCCTCCGCCTCATGCAGACAAAGCTTAACCAAGTCTATAACATTACACCAAAGGGACAGCGCATCTCATTCGCGTGCACTCAGTGTTGTAATATTTTGCATAAGAACTATTTCTTACTAGGCATTGCCAACACACCCATTTCCCCCCGGTTTTATTAATGTTATTAATAAATTTAATTTTTTTTATTTATTGTATAAATGAATTCATAAGTTCAATTTAATAAACAGTAAAATACTTTTGTGATAACGCAAGTATAAAACGCTTTTGATACATGTCATATTTAGAAAACAACCAATAATACATGGGGTGATTTTTCAAAGGTTTGATTAAAACAATTTGAAGAAACCGCGAATAGACTATGACTGGAGTTTGCACTGTAGATTGAATATGGGAAAAGTGCACATGCCAGCTGCTTAGTAGGTAGGCAGGTTAGGGCATAGGGCTCCTGTGTACCTGAAGCAGTTTTGCGCCTTCAAGGCCCAGAAGCGAGGGAACGATACGGGTGATACTAACCCGCGCACCTACCGCACCATCGCCCCTACGTGAAAGACTCTGAACTGGCTATAGTCGGTTCACGACTGGAAGAGACTTTCTTGAAGCCCTGCTAAAAATCTACTTTCAAGCCAATTTTGTATCCTTCCACCAAAGGTAAACAAACATTGCCATGTGGCAGTCACATGGCAATGTTTACATGCAATGTTTACATTCCACTGTGTGTGTGTACATGTGTTCGTACATGCACATACCCATTATAAAAGTCATGTATATATTATTAATGGATATTCCACAAGAAAAGTTTTTAATCTTGACAATTTCACACAAAAGAATATGCAATGCAAGCGAAAAACATTTCATTCTATAAACCCAAAATGTGAGTATTAAAAATTTGATGTTTCATGTGTGTGTGTGCAGGTTTGATTTTGACTGGGTTGGTTGGGGGGGGGGGGGGAGAGAGAAAAACTTTCACTTTGATTACATATTATAGATGTGGCACAATACTTTGCATTGAAATGTGTCAACATTCAAGGAGTCCATCCAACAACATAAACATGGCACCGCCAATCTCTCATAAGCCCCCGGATGGCCGTGCTGTCACGAGGTCAGGAACCGAAGTTCCCATAACTCTTATAGTGGGTTTGCAACAAAAATGCAACCCGACAGACTTTGTTCAAATAATTGAGCCGGCGGTAGGCCGCTGTGTTTATGTTTTAGTTGGGCTCCGGGCCCGTATTTAATGCTATTAACCTCTGTTGCTATCTTAAAATATTTTTCCAAACAAAAATCTAACTTAAAACTAATACGAAAAGACATTGGTTTCACTAATGTCTAATATTCAAACAATTAAATTGAAACATGTTGCTAAGCAAATGCTTAGAGGAGGAACAAAATAAGTGTGCTACAGATTTTGTAAAGAAATGACAAAAACAAATTAAACATAAATAAAAAATGTGGCTCCAGTAAACAAAATATTAGGGAGAACTGTTGTTTAAAATAATTAAAGAAGCTGACAATGGTGTATCCTAACGTCTCCAGTTTGCATCAAGTTAAAACATCCTAAAGTCATAAGCTGCAGTACTTATAAATACTGTTTATTTATTTATTAGTTAGTTAGAAGTACCGGTAATAACTAATGGATTGTAGTGATTCCTTTTGCAGCAGAATTACCATAGATCAAAACAAAAAAGTACATAAACAACTCAACACAGCAGCAACTATAAAAAAAAGAAATGAATGGATCCATCTTCACTCCAAAAACTAGAAACCAATTATTTAAAAAAAATTACATTCTTTAATAGCTGCTCTCTGATGTAGACTGCTACTTTACATATAATGCTATAAAGCAATGCTCAACAACATTACCCTACAATTTTACACTACACAAAAAGATTTTGCAAAAAAAAGGATACAGCAAACGGAATGATGTGCTCCTGCAGCCAATTGATGATGGCATCCTTCCTCCAGCTACTGTTGGGGAACTTCTCCAGCTGAAATCACCACACAATACAACAAATTAAAATGTATTACCCTTGAATGTTGCCAACAGTATGTCTGTTGTATAGAATGTCTGAATTAAGCACAATTCTTTCCAAAACATAAACTTTTAAATATTTGGTTCTTGGTAGTATTTATTGGATACCAAAAGTATGATTGGATACTTCTATAATGCGAACGTGATAAGAATGTCTATAACTACTGTGCTAGACATTCTTAAACTTTTTATCATATTACATATAACTGTTTTCCCGATACCTGTGTTGACTAGCACAGAATCTAACATGTCACAAACAATATAAACATTTTATTTATTCAAAAACAAAAGGTTGGAGCTCACACCTGTGTGCTGTGATATGGTGCATTGTCCATGACCCTTCTATATTTTTGGTATCAGTAACTGTAGTTGACCCAGAAACTGAATTATGGTCCTTTTTAAATTAAGCAAATTAGGTTGGCTATGTAGCACTGAAAGTGAAACATATGACACTGATAATTTACAATAACTAAAAGACAATGGCTGTAGAACAGTGGTGTTGGGGAAATGCATTAATACACAATTGTTTACTTAAAAGATTATGACTGATTTCATCGATTACGATGTCCTCTCGTGTTTAGTGAAGTGATACAGATATGTTTAATAGTAGGGGAAGTTCCAGTTATATCGACTGTAATCTTTTTAGTGATGTATAACAATTCAATAGCAATTAACGCCGCAATGTAACTTATAAATACAAAACAAGCAGTTGCTTCAATCTTAAAATGCACCATCTCTCCATAACCTATATAAAATTAATTGGCTATAACAAACTCACTACAGAGGCAATTTTCCTTACCATTGTCAGTTGTCTTTATAATAAATTTCCACTGTATATATTGGGTTGTTTATGAAGAATCCCTCGCAGGGGTACACAAATTCCAACACAAAGTAGTTTTTATTTTTAATTACACATTGTAATACCACCTTTTGGTTAGGTGATTCATACACTCACATTTGAGTCTACATAACCCTACAATCCTAGGTTAGTGTAAAATCCAAAAATCCCAGGTTAGTGTAAAACCCAACAATCCTAGGTTAGTTTAAAAATGTGAAATAGTGATTCACCCATCGTGGGGTTAGGTTCTGTTAGGTTAGGTGGGCACATATTACGAAATTAGTCGGACGTTAATGCCCCTCGTATATTCGTGTTCTGCATCATTAGTAGAGTGGAAATATACCATTTTCCGTGAATTAGTCTTACTTTTTACAGAAAAGCCCCTAAACTTAATAATTACCCAAAAAATGTTAAAAAGACACGTAGACAACGTTCGACGACGTTATCAAGTTATTAACAAATGTTGTAAACACATTTCGTAGGCCAACATAATTGACCTAACACACACAACTTGCAAACGCAATGGTTAATACTACATATATTTTAACATACCTTAGCACTGTGGATCTAGAGAGTTTCAACATTTCTGCCGCTCTTTCCACGACGTTGAAGTGTTTCATTTCCCCTCGCCTAATTATAGGGAATACAACGATTCGGTGAGGTTAATGATGTCCTGTTGACGTTGAGTGGTGACTTCTCTGTTCTTCACCTTGCTAGAACTCATGACTGCACACAAAAACTACCGCAACATACAACGTAAAATACAGTAAATAAAATTTTAAGCAAACCTGAAATAAATTTTAAAAATATTAAACACGTTAGAACGCACTACGAGTAATCTCTTATACAGGTTACTGAAGCAAAAGGAATCTGTACGAGAAAGTTATCACAAATTAAAATCATACGTTATGAAAAACCAAATAATAAAGAGCGGATATTAGTAAAAAAAAAAACCGATAGGTTAAACAAGAATCCCACAAATTCTCTGGCACGTGTGTCGACCACACCCAGCGAACAACACAAGGAACGCTGGTTAGTAAACAAATGGCCGCTCTACTTTCACCTTGAGCGAGATCATGTAACTATGCAAAAGACGTTGAAATCTAAATACGTTAGCATCACGTCATTAATAATTGGCATAATACGATAAAATTCTTTTCGACACCCATTTGTAAGCGATAAATTAACAATTACGTTAAAACTTTGGAACTATTTACTCTCTTTGTGCTGGCAACCTGACGGCATGACTGTATCCGCACTCGCCGCTGCTTGTAATGTTATATGCATGTAGCTAACGGCTAGGGTGTTTTTTCAAATGTTGATTTTCAAAAGTTTCTTCCCGTCGTGAACCGACTATAGCAGTGTTTCCTTCGTTCAACTTCGATGTGGAAATTTTTTTTTATAGCAGTAGTAGTGATGCGCCACTCTAATAAGTGTTAAGTGTGTTATTGCGTTACGTGCATTTTCACCGTTTCGTTATTGGAATAAGTCCCCATGACTATAGCCTGTCTCTCAAACGAGTGCACTTTGTTCTGAAAGTAGTCTCGTGTAAAGTGATTCCCATGGCAAATCTTTTTTCCGTTGACATACTGGGTAGATTGGCAGTCAGCTGAGTGTGTATTTGCGATTGCAGACACCATCTGTGGCAAAAGAGAGAGACAGCTGTATTCACGGAAACTACTGTAAACGGGACTGACTGCCTTCAGAAATACAAATAAAGAGTGCATTCGTTCGTGAGACAGACTGTACTGTTCCTTCTTAAAAGAAAGATCGACTAAGTGCAGGCTATCTTACGTGATTTGGATGTGCTGGCTAAGCAGGCATTGTATGGCCATATCACGTATTTCATTACGGCATGTTATGTTGTTGTGGCGTATGTTTCGCTCGTCCCAGTTTCTTTCCACACGAATGTAAAATTTTTTGTATATCCCGTTCTATACGGACTTCAAAGCAGACTTAAAAAAATATATAAAGACCAACAGTAAGCAACGCCTTTCGTCACCTCAAAATTCGAAGTCCGCTTTAAAATGAAATAGTTTCAGAGTTGCCAACATCCGGCACACGATATGGTTTTGTTCAGCAGTGTAACATGGCGTTCTCTGGAAGGAACTACGGAGAACCGACACAAACTGTTGGACGACCTTGTCTCTGTCTTGCCATGTGTGCGTGCGCCTTTTGTGGCTATTTCTGTACGCCGCTCCTGCGGCAACTGACCTGCCCCAACTGGCGCCGCGGTGATATTGCCTGCTTGGCCCAAGCGACCCTTCCAGGAATAGCGAATAATAGTTTCTTCCGAGGTGAAATGAGGGAGCTAAACTGCTGCAGCCATGTATTTATTAACTCCCCACTCGAGTGCTTATAACCATTCGCGTTATTACGAATTGTTCGTTATATGACACGTGTTTATCTGGCTGAATTGTTTCCATTTTACGCTTTAAATTTACCTGATCTTGAAGGGGGTAATTTAAAGAGTGCAATATTCAGAATATCGTCACTTTACTGGTAGTAGTAGTATTTTTTTTTATGGGTGCGGTTTTATCAACCTGTAAAACTGTTTGTCTCGAGCCCAACTTTCGTAAGAATCGTAGGCCTGATTCATCACTGATTTCGTATTCAAAATGTTCGGGGAAACGTGATCAAGTTGGAATATTTAGTGCTTTTCCCTGCATCACTGTGCGTCGTAAAAGCAAGCGTTTAAAAGATGAGCNGATCTTGAAGGGGGTAATTTAAAGAGTGCAATATTCAGAATATCGTCACTTTACTGGTAGTAGTAGTATTTTTTTTATGGGTGCGGTTTTATCAACCTGTAAAACTGTTTGTCTCGAGCCCAACTTTCGTAAGAATCGTAGGCCTGATTCATCACTGATTTCGTATTCAAAATGTTCGGGGAAACTGTGATCAAGTTGGAATATTTAGTGCTTTTCCCTGCATCACTGTGCGTCGTAAAAGCAAGCGTTTAAAAGATGAGCTNGTGATCAAGTTGGAATATTTAGTGCTTTTCCCTGCATCACTGTGCGTCGTAAAAGCAAGCGTTTAAAAGATGAGCTCTTGCACATTATGTATAATATCGATTAAAGCACGTGTAAATTTTAAACGTACTAAAAAAACTGTATAAAATGACTTTGCAACAATTCAACATTAAAGTAAAGGTTTCTTGGATTAAATTACTTTTGCATCAATGGAAATACATTTTATAATGCCACAAGTTTGTTTTTAAAAATGTTAACTAGGTACCAGCGTTGCTGTCATTTCTCAAGGGTGGAATTTTTCTGAACTCCTTCACTTTATGCCAGAATGCTAATCAGGAGAGCATTACGGGCTAAATCAACCTGAACTTACTTCTAAAACCCGCCCGCGTTGGTGCAGTGGTCAGACCACTCGCCTCCCACTAGGTTCGATTCCCGGTGGGTTCGCTCCCGGATTTTTGAATGCGAGAATCGTGCCGGACGATGCCGCTGGCAGGCGGGTTTTCTCGGGGATCTCCCGTTTCCCCCGTCCTTGCATTCCGGCGCTGCTCCATACTCATCTCATTTCACCCTCATCGGCTCTCAAGGCCTCGATGTCAAGAGCCACCCAAATCTCTCCACTCCACTACATCTTAAAACAACAGTTATTCATGGTGTACCCGGGATTGGAAAGTGGAATTTCAGCCACAAGGGTTGTTTACTTACACAATCGTAAGAACGCTATGTCTTCTCAAACTACAGCGCGAAGTGGCGCAGTGGTATCACACTGGTTTCGTATTCGGGAGGGCCCGGGTTTGATTCCTTGTCGTCCATCGTTATTTCTGTTTTCCAGTGTATCCCGAAATCACCCCGTTACTGCTTGTCTGAGCAACTTGTTCCGTCTCTAACGATCTCACTTGTCAACGAGACGTTAAGCCGAACGAAGCTACTTAACATCTCAAACTGCCATGTTTTTTTTTTCAAAAATGGTTGTTTAAACATTTTTAAATTCAGATATGGACCACGCAATTTTTAACTGAAGTTACGAACATCGCGGAATGAAAAAATAAATTATTGGTCTTGTCATCTTTGCTGTTGGGCCTAAATCGTTACTTCATTCGCCTTGAACGTATAAATTAAGTTGTGCGCTGCTGTCCAGAAATGATAACGCAACTCATTTACATTCTCATTAGGCCTAGCTAAACAATCTTAATCAGCATTCGTGGTCCATCTCCATAGATAATGATTTACAAGCACATTTTCGTCAGTTGGTAGCTTCGCGCTTTATAAAGTCAGAAAGGCTAATAAGAGGAATGGATTAATTAAAGAATAGAAAAAGTCCTCTCAATAAAAAAAAGCTTTGAATTTTTCTTCGCCATATCGCATGGTTAATGCGTCCGCCATTGCCAACATTAAATTGTGCGAGGGGGACGGGGTACGAGAAGGGAAAGCTTTGTGAAAGTATAAGTATCCCCTAGGGAGTTTACCCCCTTCCCCTTAGGCATTTCGTGTCGTGAAGAGGCCTTGGGGAGGCGTTGGTTAGTAGCGGGGAAGGGAGGCCGGCATGATGGTGCCCCAGATTTCCCGAACGTGCCTCGTAAGTCTTCTTGTGCGACGGGTAATGCAGGCGCTCCATTACTGCAGCGGGCGGTTGATTAAATTAATTAGGCAATTAGGGAACTCTCTNCCCCCCCTTCTCAGGCCTTCTGTATTTCTCGTGAAACGGGTACACCTGAACAGCAGGTGCCCTTCCAGCTTTTTACAACCGCTCTCCAGGTGCGAACTTAAAAAAAAGGGGAGGCGGAGAGAAGCACAAGGGCACATGCTCTTCCCTTAACTTAAAGCTCCCGCCTACCTGGCGCTTGAACTGCGTTGCTTGTGTTTGAAATACACGTTTCTCAACGAAACTATTAAACGTGCTGATCTACGAAAAGTACACACACTTCAGACGAGGACTGTTGAGTGCTTTAAAGACGCCATACACACGAGAAACACCATTTCATAGCACTGTGAAAAAGACTATAAAAACGGATTTGTCAATGCGGTGTATCTCAGAGTGTACGCTTCGGATACGTACACAACTACTCAAGGGCATTGCATTGAATCGTCCTATAGACTTTCCATCAATAAAATAATAGGGTCACCGCTGAAAGTCCCATAGATACACGCAGTGCGACAAGAATACTACACGCAGGTCGAGAGCCTTGCGCTTAGCGACGATGGGCTTAGCATTTGATGCGCGTGGCAGTGTCGCTCATATCGCTCCCGCGCTTCTCGGCCTCAAACGCGGCGGAAAAAAGCTCCAGGTAAGCGGGAGCCTTAAGGCTGTTGCTTGGTTTGAAAGCAGTGAGAATTTGGTATAGAAAATACATATTAATAAAATTAGTTTTTTTTTATTTTTCCTATATATATATATATATATATATATATTCA
>NQII01000553.1:292157-332977 GCA_002778355.1 Clitarchus hookeri | reverse complement strand
GGGGGGGGTAATTCCCGAGAAAACCAGCCGACCAGCGGCATTGTCCGGCGCGATTCCCACTTGCGAAAATCCGGAGCGAATAGGCCGGGGATTGAACCCGGTTCACCATGGTGGGAGGCGAGCAGTCTAACCGCTCAACTACCGTGGCTCCGACGGCCCATTAGAAAACCCACTAAATTCAGTAACTGATTATAACCGTAAAGTGTAAATACTAACTTCAAGGTGTATTAGGCATACAGTGTAGATGCAAGCCATGCGTAACATTTACAGGTAAATCACAGTTCTAACATTGGTTAACAATTAAATTCCACGACCTGACGTACTGCTCTTAAAATAATTCAGGATATCTCGGACTTTCGTTGTTGTGAATAATAACTTGGTCCTTGCAAAAATAGACTTGCTCTCAGATCCTCTTCCCCCCTCCCCGTAATTGGAAAATAATACTATAGTAAAGAAATAATAAGTAGTGTGTACTGTCACCGCTTAATTTTTAAGTAAACCCATGTGCAAGTTGGATGTTTGAAGATGCAAGTTCTTGATTTTTCTGGTTGAATTGGCGTTATTTCGTTTTATACAGCTTAATGGTTTGTGTGCAAACAAGTAAAAATGCCCTTCAGACAGTTGAACGTATCCTACCTTTTGCCTATTAATAGTTTATTTACGTTGTCTGCAGATACTGACGTATACTACAACATAATTTAAACGTTATTTTTAATTTTTGTATCAAATGGTCTTTAAATACGGAATAATTATATACAGACGTTTTGTTTCATTTTGTCAAGCAACTAACTTGAAACACACTTTTTACGCACCCGGGTGTCACCGTAGAGATAATATGAGGTAGTGTGCTCTTGCGAGTTGCGCAGTAGCCTTTCTCCATGGTCCAACAAAAAAATATTGAACTGCTTTCCTGCCAATAGCACTATCAAAAACAACGTGGGTAGGCTTTGAGGTTAGAATAATGTTCATGTACGAAGTGCTTTTAGACGTTTGTACACTTTTTATAACCTGATTTTAATGCAACTTGCATATATTTAAGTTAGTCAAAGTACTACATTCGCATGAAATTACCAATCTGTTGAAAATTTCAAATGTAAACAAACACGTTCGTCACTGTTGACCATGAAGCTTCGGCAGTCTTATAGGCGATGGGTAAGTCATTGTTGAGTACGTGCGTAGAGAGCGAACATTGATCCTTCTTTAGTTTACAGTTATCACTGAGAATCTGAGTGCAACGCAAGTGCAGTAGCAGTGAGGGTTGGCAGCCCTGTCAGCGCGACGCCTGGCTACGATTGAGAGACTCGGAGACTGGAAACGTCGGCCACGCATTCGTTAACACGAATGAAAAAAAAAAAAGTGCAGCCAATAAGAAGGTGCACTGGAACCGCAGTTATCCGTTTTTTGTTAATTACGCAGCGTAGAAGACGAGCTGTGGAAGATAACTACAGCGTCGAGCGAGAAGAGTGAGGAGATGAAACAACCTCCAGACGCGTCTGTCGCGAGATTAGCATCCACAGCAGGCGGTACAGTAGTTCAGTATGCGGAAGGGTGATCCTTCACGTAGACGACGATGACGGATTGCCAGCGGGAGTATGAACCTAGATGTCGTTGACCGGCGAGAGCCCACATCGCCTAGCTACAGGCCGTTCACGGTTAATTAAGCCCTTTCGAAATCAACCTTTAAAAATATCACTGCTCCTACCCGTATATATTTTAATGGGAGAACTGACTGGCATGCGCCCAGTAAAGTTGGTAACGACGGATAGAAAGTCGTTCCACGTCTTAACATTGAATCAAAAGCGTTGGCTAAACATTTGCGAATACTGAAATTATTTAATTTGCTTTCTGCTTTAATGCATATATTTATAAGAATTTGCAGATTTGAGAAATGTTCACTTTTCTAACAAAGTCACAGTTACTTGACCGACGCATAAATAAAATGATCAGGCAATGTCAATTTTCCATATGGGTGAAAAATACACTAAGTGCATACAAGTATATCTTAAGGCTCTCGCATACCTAGAGGCCGAGAAGTGTGGGAACGATAAGGGCGACACTGCCACGCGCATCAAGTGCGCCATCGCCAATAAGCGCAAGGCTCTGAACTGGCGTGCAGTATTCTAGTCGCACTGCGTGTACCTATGGGACTTTAAACGGTGACCCTATTATTTTATTTGTGGAAAGTTTGTCTGTAGGAAGGCACAGTGCAGGGCCCTTGAGTAGTTGTGTATGTATCTGATGCGTGTATTTTGAGAAACTTTGAATAAGCAGTTTTTTTTAGCGATTTGGGAGTACCTGCAATGGTGTTTCTAACGTATGTGACATTTTGAAAGTACTCAACAGCCCTCGTCTGAAGTGTGTGCACTTTTCGTAGGTCAGCACATTGGACTCACGATTAATAGTTTCGTGGGAAAACGTGTATTTCGAACACTCTGTAACGCAGTTCAAGCGCCAGGCGGGGGCCTTAAGTAGGGCTTCCAAAAGTGCTCAATTTACCGTGAACAGCTTGTAGTTGGATGGATTGCAGCGTTGTCGAAGTGAAGGTTATTATTAATCGCAAGTAGTAAAGTAGCGAAATGTGTTGGACTGTGATAATGTCCGCGCGCGCGTGTCCCAAAACTTAATTAAACGGCAAAGCGAGCGAGCAAAGAGTGGCGAGTGTCATAAAAGTAGATTGGATGGTCTTGGTGCAAGAGGTCGCCAACTTCTTCTCCTCCTCGTCAAGAAGAGAGGAAGGACAGCGGATCGAAACGAGATTTTTTTCCCGGCCCAATAGGATCGTGGTGAGAGCTGAGCCATTGCAGAACGTCACATGCGCGATTACTTTTTGAGTATATTTTATTTTTAAAAAATAGTTTGTATATTCTGTATTTTCGAAGTGTGGCGATTATTCTCAAGTAGTTGTTTCCCCCCACCCCGTTTCTCCATAGGAGCTGCTCTGGAAATGGAAAATGCCTGTATAGTCTTATTATAAGTGTTGACCCATTTATTTACGCCTTATAACCTTTCAATGATGCGACCACTAATTTTTTTTCGCCTATGTTAATTGGAGTGTGTAATGGCTCATTTTATATAATTTTATCTTCATTGTTTTAATATTTTTGTTTTGTG
This sequence comes from Clitarchus hookeri, assembly GCA_002778355.1. Lineage (NCBI taxonomy): Eukaryota > Metazoa > Arthropoda > Insecta > Phasmatodea > Phasmatidae > Clitarchus > Clitarchus hookeri. The sequence goes on along the minus strand of NQII01000553.1, from coordinate 329,866 downwards.
ACTGAAAGTTTAATAAAGTAATAAATGCATCGTTAGCATTTTGAAGAGAATATATAAATTCCCATTGCGGCTTTTTAGTTGTATAGAGTTGTTAATACAGATGTTTAATTTCTTTTTTCATTGGTGAGCAGTGTTTTGCACTTTAATACATCTATTTTCACTGGGGAAAAATTAGTCTAGACATATTATTACAATGAAACGTCTCGAAGTGAAATACTTTATCTCGGAATGTTATGTTACACAACCTACACACCAGTGTGAATACATTCTGTGTGCCTAGACGTTTTAAAGCTCTCCTTTATGCAAAACACCACTTGTGATTAAGCAACAAATAGGTGAAAAGTTTATGATATTTTCAAATAAACGCATTTTAAAACTCGGGGGTGCACATGTCCCTTAATTATCACACTAGGGGATAAGTTTTACATGCATTTTCGTCGTATATTTTCGTAAGCAATTGCCTGCCGAAGTTCGTTCCTATGTTTTAGAAACACTTGGTATAATTACGTGTCCCGTAGCATAATAATTTCATTTTAACTTTACCAGAGAACATAAGCACAAATGCTTGATTGAGGCTTGCGGAGTAAACATACACTATTGTTTGTCTGGCACCATGACAGTAGGGAGGTATATCTGGCAGTTGACGTCACGGTCGAGTCACTACTCGGTTGCTCACGGCAGTAGTACAATGAACGCTGCGGAGGTATACTACACAAGTAGCAGCGGAAATACACGAGNGATATGCCACACAAGTAGCAGCGGAAATACACGAGTATGAGATAAAGACGTCCATCCCCGCACCATACGAAGAGTGCTAAATTCATGCGGGTATCATGCAAGAGCGCCAAGAAAAAAGCCCGATATCACTGACATAGACAGGAAGAAGATGTTGTATTTTGCAAATGAATACGTAACGAAGGATTCGGAGTTCTGGAGAAAGTTATTTTTTCAGACGAGAGCAAATTTAATATCTTCCAAAACGATGACCAAATCCTGGTATGGAGGAAACAAAATGCAGAGTAGGATTTACATAATATCCAGCCTGCCGTAAAATACTGAGGTGGTGGTGTTATGGTATGGAACTGCATGCCAGCTTCAGGTTTAGGGGAACTTGTGTTTATTGATGGTACAATGGATACATTTGTGTATAAAGAGATTCTACAACAAAAACTGAAGGTGAGTGCCGAGAAGCTGGGTCTGGCAAATGATTTTTACTTCCAGCAGGACATTGATCCTAAACATACAGCTGAATTAGTTCGTCTGTGGATCGTGCACAACATCCCCCATCAACTACGTACTCCACCACAATCATCCGACCTTAAACCAATAGAACTTCTGTGCGAGGAACTGGGCAGACGCGTGCACAAACACAGCATAACAAGCAAGGATCGACTGAAGACGGTGTTGCTTCAAGAATGGCACGGAATAGGGGCCGCAATCACTGGGAACTTGGTTGATTCAATGCAAAATAGACTTGAGGCCGCTATTCAAAGAAAAGTGAAGCCAACAAAGTACTAATGCAGTGCAAATTTACTTCTAACAACACACAACCTATAGATTGCCTATACTTTTGTCCGCGTTGTAGCGGTCCGCACGACAAGATAACGTGTATGTTCTGTACTCAAAAGCTTTTAGTTCGGTATTCTGTGTATACTTTTGTACCTTAATGTGTACACTCGTAGTATATATTGTTTATTTATTTTTGACCTGCAACGATTATTCAATACATTCAATTAATGGTATCTGTACACCTGTTTCAGCGTCTGTTCTTATACATAGTTGTGTCCCTGACTGTATGCTGAAGAGCTCGGAAATAGTGTTTGTGATGTGAATGTTTTCTTGAAACTAATCTTCGTTCCTCGTCTCAAGTGCATTTTCTTTTCGCAGATCAGTACATTCGAGACGACGTTACGTAAAAATTTTTAGTAAAAAAACTTGTATTTCAAACACACTGCAACGCTGTAATGCTGTAGGTACATGGTCCTCTTAATTGCCTGTGTAAATAAGAAATCTCACTTACTGTATATTTTTCGAATGACAGGAACATTACGTAGTATATTAGTCATGTTTATCATGTCCATTGCATTTTAGCATTAATACTCGTATTTATTGCTCGTGAATGGGCGTTGCCGGCTTTGTTCACCATTATTTTCCTTTGGCAGTGTATACAGACGTGCCGGAGTGTGGGCTCGGGAGGGGCGTGGGTGACCTTGTTTTGCCGAATTTTATTGCTCCACACGTGCGTCCACAATGGCCTCTCGGAGGAGAGCCGCTGAAGTTTGGCCGTTTCCATTCATGGCAGGTCCTCAACGCGGAAACGTTCCATACCTCACATTTATTGTCGACTGTAAATTTACGGAAGCAATAAATTCGTACGTCTGCCTTGCGGTATAACTTATTCTGAAAACAACTACTCGGCAATTATTCTGAAATATGAAGTCATACAGATGCACGCAACTAAACTGATTCGCCGTTTTTCATACTTAACACGTACTCCGGAAACATAACTAACAGGCAGGTGGTTAGGACTTAATTCTCATTGAAATCGGGCTCATTACAGATGGGAAAAACTTCTCAAACAAGCTGGACAGGGAAAGGAACCGGTTATGGCCTGTACTGAGGAACCATCCCAGCATCCTCCTGTACAGACTTGGGAAAAGAATGGGAAATAGAAATTATGATAGCTCGATCGGGATTTGAACACATGTACTCCCAAATGCAAGTCCAGTATTAACCACAGCGTCACCTTGCTCGGTAAAATACATAAGCCTTATTACAGTGACATTTGGTGCAGACGGGATAGGTAGGAGCAAGGAACTGGGGTGTCTACAAGTCTACAAGGGCTTGTCTTTCTGAAGAGATGAAAGGGTGAAAATCTGACGTCACAATATTATAACTGGGTGTTGGAGAGGCTGGGGAGGAAATGACAGTAGGCCAACTTCCTTCGACAAAACTATTGGGGCTTCGCTTTATTCCATCCTGTAACGAATTAGCTTTTAAGTCAATTCATACGTGAAAGGTGCTATGGGCGTAGCTAAGTAATGACTCATGATTAGGTAGAGAGTATAAGATGGAGTTTATTGAACATAAGGATTATACAATAACTATTTACGTGACCTTGATCGGGGGAGCTTAAATGGAATACCAATATTCAAATTAATTATAATAATTTTTATTACCGCACGCCACTACTATTGCAATCTAATTGGGAAGTCGCCACCTTGTTCATGATGTTGCCTGAGGTTGATTCTAGGAGGCGGTTAACGACGGCCGGACACACCCATCCCCACGTCTTCTTGGTCCGCTGCCCCGATGACAAATAGACCTCGCTCCCGGTGTTACGTTGGCCTATATAGGGCGCGTTGTTTAATATTTTCGGCCTCGTTTACTGGCCGGTGGAGGGGGTTTCTGCAACAGTCTTTCGCAAGGTGTTATTGCAATCACGCTCGTGACCTTATTCAGTGTGTGAAGGTGTGATCAGGCAGGCCGTTCAGCTAAGGCCTGACCACTTCATAACAACCGTCGTATCCTGATCCATCATATTTTTTTCGCTTCCCTCAGTCATTTACCTTGATTCTATGTGCAGCCCCAAATAAGGTCGAGACGGCTAGGGGTGCGGGAATGGTAGGTTTAGCTTTCTGGAAAGTCTTTTTATTAAACTGCATGTGTTCCCTTCCAGGCATGTGAGAGTGGTGAAGTGGTTTCTCCCAAAGCCATCTGTTGAAAACTAAAACACGATAAAAAGACGGGTTGCTGAAGAAAAAAAAAAGCACGGATTTGTAAGGTTCTTGAACCGCGGATGCCCTAGTCAGTTCCCAAACGTTCTCATAAATTTCATTTCTTTAAATCAATAGCATAACCGCTGGAGAATCTCGTCTTTGGCTCTGAGCGGAAAGAAAGGGAGAACGTAAAAGAAAATTCTGTGTTTAAGGTGACAAAGTGTGTGATTACATCTTACAGCATATGTCAAATGTAAATCCACTTGGAAAGCTACTAGAAAAACTTTTTATTGTATTTTCAGTGTTTTTTTTCTGACTTTATATTACTATTAAGATGAAGTGAAACATAAATTAGCTCCAAATATTTAAATGAAATAGACAGATTTTTGTAAGCCAACACATAATTGTAGATATCTGTTTTTGCCAAATTTATGAGCAACTATTTTGCCATATTGGTGCAATATTGGTGCATTTGATCTGCATGACATCTTACGCTACAATAACACAGAAAAATATACGGCGTCAAGAATTACGTGGCAGAAATTCATCACGCTTATAAAAATTTGCTCACTGCTTTAGTAAAACAGTAATGTAGGATTGGTCTTCCTTGATTTATCTATATTGTCTTCCATAAAATTGTAAAATATGATTAACCTCTATAACGTTAATTTATGTCTCGTGTGCTCTTAAATTAGCTAGGCAATTCGCGGTAAAGTGAGCACTTTTGAAAGTTCTCTCGTTTGGGATAATAGTTGATATATATATAATATATATTCTATTTTAGCCTTAGACGTTAACTTCAGAGTGCGGTGGAATATACACACTGTATTTATGACTTACATGACAATATTTATTTAAAAATGTGGTTGAAAGATAAAAAAAAAAAAAGGCTGAAAAGAAAAAGTAACTAGGACCTCAAAAGTGCTAATTTTTACAGTGAAAAGCCTATAACACTGAAAAACTTTCAGCAGTGAGGGTTCCACAGTTTTCACTAGTGGTGTTTGTTTCCACAGGTGATGGTTTATCTGAAGACGTGTGGGCAGCCATGTGGCTTCCCGGGGGTCCATTGTTTCCATCCACATCTCTCTAACTAAGGTAGGAACAACATTCTGTGTTAATCCTTCAAAAATCTTGGAGGCCGCTTTAACAAACGAGTGTTACATTCAGTGTGGGTTCAAAAAATATCGTGGCAGTGTGTGTGAAACGTGGCAGTTTGTGTGAAACGTGGCAGTTTGTGTGAAACGTGGCAGTTTCGAAGTTGGTTTATACAGTTTCCGATGTGACGACTTTTTTTTACTGAGGAACATTTCATTTCTCTGTGCAGCGCCTGTGTATTGTAAGCATGGTTGATAGGAACTCCTTATGCATTCTAACTAATTGCAAAATAGAAGACCGATAATTTGTCTTAGTGTCATCTCCCGTTAATCATAAATATTAGTGAAGTCATTGTTTTCGCGTTTGACATAAATATGATAAGTACAAAAGTCGAATAGTATTAGGTGAGTCACAAACCGTACTTAGATATAAAATATTAGGAGTTTTGGATAAATACGTTCTACTACTTTAAAAAAAACTCATTCTAATTGCTCTGTAGATATATAGAAGTATATAAAATGTCGAAGAAATCTAAATACTCTCCCAGGAAATAAGACAATTTAGTTTCCCTTTAAAAACCGTAGAGTATTTAAGCAGCCTACAGAGGTAGGTGCCGCGGTTGTGTAGTAGTCAGACTACTCGCCACCGACAGAGTTGAACTGGGTTCGACTCCCGGTGGGGTCGCTCCCGGATTTTCGCACGCGGGAATCGTGCCGGACGATGCCGCTGGTCGGTGGGTTTTATCGGGGGTCTCCCGTTTCCCCCGCTCTTGCATTCCGGCGCTGCCCCGTACTCGCTTCGCTTTACCCCCCATCGGCTCTCAAGACCTATATGTGAGGAACCAGATGTGAAACAGCCGGTTATACCGCGAACTTCAGCCGCACGCGCCAATAAAATGGCGTCACTGACCAGAAGGCGTGCTGAAAGCCTTTCGCCAATCAGCGCCGGGTAACCTACTCGCCAGCCGGCAGCCAGCCAATAGATAATCTTTCGCAGCATGCATTAGCCAGTCAGGCACAAGGACCGTTCCCGGAGCTTCGAGGAGCCAATCTGAGAATAGGTGCGCCCGCGTCAAAGGAACTGCTACGCTATTTCGTATCTGTGTATGTATCTACTCTGCGGCTAAAGTTCAGCTGTATTTCTGAGTTTGCTGTGGGTTTGTTTTTAGAATGTACGCGTGTAGCGCGTAATTTGCCGTTCTATGTGCTTTTTTATTTTTATTTAAAATATTTCGACTACGAAATCTCTTAACGGACTCGAGCACTAGGAAGCGGAACGTGTGCTGTGTGTGTTTGCTAAGTTCTGACAGCTCCGAAAGGTGAACGCCGTATTTCTTCCGGTTGCATCGTGTACGGCAAGAATTCTAAGTTTTTTTTTCAGGACTCTCCCTTGGTATTGCCTTAATCTGACAACGAGAGGTCGGACAAGGGTCGCACCTCGTTGGGGAACTGCGTGCTACTACAGTTTCACCTCTCAGAACCCCGCGTCAATATCACGATGCTTCCTTCGCTTTCCGCAAGTAGCGCCACCAGTCGAAACCAAAATTTGGACATATTTAGCAGGGGAAATGTTGGTTGCAGCGCTTTACGCTGCAGAAACGCGTTCACATTGTTAGGGATTCTCCCAGTGTCATGAGTCTACATTTATGAAACAATTCTCTACATACACTAAAATAGTAATATGTATCATTCAAGTACGTCATAATGATACGAAGTAAAAACAATTTTCATATCAAGGCTGTGAATAAAGCCCATTCCCTTAAAACAGTATATAATTTGGGAATCAGGTTATATAATAAACTACTACACCGTATAAAAATTCTAAATGGCACAATCCTATCCAAGAAGCATTCTGTGGTTTATCAGAATGCGTGTCAGTATAAAAAAAACAGCACTCACAAGTTCTAAATTCTTTAATTTTTATTTATATTTTGGGATAAACTTTAAGCACAGAATGGAACAGTATTATACATCGTTATATACACACACTTTTTAATCTTGGATATTTTTTCTAAACGTGGTTTAGATACTTTTGTGTGTAATTAATTATTTTTAACGATTTTAAGTAGCTCTGTATTTTGCTGTAATGATCGATAAATACTCATAGTCATGTCATTCTGCCGGACCACACAAAGGCAGCGCTGTATACGTTGTTGATAGTTTGTGCCATTATTATTTTTATTATTTTCGATGTGTAATTCACTTCCACATTCAGGAATATTTGCTCTCAGTATCAGAAAACCACGCAGCATAAACCGAATAAACAAACGTCGCTCTAGACAATATTGTCGCTAGCAGCGGCTTGCTCAGCAGAATCTGCAGCACTGCTTTGCAACGCTTTGTCCGCTGAATGCGCCCTTTATTGAGCGGGGTCAGGGTTCCAAGATGGATGCCATACACAGCAAAACATAACGGTTTTCGCGTGGCCAGTCCACTGGCTTCGCACAGAGGCAGCCTGGGTTCAATTCCCGGCGGAGTCACGCCCGGATATTCGCACGTGGAAAACGTGGCAGACTTGCCGTTGTGTTTGCTGGAGAAACTCCAGTTTCTCCCGGCATCGCGTGCCGTCGTTGCTCCATTCTCCATCCGCATTCCAGTGGGTGCCAAAAACTAGTAGTTCAATCGCCCTTCAAAAACGTGTTTGAGATAAAATTGTGCCCTGCGATTGCATTCAAAGAAATGTAGGAGTAAATAGAAAAAAATATTAAAAATGAGCTATGAAACCATTTCATACTAATTCATTACGCAAGATGCAGGAAATCATCTTAAAAAAAGGTTATTTCGCGGTAAACCATTTATAAAAGACACAATAACTTAAATTAAGTTTTTTTTTTGTAGGTACCGCTAAATTTACAGTAAAAATAGTATTTACGGTTGATATCGTTTATCCTCGTTTCTCTTTCTGTCTTAGTCTGGACTTAGCGTTAGTTGCGCCACTGCGCACTGCCTCCGCTCACGACATGCCTGTACCACAGTTGCACGAGACAAAGTTAGTTACAGTCTTTGCTGCTTAGCTTGAAATTATGGGGACAGAATTATCTCGGTCTCCTTTCTGGCGGTAGTTTCTTACTTCGCATTGACTACATTTCCCAACTCCTCGCACGCTCTTAAAAGTAAGAATTTATTGACCAGGCTAGACGTAGAAACTGAACATTGATAGTATCGTAACTCGTTTTCACAGGTCCCCTTTGAGCTAGCACGAACGGAAAATGACTTGAAAGCCACGGGACGATAATTTACGACTTATGTTTACGACGTTAATGGCTTGATTATATTTACGCGCCTGACAAACTAGATGGAGTTTCTGAAACACACTGTCTGTTTAAAAATCAAGCGCTGTGCGGTTACTTTAATCACGTAACTGTGACAGTGTGGAGGTGTATACCGCACGTTGCTTCAGGAATTCTCAACTCCCGTGGTTCTAGGTAATTTATTACTTTAAACGTCAGTCACGAAGTACCGTTTTATACCTTCGAGCTTTCACTAACTAAATTATCGTGATGGACTTGGATCATAAAATTAAGTAATTATGTCTTAACGAAGTGTATATGGGGTTCTTACTGAGGTTAAGGGACCGCGATGGCGTAGTGGTCAGACTACTAGCCTCCCACCTAGGCGAACCGGGTTCGATTCCCGGTGGGTTCACTCACGGATTTTTGCATGTGGGAATCGTGCCGAAAGATCCAGCTGGTTGACAGGTTTTCTCGGGGGTCTCCCGTTTCCGCCGTCCCTGCATTCCGGTGCTGATCCACACTAGTCTCGTTTCACCCTCATGGGCGCTCAAGACCACGATGTTAAGAGCTGCCCAAATCTCTCCACTGCTTAAGCCTCTGAGACAAGCACGTATTCTGGCAGCTATTTTTGTGAGTGCTCAATTAAGATAAACTTGAACCAACTATATTCAGATTAGCTCCCAGCTTCCCGTATACCATACCGTACCATATGCACTGCTTATGAGAACCGGCTATAGATACGAAACTATTAACTCAAATTAAATGAGTACTAGCGCGAAAAGCTGGAGATCCGTAGTTAGAATCCAGATTCGGGACGTATTGACCACGTTAACTTTATTTGTCTAATAAATGCCAGTGGCCACTCGACCTGGAAAATCTGAAAAACTGAATAAGTCAGGGAATTTTGTAGCTACAGGGGAAAGTCAGGTAATTTGACAAATAACTTAGAAATATTTAATAAACAATCAGTAAGTATTACATTTGCGAACATGAAGCGACAAGTTAAAGAACTAGAAATGTTGGGGAACAAAAAATTTAAATGGTTGAAGAAATGAAAAAGGGAGTTCATGACATCAGTGCAAAGAAGGAATGTATAAAAATTAACTAAGGTTTCGTAATTTTTGAGAGTTGTTCAGTTTTCTTGTAAATAATTTTATGACTATGATTTATGCTGACAAAACGAAAGTAGTGAATTAATGTTGTATAGTAAATTTATTTGCAATACGTTAAAAATTATGCAGGTTTCACAGTAAAATGTCCTACCAACACCATGCGAGCAGCTATAAACCGCGGATAGACTATAATATGTATCGCCAAGACAAATTCTCGGCCGCTCGTGAATGTAAACAGCTTCCGAGGCAGCTGTAGATAGTTGGGCGCGGAGTGCGTGTGAAACTAGTTGCGGAGTGAAATGAAAAGTGGTCCCTCCCAAATTAGTCTCGCGCTGTGAATAAAGCGGCGAGGAATGTTGCACGGCGACGCGCACTAGTGCATGAGAGATCCAAGTGGCCGTTTCTTTTCTCCCGCAGCCGCGGAGGAAAGTTAGGTGAACGGTTCGGCGTGGAGGCCCGAGTACTGGGGGCCGTGTCAGTATAGACTACTCACATTTTCTTCACACTTTTTTTTAACTAACCTTTGAAAAACCACCCCATGTATGTATGACGAGCTTGGATAAATTTCCAAAACATATCATGTATACCTTTGCTAACATAAAAGTACTTTTTTTTTTTTTGTTTAAATTGAAGTTTTGCCAATACTTCATATATAAATTATGATGTTTCATTAAAAACTAATATGAATACAAGCAGGGACATAACAGGTTTGTTGGAAATTGCTAGTAGGAAATAATTTTTTTGCAAAATATTATTACGCGCAGTGCGCACAAATGCGGTGCGCTGTACATGTGGGTGTTATTTTCTAGACTCAGTTCGGCTTTGTTTGCATGAGGCGGAGGAATATCCTGAAAGTAGAACTTAAGCAGGGCTTCAGGAAAGTTGGAAGTATCCGTGAATGGACTGTACATACAGTAAGTTAAGGGCGGAGTCACACTATGCCTTTTTGCACACAGACTAACGACGAGGTAGACCAATTTTTCGTCTTCTGCGCATGTACCCAAACTCTTACCTACTCCACGCTGATACAGTTGTTAGTCGCATGGTCAACACTGATGGACGTGTTTGTTTTTATCTTAATTTTCAATAAATACGACGTGCGAAAGTCTTGTACCGTTTTTAATTTTATATTGTGGTACATTTCAGCTCCCCCCATACCTAGACCAAATAGAGTCGGAAATTAATTGTTATTAATTATTACTTAAGAACACGATAGCACGTAAAAAACGGAGTGCGGTATAATATCGTGGCCAAAAATTATTTATGTTAATCTTAACTCGTTTATAGAGCTCATTTTAAATTTAGTTTTGGTTAAAATACGAAAATAGTAAATAGTACCTTGTGGACAAAAATAAAATTTACAAGACCAACTAATAAATCTGTTTACCCAGTTTCCGAGTGCCCGCTGACGTAAATATCGAACATGTAATCTGTGTGCCTTATGGTTTTCTCGTACTACTAACGGTTCAAAATACCGGAACTTGTGTTTCTGCATTCTGGTTGAAAACTGTTCTGCACCTTCAGAAAGCTGTGACAAAATCTAACGTTCTTCCAGAGTTCATAGGCCTGTTTTCCATTGAGACGCTCGCTTCATTTTCATATCTGCTGTCCGAAGATTCTCGTTAGTGCTGCTTTTGTGAAAACCACTTTTTTTTTAAATATTATTTATGCTGATGCTGGCCTTAGAAAAAGATGGCAAGACTCCAGATTTAGGCACGGAGCTTCAATGTTCGAATCCTGAATACGCAGCACATGCTGGAGACGTTAACTTGTGCATATAGTATGGCTGGGAATTCCATCTTGGTGGGGATTTAAGCATCGACATGGCGTAGGGAACTGCTTTTCACATTTTATAAAACACGTATTGCTTGATTATTGTTGGCATAGGCTGTTCACGGTTAATTGAGCACTTTTGGAATCAACCTTTGCAAAATGTCACGGTCCCTACTTTCATGCATTTTAACGGGTACACTGAGTGACATGCGCCCAGTAAAGTCGAGAACGACGGAAGGAAAGTAGTTCCGTGCCTAAAACGCTGAAGTAAAGTTATCAAGTAAACATTTGTGAAATTAAATTATTTATATCGCTTTCAATTTTTTTATGCATTTGAGTGTACGCATTATCACATTTCTGAAATATTTACTTGTCTAAGTATTTTACAATTTCACTTGACCGACGCATGAATAAAGTGGTTAGGCCAATGATGATGTTAATTTTGCATATGGTGCGAAAATACACAAAGTGCATAAAAATAGATCTTTAGAAGGACTTTAAAAAAGTGCTCAGTTTATTGTAAACAGCCTATAGTGTACTTTCTGTATTTACCCGCAAGAAACAATTACTAATTTTTACTGGCAGTCAGTGGTTAAAAATTAAGGAAGGTAGTGCAGTTGTAATAATTTTATAACGCTAGAGACGTTATTATTCAAGCTTTGTTGTACAAAAAATTCTTTAGACATTCTTAAATGAAACTTATGGTAAAAAGTGGGTTAATCCAAGATGGTGAGGAGTGATTCCTTTTGACGTGTGACAAAAGTGAGATGTGCGCAAGAATGTCTGCTACCTTACTTCCTGTTTTCATATTTATCATTCACTCATATCCTTTGTGGGCATAGACGAACGTCTATAATTTTTGCACGCAATAAATATCATTTTGAAGAACACTAAAACGAGCGTGGTTTCCACTCTGTACCTTGCAGTGATTGTAAGCGGAAGTGCATGTTCTTGCGTAACCTTGCCCCACTTACGTAGCGTTGCGTGGCGAAGTTGATGGTCGTGACGTTGCCTGCCGGAAGGTCGAGTGATGCTGCAGACGACAATCATATTCGCCTCTACGACCCCGCACTTGTTTCCAGTGCAACGCCGTGGAAATGAGTCCACTCGCATTTCCAATTCATATCGAAACAGGGCCCTGCTAAACCACACGCAAATATTAGCGTATGCCCTATTTTTAGAAGAAAAAAAAAAGAAACCCTGGGAAACTCAAATATCGAGCAATTGTGACAGTAGGTACATAAGCAAACAATAATAGGCTATTGGCGGTAAAGTGAGCACTTTTGAAAGTCTCTCATTTGGAATTATAGTCAATAAATATATATATTTTTTTAGCTGTATACTTTAACTTCCGAGTGCGGTAGAATATAAATACTATGTTTATTACTTACATGGCAATATTTATTTTAAAAAAGTGGTTAAAGAATAAAAATGGCCGAAAGTAAAAAGTAACTAGGGCCTCAAAAGTGTTCACTTTACCGTGAACAGCCTATACTGATTTTTTTTCCTTTATTAGAATTCAAACGACAACTTAATCATTGGAGTGGAATAGGGAGGTTTGAGCGGCTCTTAATACCGGAGTATTTTAAGAGCCCATGAGGGTGAAACAAGGTGAGTATGGAGCAGTGCCGGAATGCAAGGGCGGGGGAAACGGGAGATCCCCGAGTAAATCCGCCGACCAGTGGCATCGTCCGGCACAATTCCCACATGTGAAAATGCGGGAGCAACCCTGCCGGGAATCGAACTAGGTGTAAAGCGAGTGCTCTAGCCGCTGTAGCACCGCGGTTCCAACTTAATCATTCATTTAGAAAATGTGTACATGATAAACAAAGGTGGGATCATCCTTTTTTTAATAGGCTTGGATGTAGATGTGTATGATCCATTAATGCATAGCACTATGTATTGAGATTTTTGTAGCTAATGTGCTTTTTTAAATAATAAATTAATACCAACTTAGGTGTCCCCCCCCCAAATATCAAGCAGTTCGTCAGTAATTTAATTAAACAGATTAAAAGCATATGTTCTACTTTTAAAGTGGTATTTGTGCTCATTTTGATGCTTTGGCCCTAAATAAATATTTTTAAATTTGCAAAACTATTAACCTTAACCTACGCACCGATAAAAACTCGGAGTAAAATTAAAGGCGCTTTCATTAATTTTCCTGTTGTTGGCATCAGTGGCTGCTTATGGTTTTGAAAGCATGTTTCAGTTTGTAGGGTTTTCATAAAATAAAAACAAATACAATAATTTCAGTAGTTTCTGTTACACACGTAAATCATAACGTAAGGGTAATGATTCAATATGAAGGCAGAATTAGAGTCCTACCAAATAAAATATCAAAAATGAAAACATAACTAGGATAATGCATTGTATATAATGCTTTTCTGGAAGTTATTCTGGCAATTTTTATAAAAGGAGATCACATTAGAAGTCAAAATACATGTAAAGCCAATACCAGAATAATTTTAGATGGCAAATACGAAAGGATGTAGTACCTAAAATACATCAGTAGCACACAAAGTTTCCTCTGTCCACACACAAAAATCCGCGTAGTATAACTGAGAACATTGAACAATATTCAAGCAAAAAATAATAATTGAATGTTTATAGTATATTTTTATCTGTGGAAAGAATTTATACGACTTGAGTAAAATCTTCAATGTAAGTTTCGTTGGAATTCGTTGCGGTCACAGGAATCTGGTAATGCTTGTGACATAAGCTACAACGAACGACCTTCAACCCCGCAGCTAGGAAGATGCAACTTCCCTCGACCTTGTTCGGCTAACGGTTTGGTCCTTGCAGACAGTCTGGCTGGCGACGCATCGTGTTGGTGCGTGTGTGTATGTGCGCGCGCGTATGTGGGGAATGTTGCAACTTCTCGGAAGTGCTGCGAGGAGATGTTGGAATGTGGGGGCTGCTTTACTTCTGTCGGTACGCCTGTGGTTGCTGCAGAGCAGTGTTGCCAATTGCAATTTCGAAAATCCACCGAATGTTCACAAAGTCTGCTAAATTCCCGCAAAATATTTTTTTAAAAATGCCAAAAATCATACAAAATATATTAAAAATAATAATTTATAAGAGAATCGCGTTAAAAATGGTTAAAACCGTATTATACTCTGCTAAAAATTCCGGTGGCCGCTAAAATAAGTATTTATCTGCTAAATGTTTTTAAATTCCGCCAAATTAATGGGAAAGTTCATTAATTTGACAAAACTGCTACAGATAAAATATGTTCTCGTTCGACGCCATGACGCGGTGCTCACATGATAATTTGAATATTGTCGTCTTCCCGCTCACTAGAAGGAGAAGCTAGGAAAAGAAGCCCTTGTTACGGCACGAAAAAGAAAGTGATTTTGTACCTGGTAGTAGCCCGTTTCGACGAATGTAATTTCCGCGGGAGGGGAAGGGGGTAGCGGAGATAATCGAAGGAAAAGAAATGGTAGACAATCATTTGTTAAGTGGTAGAACCAGGAAAGAGTAAAGCTTTTTATTTTCACCGTTGTTATAGTTTTATATGCGGTTCTTATTGGCGGGTGGGAGGAGGTTATTGTAACCTGATACTGAAACAAAGGCTGTCGTCGCGTGTCTGTTAGTGATTTATCACTGGCGACCGTGAATTCAGGTTACCCAAGGCGGGTTATTGTCCTGCTGCGTGTTTACAGAAATTCCTCCTCTTTTCGCTCCACGCGGTACCACTTGATCTGCCCCTCCCTCCCTACATCCCTTACAACCACTCAAAAACACACATACCACAGCCTTGTGTCCTAGTTTGCTTCCAGGAGTCTGATATGCATTCAGAAGCTACACATTAATTTCCATGATCACTCGGTTGTTCTAAAACTCCTCCCCCACCCTTCGCATTCTCCCTCCCCTTTTCTTGTTTGCTTCCTGGTGGCTAATAACATAATTCATGATCTACGCACAAATACTTTTCTTGGTCACTCGGTTAGTCTTCATTTAAAATTCATGCACGGGATTGTACATATAACGGGACTGTATTGTATGTAAGCACATATTTCATATTTGCTGATAAGGAAATGTCACGTGAGGAGACTGTAACTCAAATAGGAAAAACTAATCGAGTTGTTACCGAAGAATCCCGAAGTCGAGTTTTTGCGGTCTTAAGGCTGGGTGTATAACCTACGCACCAAACGTAAGAACGCAACGACGCAACGCAAGAAAATTACGATCGTTTATAAAATTGCACGACGCAAGACGTCACCAACATTGTGAAACGAAAATACCAACAAGTACAATACATTTATTTCCATTATGCTTTTTAATGAACATATATATATATATATATATATTAGTTTTGTGAAGTTACTGGTATATAGTTTTTAAATGCCTAAATATCGAATCTCTAAGAACACTATTAAAATTTTCTCAGCAAGATGACGATACTAAACTATTGTAATGCGTAATTGTATTATTTATTTATGATTCGACGCATACATTTAGGCATAAATTCATTATTCAAGCAAAAATGTTAAAACAATTGAAAACTACAGCCTTCCGTACCAGTGTTAAACGATTTTTCAATTGATCACTGCTAATTTAGAAGGCACAAAACGCAAGTAAAAACGCAAGAAGTTGAAAGTTGACCAACTCTTGTATGTTTATTGCTTGCTTGCGTTTCTTGGGTAGTTTATAAACCCGGCCTAAAACTTCGGAATTAAAAAAAATTGTTACATAATATACAAAATATTTTCTATCTGTAGACCTATATCATGTGAATCTATAATAAACAATCCTGAATATTTTTCTTTTAAGATATTGCAGAAACACGAGCTTGGTTTACATGCTTTGATTTTGATTGTGAAAGCTCAGCAATCTCTACCAGCGTGGCTTGCATACATGTAAGTTCGTGCCGCATGTATTTTCAGAAATGTTCGCTTGCAATTGTTTATAAAGCAGTGCTTCAACTTCGTGATTATGATTCATATTCTCTGGAATGGATTAACATTATGAAATACGTGAGAATAATCCACGGAGTCTATTATATATTGTCCAGTCCTAAAATAGGAGTNAATGGATTAACATTATGAAATACGTGAGAATAATCCACGGAGTCTATTATATATTGTCCAGTCCTAAAATAGGAGTAACATACAGGGCAGCAACGCCATGCTCATTGTCTGCCAAAATGGAAAAGTGAAAAATTTTATAAGCTGTTCTCGGTAAACTGAGCACTTTGGAAAGCCCTGATAAAGATCTACTTGTATGCAAGTTGTGTATTCTTCCGCTTTACGTAAAATAAACATTGCCATGGGCCTCACCACTTTACTCATGCGTTTGACAAGTGAAACTGTGAAATTATTAGATAAGTAAATGTTTTGCAAATCTTTTCATTATTTTGCACTTTGATGCGTTAAATAATAATAATAATAATGGCGTGTGGGGAGTGCACCCAGGGCAAGGCAACACCCTCCAAGTGACGGTCTTTCCAGCTAGGACCCGTAGGTGACCGTCATCCCCGGGCATGACAGAAATGAGACCCTAGAATGGAGCGGCGGTGGAATGCAAGGGCGGGGGAAACGGGAATACCCCGAGAAAACCCGCCGGCATGCGGCATCGTCCAGCACGATTCCCACATGCGAAAATCCGGGAGTGAGCCCTGGCCACTACGCCACTGCTGCCCCTTTGATGCGCTAAAAAAAAAAAAAAAAAAAAAAAAAGCTAAAGAAATAATTTAAGTTTTTATTCGACGTTAAGATATGGAACTACTTTCCCTCCATCGTTACTAACTTAACTGGGCGCATGTCACTCATTGCGCCCGATAAAATATATGCAGAGAGGAGCAGTGCTTTTTTTCTACTGTTTGATTTCAAAAGTGCTCACTTTATCACGAACTACCTTTAGGTCATTGTATATTCAAGCGTTAGTGCCGTGGAACCTACTTTGGCAAACGAATTAATGATAAGGTTCTCTCGTTATACTGTTGAGTTACACAACTCTTTATTTACATGCTCCTTCTTTCCGGGATTACTAAGTTTACGTTTGAAAGAATATCAAGCACAAAGCGAAGTAATAAAATTTGATACATCTCCTTTTATTATTTTCAGTCTTTACGACATACTTCTCAGCTCACGTCTCTAACGTAATTATAGAATTGTTGTCTTCAGAAATTAAATAATTTTTTATTTTTTTATTTTGCTTTGCATGCCTAATTTCTGAAAAGGCTTCTGGCATTCTACACAAAGAACACTGGCGGTTAATTATCGTATTATGTGCGAGTACAAATAGTTCGGTAAAAGTTTTGACGTGTAAACATAACAAAGTTCGTGTCCTTGCTTTTTACATTTTCTGCCGCCCAAAATTTTACTTTTTAAAGATTTGGTGCAATGTTGTAATAAACTAATATTCTTTTGGGTATTTTTACATTCGGGAACTAGTACGTCTGATATTTATTTTTTTTCCAAAACTTTTGTTTCTTCAACACGCAGTGTAACATAAAGCCTTGCGTTTATTTGAGGGCTAATCCATAATTGGAAATGGCGGGGAGGGGGTGGCACAGGGACAATGAACCACCCTCCCCTCCCCCAAAGCCATCACATTGACATGAAACTGTCGTGCGAATGTTTTCTAACTGAAATGAAATAATATCGGAATTGTTTTAAATACTGGTTTTATTTCATTAATTTAATATTGTTTCCTAAAATTATGATGGGTGTGCGCTCCCCTACTATGCCACTAATTAAAAGTCTAGACCTGCAGTTGCACAATGGAATAATAACACTCCCCCCTCCCCCAATTCAATATCTACCCGAAAGTCTAGATCCGCTCCTGCGTTTATAATCATTCTGCAGATTCGGAAATACGCTCTCTCATCGAGCCCACTAGGAGCTACTAACTGTGAAGGTTCGGAGACTTGTAGTTGAAGAAAAGAACTGTTCGTTGTAAACAAGCTGTTTTTTTTTTCTTTCGTGGAGCTTTTTCCTCCCCAGGGGATGAAACGTTGCTGCACTTAAAAACATTCCTCTGGTCTGCTCGGAGGAGCTACCGAACCAGGCTGGCGCCAACACGCAGGGCTGTCGCCAGCCTGTCAAGTTCTCTCGTAGTTTCGACGATAAGGGGAAAGAAAGCCTTGCTGGGTGACATCGTCGTACACCGTACTCGCCTCCGTCTTCCTGTTTGCGCGGTCTGTAGGTACGACAACGACGATCACCAGTGTGCGAAGGGCATCGTGAGTTGCTTTCTGGTTGAACCTACGGTGTAGCGTGTGTCCACGTGGCTGTTGTACGAGACGCGCCCTGGGCACGGCTCGGACAGACATTTCTTCATTTGAACTATTCTGAATCGGGTAAGTGGCACATTTTTTCTTATTCATATGTCGTGTTTTTGCCATTTACCTAATTGTATTCGGTCGCGTGTTCTAGTCCCCGTGATTACGGCATTGCGGTGGGAACCAGACGTTGAAATGAAATAGACAAAAATACGAAGGTGCTTGCTTAAATTTATTTTGTGATTTTTGGTTAATTTATACATAAATGTGTACAGCGTAAGGTCTTAGGTCACTGTTGACAAAACAAACCTATGTTTCAATCTGTCGTTTGTGTGCTTATGTCATGCTCTTGAGCTTACTTGAAAACTATGTCGTAGGAAGAAAACTCTCTGGCTGTCCCAATTGCTCACTTACAGGAATATATATATATATATATATATATATATGGGAGAGAGAGAGAGAGAGAGACTACAGCGAGAGATGGCTTTGTATACTCAATGCGCTGTCGTGCTTTCGGGCATCTTTCAAGTTTATTAACATATGCAGGGTTATTTGCACATACATTTTTCATCACACAAGCGTATTTGAACTGTTGAGTTTAATTAGTCAATAGGTATATGAAATAATGGTTGACATATCGAGTTCGTTTCATTTCATAGTGTATTAATTGTTGGCCCTAAGCAGAAAGGAGTCAAATTTTTTTGCCTAAAATAGCCGCGTAAATTTTGTAACAAGACCCCAGGAACAGAAATAATAACAGTTGTTAAAATTTTGACCCGTGCGTTGTTTCTTTTTCGCGTGATTTCTGGTTTATTGAAGATTCTATTGTGTGTACAATATGAAAAAAAAAGGGGGGGGGAGGAGATACACTTACTGAATTATATGAAAGAGGGCTTGCTCTCTGGGAAAAGTATACTTTAAATTGAGGTACGCCCTAAAACTATGTGAAAAAGTAAACCACATTAACACGAAACCGCAATAATATGGTGTACTGATTGCAAAATACAATAAATTGTTTCGTTTTAGCTAGAACTGTCAGAGGTTTTTTCTTGGAGGAAATTAATTAGCTTTAAATATTTCTGTTTTTACAGTATACGTTCGTGGGTTAACGATATTTTGTGACGTAGTAACTACTTGTCTTATGCGACGTATAGGAATTTTATGAATTTCCAACAGCATTCTTTTAAATTATGGCGAAATTTGTAACATTCTGCATGTATTGTAGATGAGCCTTATTTTTTTTTTCTGATTCGTTTACTCGAGTGTTTTGTTCTTCTATACAGTTTCACTGCCGTTAGATTATGCATCGCGCACTGTCTGTCCTCTGAATACTCACTAAACAGTGCTATTACTTTTCAAAAGACTCTCCTTGTGTTTCTTCCTCCGTTCGTTTCCGATTACCAAGGAGCAAACAAAGTTATACTTCATTTCATATAAGTTGGCCAGATTCTGACAGTCAGTGAGTGGCACTTGACGTATTTCAAACAAACAACGTGCCATTTACAAAACCTGTATCAGCTGATGCATGAACGAACGAAAATTAATATTACGTTGGCTATTCTGAGTGCACTGCCGGCGCACATCAGACAAGAAGGAAATACGCCGATAAGAATGAGTTCCTACATTAATTAATACATTTTATTTTACGTGGTCATAAAACAGCGGTTTTAAGTGTTAGAAGCTAAACTTTGTGCTGAAGTAGAAATGTACAGGTGTTCAAAATTAAAGGTACATTAAAACTACCCATATCCAAACAAAACACAATTTCAAAATCTTTTTTTCACGTTTCATCCCCCCCCCCCTCCTATTCAACCCGGCTTTCCTTACGTGTTTGATATTAATTCCAAAAGCATACAGAAACATTACATACTGTTGTTGAATTATTTTTTCCAATAATTTGATGAAACATATTTCAAATTCGTGTCGTTTCGAGACCAGTAATAGAACAACAGTCAACTTTACAAAGACGCTACCTATTGAGAAAAAATGCGGCTCAGACCACTCGCTTAAATGTTTTGCGCGCCATCTGTGGAATTATTTTTGAAGCATTACAAGCCAGAAGAGAATAGCGTTCGTTTTCTTTATATAATACATTTAAGAACAGACACCAATAGTTTTATTTTTCGTGAGCTCTGCATAATTTTTAAAGTAACATATATTTCGTGTACAGCGATTTTGAGTACTTGTCCTTTATATTCGGCAGGTAATCGTTCGTCTACGTAAGTTATACGCCATATTGTTCTTCTACCATATTTCCTTGTTTTCGAACAAGTGGGACAGGCGTGAATAGTTTTTAAACAATTATAACGTTATTCCAAGTCACATATTTCCAACTCGAATATATTAGTTATAACGTTCAAAGTATGATAATAGCTACAACTATCGTCTCGCAAATGTTACCCAAATTCACTGTCTTGGACAAATTAAAAAGAGTTAGCAAATATTAGATTTTTTGCAAGGTTTTATATTTTTACTTTTATAACCTAGTAATTTTTTTTAGACAGAAGTCAGTCTACAATATCTTAAAATTTGTTTAGCATTACATTTTTTTGTAGTTACTAAATTTTAAATGAATTATTTATATTTTTGCCCTTTAACATAACAATTTACTGATTAATGATTTATATACACATTACTATTACTAATATACAATCGCAGCTACGTATTTCTGAGTAGCAAGTTTGCCTAAAACGTTCCACGAACAGTACATTGACAAGGGAATCGGTTGATGACAGCATGAAAATAAACAACATCGTTGCCATGTGGCCGTTCGGCTGATGGCGGAAAGATACGTGGTAAGATGTAGTCAGATGTAAACAGTGGTGCTACTTTCGCAGACCTGTCAGAATCTGGTCAATTTATATGAGACAGAGTATAGTTGCAACTCAACGGCAGAACCTTATCGTATTCGTTTGTTTGCCGATGTATGTTCTACGGCACTGCAGACGCTAGAACACAGAATAAACTACAAATGTTCACCTTGTTATGTTCGTTGACAAAGGCTCTTTTCGAATCTGTGCAATGTGCCTTGACCCCTTCCCGTGTCATTAGCCAATGTTCCCGTCATGAGAAATATTCGTTTGTGAATTCAGACGCCCGTATTAATTTTTTCGTTGAGTTTTATTCTGTCGAATTTCACTCTACGCGAGTTTAATTTGTCTTTGTGACGTTAGAAAGTGTTTCCCGCGGTCGTGGAAAGTTAACACCAACAAAACTACAAATTTCAAACTGTTGCGCATCGGAAAACGAACTCTGGTCCGAAATGCAAGTGACTCGTACCGTTGGCTGAAGGGGACATTATAGGGCTCATCTGTGCGCTTACCACGAACCCGGACAGCGACAATTTGACGTCATATCCGGGATGCACTTTTCAAGGGCACGAAGCGAGGGACATCGGCGAAGAGGACGGACGTCGACGGTGGCTGGGCGGTTAGCCTGCTCGCCTCCCTCCCACCAAGGCGAACCGGGTTCAATCTCCGGCCGGGTCACTCCGGATTTTTGCAAGTGATAATCGTGCCGGACGATGCCGCTGGTCAGTGGGTTTTCTCGGGAATCTCCCTTTTCATTGCTCCCCCATTCTTACCTCATTTCATTATCATCAGCTCTGAAGGCTTCGTTGTTAAAAACTGCCAAAATCTCTCAACTCGACTCAATTAAGTATGCAACATAATTTTATGCCGAAGTTGTAAGACCGTAGTACCTCGATTTCGGGTATCTTCGCTGAGTATTCGTTTCCCCATCTGAAGTTTCAGGGTCCTGGTGATTACGAAATAATGGGTTGGTAAAGGGGCGAGGGTGTGTCTGAACGCTTTTGTGTTGGAAGTGTCTGCACGAATCTAGCAACTCGGGGTGCGCCGATGATAACGCAGCTATGAGGCGCCATTATCATGACTATTAAGTCGAGGCGTGATACGCGACGAGCGAGATGGTGTATATGGGGCGAAGGAACGTCGAATGGACGGGGAGGTTACGAATGATGCACCCGTCCATGTTTCAACACCGCGTATCATAAGTGGCTTGTATTTAACGGCACGCAAAAGGAAATTACAGACGTATTAAAGGAACTGTCAAACGAGCGTTCAGTAAGGATTAAAAATAATGGTAGGCCTACCGTACTTACGGCACCACGTTTGAAAACTGGAATTATTCCGGACGCTGGACAGCGCTCATAAACGCAGATGGCAGGGTTCTACAATTCAAATCCTCCTCAGAAAAATATTGTTTGAAATTTGCAGTACTAACTTCAAAAAAATAACTATTAACAGTCTCTACACGTAAGAAGTAACTGTATAAACTGTTCACGGTAAAGTGAGCACTTTCAAAATCAGCTTCTGAAAATAATCACTGCCCGTTAACTGCATACTTGTATCTCCTACATTACACACTGCCATGTAGGCCCGCACGTAAGTTGGCAGGAAATGAAGTAAAGTAGTTCCACGTCTTGTTTAAAATCATGGCGAATCAAATTTGCGTTGTTATATCTTTATAAACGTTGGATTACGAATCTGCATGTTCGCTACACATTTAGGCTCTAAACAATTTCATGTTTTCATGTGATGCACGTATGAATAGTCATTAGGCCCATTGCAATGTAAATTTACGGCGGAAAGATACAAAATGAAGAGGGAAGTATATCTTAAGCAGTGTTCTCAAAATTACCCAATTAGTCGTGAACAGTGGTGGCGATTCGTGTAAGGGGGTGGCAAAGGGATTAGTTATTTTAGCTTAGCTTTTGAAAACTAATCAGTTTTCAAAATTTATATCTAAGCTTTACTTACAAATCTTCAGTTAAAAGAGCAACAGAGTAAAGAGGCGTGCGTGACACTACCATGCATTGGGCCGAAGCGTTATTTTAAGCCATAAAATGTACACATGTTAAATACACTACCAACCTAAGCACGTAAACTAACACTAGAAACTGAAAAAATTACAGTAGAAGGCCCTATATTCTGTAATTTGATCCTGACTCTTTACAACAAGCAGATAACACACAATTAAAATTACGCAGAAAAATATCAAACGAGTCGTAAAATGTAAAATGCCTATTCTAAGCAATATTGTCAAGAAATTTTGAATTTCGTTGTTTGTTGTACTGTACTGACACTTTGTCAGATACCTGTGTAGAATCCAAATGTGTATTTTCTACAATAATGCTTATCAAATCATTACTGAAGAAAGACAAAAAGTAATTTAATTGTGTCTGAATATTTTCTGGAACTGTGAAGTGGTTTACTGCAACAGTTTCTTGTGTGTCAACTGCACGATAGAAGTAGTCACTTTCCCAACTGAAACAGTGCACAATATCATGTAAGAACATTTTGCCTGCATGCAGACTTTAAATTCAGAAACCTGTACATTTGATTTATCTTAATCTGTTCTTACCTGAAAACGTGTTTGGTTTCAACTTCCTGGCAATTTTTCTTTTTCCACTCGCATGTGCTTGAGTGTATTCAGCAAGTGACGATGGTATCTGTTCTGCTTCAACAGAAATTGAAGCTTCTTCTAACTCCTCATGCAGGCTTGATGTTTCATGTTCCTCTCCAGAATCTATGGAGAGATGATTCCGTGGTTGTGCCAGTTGTGCTTCATCTTTTTCGGTATCCGACAGATTTGATTCCTCGGATGTGTTGCCTCCAGGAGGAGGCAGAGCTAAAGCAACCAGTTTTGCTGCTCTTGATTCAAACTGGTTCTGAAAAAGAAAATATTAATAGTGTGCTATTGTATACTCACACAAAATTCAAAATATAATTAAATTATTATATTCTAGTAGAGGAATTTGCATTTTATTCCAAGAAATACTTATAGCAAGAAATTAAAGTTATGTTAGTAAGGAAGTAGCATTGCATCCCAGAAGATACACGTACTTAGAAATATTATTTTGTGGAGGATTGGCACTGTATCATCTGGGATACATAAAATGTTTACACTCGTCAAAACAAACATGCACTATAACTCATACAAACAATACTCACAAACTAACACTTATTTATTACAAAAACAATATTTGTACCTCCTATTCTAAAACGTTTTCTTTTTTACAATAAAATAAATAGTTTTATTGCCTTATTTTTACTAATAGCAGCCCTTCTAGCGGCTATGTTGACACTGTGTGAGCTATGAGTCCTAGAAGTACTAAATGAATGGCAACACTGATCACAGAGACCTCTAGAGACTTGAAAGTACACTACAATAAATAGAAGTTAAAGTCGGCCATTTTGTAGTTATAATGATCTTTTTCTTTTGTTGTGTGTCCTGTAGGATACAGTGCCAATTTGAGGGTTTATAATATCACGTGAAACCATTCATGGTCTCAACATGTAGGAATAAATTTCAATTTTAATCAGCTGATTGTAATTAATTTCATGGAACATGATATATCGTAAAACAAAATGCGTAAGATTTATTCTCGTTTGTCTGTTATTAATACTAGCAACAGCGTGATCCCGTAACATTAAATTACGCGCTCTCTTGCACACTCCCAATAGTTATTTTATAGGTTAAGTTGATGTTATTGTAGATGGGTTTGGGTTAAATGCTATAAAGACACTGTATTTCAGTGAAGGTACTTACTTATACTTGAGTTTAGTTTTTAATAATTTGTTTTAGTTTGGGCCGTTATTGTAAGTGTTTAACTTCCTAAGAGCGCGCGACAGTAAAAATTATATTTCATCTGTAAAAAAAAAAATGTTTCAAATTTGAAACAAGGCACGTAGTCGTTAATAACTTATTTAAGTTGTTCAATCGTATGTTGAAACGTTTTAAAAGTCCTTTTAAAAACTTTCGCTACTGTAGTCTAATTTTTCCGCTTTTGTATGTTCTCTAAATGTTCGTTCTAAAATTACACAGGTACAGATACGTATTACGGACGTCGTCAGGTTTACAAGAAAACAACGATATGGATCGATTTGAGGTTATGACTTTGATGTTTCAATAAACACTCATGGCTTAGCAGTACTATTAATGGAATATTAAATATTCTGTTAAACATAAAAAAAATTAAGTTAGGTGTGTATTTTATGTTGGTAATTTTCAACGCGGATTTTTTTAGTAGGGAACTGATAGTTAAGTTTCTGACAGTATGAAATAATATCAGAAAAATAGCCCAGCAAAATTAGGCAGCTAAAGTCTTACACAAATGTACATTTGCTGTGACATTAAAAATAAAGTAATCATTTATAAAAATAGTATAAAATTTTAAAAAAATTGATAAAAATGTATATATTATTTTGTTGATATGAATATTTTTTTATGCTGGACTTGTATAAGAAGAATAGTAGCTAAAATATAGCTGTCCATATATCACACAAGCTAAATTAAAAGTTCTTGCATGCTAGTGACTTGAATACTCTTGTTGATCACTAAATGCACTGTTTTGTGTTATCTTCATTTCAGATTTGTGAAAGCATTAAAATACACCGTAATTTATATATATATATATAAATATATATATATATATATATATACACAAGTATAAAACGCTTGTATAGGCTGTTTACCTTAAAGTTAGCACTTTTGAGGCTCTAGTTTTTGTTCCTGTCACCAGTTTTATCTTCCCACAACTTTTTAAAATAAATATTTCCACGTAAGTAATACACAATGTATATATTTCACCGAACTCGAACGTTAACGTCTAAGGCTACAATTATATATATTCTATTATTCCAAATGAGAGGGCTTAGAAAGTGCTCACTTTACCGCGAATAGCCTGTAACACGTGACATATTAAGGAAAGAACCAAACACGTCATACATAGGGTGATATTTCAAAGGTTTGATTCTAAAAGTGTGCAGAAATAGCAAATAGTCTACAGCAAACACATGTCATCATGAGGAATAGTGGATTGTCGTAATTGTATTTCTTCGTTTAGCGAATTGAAGTGATGATGTGTTTTATTGTTTAAAAAAATAAGCTGTTACAGAATATATCGTAGAGTTGAGATGTTCTAGTCGGCGCTTAGTAACGAGAATAACGAGCTCTTCAGCCCATGGGGTGAAGATGTAGGATTGGCGGAATGCAAGGGTAGAGGAGAACGGGAATGCCCCGAGAAAACTCTGCGGCTGATGTTTCCCACAGACTAAAATCCGGGTGACTCTGCTAGTTCGTCTTGGTGCAAGTGTGACCACTACACCACCGTGGCCTCCAAGTGGAGCGACCGTTGTAGTTATTTAAAGTCGCAGTTGCTAACCAGCCGTTATGGTGACAGCAAGAGAGACGCGATGCAATGCACCGGGATGGTCTGGCTGTGGTCCAGAGGGGGGGCTCGTGCGATCTCACTGCCGCGGATGCTGCAACCGCCTCTGGCGCTCGTCCCACCGGGTCAACACACACGTCTTCCCGGGTCCCCGAATAAAGGAGATCCCGCGCACCCACGTGCTCTCAGGTTTCCGCAGTTACGTGTCCCGAAAAAAAATAAATTGCTCATCTTAATTTGAGGACAAGCTTCTCTTCAAACCATCGTATGTTGCCATTAGATTCACGACTCGTCTGATATCCCCAGAACTCGTGAGCATTCAACAAAACGCAGGCCGAATCATGCCGGCCTTCCTGTGTGGAAGCAAACATCAATGAACAGTCGATAACTAGTTGGGTATGCAAACAATTGCGGGAGCTATAAGGGCTACGCTGGCACGCGCTGCAAGTACGCCATCGCCGCTACGCGCTGGGCTCTGAACTTGCGTACAGTGTTCTCGCCGTGCTGCGTGTGCCTACGAGGCTTTAAGCGGTAACACTATAATTTTATTGGTGGAAAGTCTGTAGGTAGGTTCACTGCATGCTCCTCGAGTACTTTGGTACGTATCTGACGGGCATACTCTGAGATACAGCGCTTTTAAAAAGCCGTTTTAAGCTATGTTCGAGTGCTCTGAAATGGAGTTTCTAATGTGCGTTGTCTCTTGAAAGAAATCGACCAGAGCACTCCAAAATAGCTACAAACTGCTGTTTCAAAGAGGTGTATCTCAGGGTATGTCCGTCAGATACGTACAAAAGTACTCGCGGGCCCTGCAATGAATCTTGCCGTAGAATTTCCATCAATAAAATGATAGGGCCACTGCTGAATGTGCCATAGGTACACGCAGCACGAGAACACTGCACACCAGTGCGGAGCCTTGCGCTTAGTGGCGATGGCGAACTTCATGCGCGTGGCAGAGTCGCCCTTGTCGCTAGTAGTATGATTTTGTGGGTCCGAGCACACATGGCATCTAGAAGTGGATGTGTGGATGAGCCGCAAATTTAGATCCACCATATTGGATGACCTTTGACCTTGACCTCAACCTTTCTCTTTTCTCTCTCAAAAACAGCCTAAATCACTATAATTTCCCTAAAAATTTCCCTTTTCCCCAAAATTTTCCATTTTCCCATCAAATTTCCCACAAATAATGCGTTTAATGGGCACTTGCAGAATACGACGGAATCCGGAAATAGTGAAAATGCCCTCCATATTCTTCAATTATTTACAAGCATGCTCTGTCATTCCATGCCAACACCATCCACCTTGTCTGAAGAATGTTCGAGTTCATTGCCCTGTCATGCAACTTCATGCACTACCTTGTTACAAGCATATATTCAACGACACACGCCGAGCACGCATATGCTAAGGACAGCAATACCAACCATGCACACATATATGCAAATTGTACATATACAAATCACACTTAATCTAATCGCGCACACGTCAATCACACTGCCATCTTGCCTTCGTATCCCCGCCATATTGGATTCCCACCATCAATCATAACATAGACGTCACCCCCGACGACGAAAAGGATCGCAGGGCCAAGTATAGCCTAAGTTCACTTATAAGTATAGTTGGCTGTAATTTCCGAACCATTTAAGATACAGCCACCAGATTCATAACATAGGCATCGCTCCTGTTGTAGATTAGGTGGTTGGGTTAAGTATAACTTAAGCCCCCTTATAAGCAGAGTAATCAATAATTTCTGAACTGTTTAAGATATAGTCACCAAATTCATATCACATGCATTGCTCCCTACAACGATCAGGGTGGCTAGGGTCAATTATGCCATAAGCTTTTTTATAAGCATAGTTTACCACCATTTCCCAAATGAGCCACCAGGAAATGAGTGCCAATGTAGGTCTAAATGATGTTTATATAAAAATAACCTTTTAACTTATACAACAGTCATGTTGACAAGGCACTGAAAATGCATAATTTTATAAATAAGAGGTTAATTTTTAAACTTGCAGACAAAAATGTATCGAGCGACCGTCTATGGATTCGTATTTTGAAAACAATTATGATTACGATGTAGCATGCATCAATTATACAAAAAAGTATTTTATAAATAAAAGTTATGTATTTAATTTCATATATTTTATTTCACTTTTAAAACTTAAAGAAGAGATTATGGCGAGCAACGTGTCTGTGGATTCGTATTTCCAAGACGGATTTGTAGTATATAATGCTGCAACCATAGATTATGAAAAGCATAATTTTATAAATAAGTCATGTATTTAAATAAATACATTGTTATTTAACTTTTAAATTAGTATATCGAGCAGCATGTCTACGGATTCGTATTTTCAAAGATAATTCGAATATTATGCCAGAAAACGTGATTACGAGGAAATTACCAGCACCATATTGAATTTTATAAGCATAGAATTGTTTACCTAAATATACCAAGTGTTACATATTTTCGGCCTCGTGTTTCCGAGTCGAATGCAGTGGGACGACATAAAGTGTGATTATTCGCATGTATCGATATCGCATTGACTTCAGTAGGCATAGGGATTGACCTTAGGTTTTTTAAAGTAATTATGTAACGAGTCCGACCCACGAATACAGGACAGTAGTTGCCACGCCTCGGAACGTGTTTTAGGTGCATTAAGCCTGTATCAGACAGCTAACTTAGAGGTACAGTTGGACATAATTCAACGACTGCTGTAGTTAGGCACATGGAAATTGGAACGTATCAGACCAGTGCAAGTCTATCTGAGATGAAAAATTAATTATGCATTAAGCCTTTTTTTATGAGCATAAATGTCCATAATTTTCCATCCCTCGAAGTTAGTCACGAAATTCATATTACACGTTTCACCCATGACCTAGATCAAAGCCATATAGTCAAGTTCGAATACGATGTTGGGTACCAATATGTTTATAAACGAAAGTTTTATATAATTAAGTTTTAAAACTTAGATACGTAATATAATGTGTCGCATGTCTACAGGCACATCGTGCATGTGCAGGTTTAGGCTTGTGCCATGTTAAATTAATCAAATAAAATTATTATTTTAAACAAATTATGATGCTGTTTAATTTTAGCTTAACACAATTGCAGGACAGTTTCGTGTCAATGTAGAGGTTTTGAGGAGAAGGGGTTGTGTCACCTGTGACCCTCCCCCTGTCCCCCTCGTTACTGGTTCCGCATCTGCCAACGTGATTGATTCCTTGCAATAGTTGTGATCGTGAGGCAATGTGCAGACTTTATCCCATCCAGATACATGATTTAGTACAAAAAAATTCTCCGAATTTCAACAGCAAGACCCGGAGAGGGTGACTGTTGTGAGAAGGTGCGTTTGTATTTGTAGTGGTGCTTTAGTGCGTGTCACGTCACTGCTGATATACATGTATACCAACATTAATAAACACGCACCACCTAAGTATGATCACTGCATTGAATGTGCGAATTCCTACACAGTAGGCACATGTTATATTGGCGGGAGAGTTTTGCAAGTCCATTGCAGTAGTATACACCTGGATTTTTCTCAGTGGTGACAATCTAAGTTATTATTCAACAAAAGTTGATGTTACAAACGCGAATTTGTCATTTGTATCTTCAGTGTGGTCATTTGAGAATTATGGCCATGTTTGTTAGAGATAGTGTAGTTAGTATGCGAGGATATTGCATGTTTTAAATACAGAATTTGTGGAGTTTGAATTTAGATAATTCTAAAATGTGACTGATCTTGAGCAGTGTACTCAGACTCCATGGCGGGATTTTGTCAAGTTTTACATGGTGTAGCCCTGGTATCAAAAATTCTGTACAGTGCGGAAAACATGTCGGTTATTGTTTATTACATTTTAACATTGCTCAACCATACGAAGCTATACAAATGACAAGAAAGAAGTCCATATTTTCATATTACGTCGTTAACACGTAACTTATTTTTTAAGTCGTGATAACTGAATAAACTACATTGTATTTTATTGCGTATGGACCTTTGCTAGATAAACTTTCAAGGTGGAAAAGCGTGAAAGTTTAACTCTGTTTTCAAACATTTAACTGTTTTTCTGCCAATGCGACTATCGTCAACGACTTGGATAAGATTTGAGATTTGAACACACTCATATAAATATTGTTTTTAAATTGGATGAATTTAACTCGGAATATAACGTAAACATTTTCGTAATAAAAGTTAATACTACATAATTACTCCTACTAACTCTGTGACGTGTTTCTACTGAGATATTTTTGACACCGTAAATTTTTACATTTATCGCGGCGCAAGATGTGCGAAAAAAGTACACCAATATTTGAAAATAGTTGCTCGCATGGTTAGCAAAAGCCGTTATCTGGGATTAGTTTTTCTGTATTGCCTTCCTATAACCTTCAAACTTCAATTTACGTATTGGGAGTTTATTTATGTCCTAAGCCAACCTAAGTAAACTTTATGAACACATGAAACATTAAAATACCCTCGAAATACGTGTCATAATCTCGTGGCACGCTTGAACGCCTACAGAGAAGTTTCCCCAGCCCTGTACGACATGTAGCGAAACTTTGCCTTCTCTCGCGGTATCGGTACTCGGAATGCTCGAGCAGTTTGCTGTCGGACCCTTTTGCCGATTATCTGTCCCCGCAGGCCTTCTAGCGTTGTTTCTATTCCTCTGCTCGCCGTATTGACTCTACTTTCTGCTGGCCTCGCAGTCGATCACTTCTCTGCACTAGCGTTCCATCGGAGAAAGAAAGTCTTACCTCAGTTATATCTTCCCAAATACTTGTTCGTATCTCGGGGCAGAAATTAAAGTATTTGCCTTCTCAGGGAAATAAGGGGGAAACCAGATATTATTGCTTCTCCCGCGAGCATTACGTGAAACTCATTTCCTAATCGCACGTATGAGGATGGGACTTGAGGAACGCTCTCAGATTTGTTTGGCGTTTTACTGAAGATGTTGTGTCGAAACTGTTCTTAGAGGAGACAGCCACACGTGCGTGCTAGCTCTGTCACTTTCATCTGCAGCGGATATAACGGCGTGCATCATTTTACAAACCGCGAAAAGCGTGAGCCAGAGGACACATCACTACACCAAAACTCGTAGACTGTAGATTGTTCTTAAAATGAGCCGCAGAAACAATGTTCGCCGGCGTTGAACTTCTCGTACTCGCGCAGTTCATTCCATCGTGGCGGGATTTTATTTTACACTTGAGTGCGCTTTAAATGAGCGACTTATTTATCAGTAGCGCTAATTCAATGTTTGTTAAACACTTTGTGAATTCAATTTGATAACGAAAAACGTGTAACATTGCAAGGGTATTTTACGAACTGCGTCTCAGTTCAGTGAGAATGTATTCTACACAGCTTGGCCTATGGAGGCGTGAACTGAGCGGTGCAGTGGCTTCGTAAAATACTAGTTATTCGCAGGCCTAAAATTTTGCGCAGCTGATTGCTTTGTTAATTAAAATGCCTTATGCAATTGGGCGGTAACGAACAGGAATATTGGTAAACATTAACGCTAGCATGTAGTTTGTAGTCATTGCTTGAGTTTGATCATTCTTTCATAACAAAGACGTTTATGTCGAGGCTTTTATTTACGTCTGCTATTTTGATGACGCAAACTGACAACATACTAAGACTCGTTATCATAGATCGTTTTGCTTTAGGTGACATCTGCGTCAAAAGCACACTAAAACACAATTTCATGCTATTCGTGGTAAAGTGAGCACTTTTGAAAGCCCTCTCATTGGGAATAATAGTCAATAAATATGTATATTTTATTTTAGCGTTAGACGTTAACTTCCGACGGCGGTGGAATCTACATACTGTGTTTATTACTTACATGGCTATATTTATTTTAAATGTTGGTAATTTATAAAAAATGGCTGAAAGGAAAAGGTAACTAGGGCCTCAAAAGTGCTCACTTTACCGTGGGCAGCCTATAGAAAAAGACACGTAAATATGAGCAAGCGATTTACAGTGCTACAGATTACATGCAGTTGATGTCAGACCTACTTGTTATTGAGAAATTAAACTATTTGGACGTAATTTCTTGTGGTCCGTCCATCGCGTGACCCTGTGAAGTCAGTCTCGAGGTACGTGGAGTCCTGGTTTTGAATCCTAGCTAGAGGACGAATGTAAAACAAGTTAATATTATGAACCGCCCACTGGTCTAGCTAGCATTCCGGCGAAAAGCGGTGCCTCAGGACTAACCTCGTTGAAATTACACCTCACGCCATCTTGTTTATTAGTTTAGTTTTCCAACCCGTTGTGATGCACGCCTACAAGTTCGTGCGGTTGCCTACCATACCTCCTGCAGTGATTTCTCCAACTAGGAAAGGGTCTCTGTGGCTGAGCGGTTATCCTGCTCGCCTCCCACCAAGGTGAACCGGGGTCAATCTCCGGCTGGGTCACTCCCGGATTTTCGCATGTGGGAATCGTGCCGGACGATGCCACTGGTGGACGGGTTTTCTCGGGTATCTCCCGTTTCCCCCGCGCCCTTTCATTCCGGTGATCTTCATACTCACCTCAATCACCCTCATAGGCTGTCAAGACCTCGCTGCTAAGAGCCGCCCAAATCTCTTCACTCACTCACTCACTCACTCACTCAAACTACGGGCAAGCCTTTAGACGCCCCTCTTAAGAAATGTTTGCGTTATAAATTTCATTTTATTGCGATCAAAACATAATTTACATGTTCCATAAAAGATAGAAAAAAGATCATACTCCAGAAGCGAAGATGTATATATGTATCAGAAGTGGGAAAAAGTCATTAGAAATTGTATACACTATATCAACGCATATCTGTGAACAAAAACAGTTTTGGTTTCCATTTGTTCTAATTCTGGCTCTATTTACCAAAATTTAAGAAGGGGCAAAGCATACTCTTTCTCTTCCTTCGCTGCTAGTTGTTACGCCACTGCACCACAATCTCAGGACAACGAACGGTTTTGGCCGTTAACATTCGACTGAGGCGACCCCGGACCTAAGTTCTTATCTCAAATAGATACTTGTTTGTCCTTCGCCATCATCTATAAAAGTGTGCAACATCGTCTCGGAAGCGTCCTGTGTGTACCTAGTTCATGGTTGATTTGACATTTTTGAAATCAGCCTTTGAAAACCCCTTGCTCCTGGGGTGCGCATATTGTAACGGTTATTGATTGGCATGTTCGCAAGTAATGTTGGCAGCAATACAATTAAAAGTTTTGTTGTGTATTAACGCGGTAAAAAATATTTAATTTTTAAAATTTTAACTACAGAAATTAATTTTGTTTTATGCGTATCAGAGCACTAAGAGGCACATTAGGAACATAATTATCTTTAACAATTTCACTGACGACATATAGAAGGATACACAATATGGAGAAATATAGATCCTAAACAGGGCTTTCAGAAGTTAATCATTAATAAAATAATATATAGTATTAGATAATCATTAATAATATTTAATTTTTATTAATTAACCGCGCACAGCCAATATCAGTGTTAATTATTGCTGTACATGGTGGAAAGACACATACCGTAAAGTGTGATGAAATTTATCAGCAGAGGTGAACTGGTCACATGACAATGTAAATGTTAAGGTCAGGTACCATAATTGCTACCTGCCATTGTCGTGTGATCAATATTACCCCTGCTGATCAATTTCACCCCCACTTTACGGTAGTGTGCTAAAATAAAAAAAAAAACAAATATGGATTTTAAAAGTGGTCATTTAGCCGTGGAACCAGTTGTGGTTAGTTCGCTGGTTCTCCGCGCCGGCGCTCCTGCTGTCGCGGTTCATCTCCCTAGTAACTCGGAGAAAAAAACAGCAGTCCCCCTATACACCCCCTGGGGCGCATGCGCGCACCGACAGAGCAGACGGCCATTAGCATAATGAGCGGAGCAGCCTTGCTTGGCGTGGGAACGCAGCTGAGGACGTCGATAGCTCGGCGGCAAAAGAACAAAGGAATTTGCTGTGTGCGCATTTTTTTACTATGCCGTCTGTTTTAAAATCATTACTACAAAACATTAAAAAAAAAAAAAATTCTCTGGGGTTTTACGCTCATCGAAATTACTTGTTCGCATTCTTCAAATTTGCGACGTTACATATATAATATTAGCTTACATATAACACTAGCGATCATCAAGCGCGAGTTTCTTTATGTATAGTCCATTCACGGTTACTTACAACTTTTCTGAAACCCCGCTAAATTTCTACTTCCAAGGTATTCCTCCGCCTCATGCAAACAAAGCTTAACCAAGTCCAGAAAATTACATCAAAGGAGCAACATACCACATTCGTGAGTTCTCTTTGTAATAATATATTGCATAATAACTATTGTACAACACACCTATTTTCTCACTGTTTTTATTAATATTAACTTATAAATTAAACAAATTTTTTAAGCAAAATATAAATAGAATTTCAGTTGAACCAAAATACTGTAATTTTTTGTCGATAGAAGTTAAAGCCGCTTTCGATACATGACATATTTAGGAGACAACCAAGCACGTGGTGATTTTTCAAACGTTTGATTCAAAAAGTGTGAAGAAACCGTGAATAAACTATAGTAGGGGCTATCAAAAATTCCAGTAGTGTGATACTACCTGCCCGCCACCAAGGCGAACTGGGTTCTATTCACGGCGGGTTCACTCGGATTCTCGCGTGTGCTGAAAGGTGACGGACGTTGCTGTTGGCTGGCGGAGTTTCTCGGGGCACTCCTATTTCCCTCGCCCTTGCATTCCGCCGCTGTTCCAATTTCACCTAATTTCATCTTTATTGGCCCTCAACACCTCGTTGGCCTTGAATGAAGAGAGTCGTGCAACACTTTAATTCATTATCATAAATTTTTTTCCAACGCTCTTGTCATATACGGCAATAAAAACTTTTAATTGCTGTTTAAAACCGTTCTAAATATTTAAAACATTACGTACACAATGAAAAAATTCATTCAAGTGGTTCTCGTATCTACAGTTTATAAACACAACACAACACTGGTATATGGACGGGTAGTACAGTGGTAAAGTCAAGGCGCCCGTGTGAATTTTGGGCACGAGTTCGAATCTCCGTCGAACCCTAATTTTTTTAATAATGCGGACAATAACTTGGCACGCAAAGAAAATACTGTATTTTGCAAACGGTAATAATTTTCGTCAAAACTAAAAATAACACTCGCGTGCTCTAGTTACTTCACATCATTTTCAAGAAAACTAGTGAAACTATTCTAATAAGCAATCAATTTATGTAAAAGGCGAACACTAATAGAAACTGTAATAGTAAGCAATCAATTTATGTAAAAGGCGAACACTAATAGAAACTGTAATAGTAAGCAATCAATTTATGTAAAAGGCCAACACTTATATAACCATATTAAGATGTGCTAGCTGGTTTTATATAGGCCTACGCAAATTACTAACTGGTAGCAGCTCTACGAATGGGGTTCATTTTTACTACAAACCACGCACTGCGTACCCACCGAGGGTGTCAGATGCTAGTACGCTAACTGCTGTCGTGTAATATGAATCTTCCATGGCGGCTGGTATACCGGCTCGTGCCCCAGGCCTTGAAGAAGCTCGTACAAGACCATGTACGGCAGAAGGTATCGTGTAATATCGGCTTTAGCGAGTGCCGACAAGACGACCTTTTGTGTTGCTTTTCACATTCTCATTAACATACCGTATGTAAACGTGCATTACATCTCGGTGTTTCGAAAGTAACGGCCAAAACAGGGCGATGTACCCCACGTATCTAGCGAAGGGGTGATGATATTACCACCACACTCGTAACACGTTGTAAGGTCTTCCTTTCCTGTAACACTGTTCGAAATTGTGTTGCTTGCTCTCAAATGGTTTCGGAAATATTTTACGAAATGGAATTTGAAATTAGATTCTCAGTGGCACGTAGCGGCCACAATCCTCACTTTATCGACAAATGCCCGAATACATTTCTGCTTTGTTTCTCGTAAGGAATCACCTCCCGAAATCAACGCACTCCGTCCCGACTCATCCCGTATAAGCTTCTAGTGAGTTCAAATGTTTTGTTTTGCAGTTTGTTACGTTACGTTGTAACGTTTCTGAGTCGCGTTGAACTGTTATCATAAATGTTAAAATGTTTCTTTAGAGTCTAAAGACACATTTTAACATGTATGTACTGGCAATTATCGCGCACCGTAAACAATCAATTTTTGAGCGGGCATATATAAATGTATATATATATATAGTGGTAGTTAATCCATGTTCCTAGATGTCCCCGAACTCTGCAGCACATTTTAGACAGTGTGGCAGTATGAAGCTACCGTTCTGTCTGTTGCCTAACTCACCTTGATTTAAACGAAACTTAATTTACAGGGGTATACGGAGTAGAGTGCGTGTGCCACCTGCGTGTTCAAACAACGCTGTACACCCCAGCACAGTATTTGTACAGAAATGCTTTATGATGTCAGTACAGAATTCTTGACCCGCTGTAATGCAATTACTATATAATCAAGTTACGCACAGCTTTGATTAGTTGAAAAAAAAAACATAAACAAACAGCATGTTACTGTCGGGACACACGACTTCAGCAGCTCTTATGGCACTGAGTGAGTTAATGTTGGTGACATGTGTGACATGTTGACATGTTATTCTACTTTATATTTTCTCTATGCTTACAGGCATGACCCAAGCAACTCTGGGGAGTCGTGGTTCATTTTATTTGTGTCACAGTGCGTTAGTGTATTCAAATAATAAATTAGCATAGACTTGAAGTCCAAGCAAGGACGGCCACTGGAGTTAATTACGCCCACAAATGCCTTTTTATGTTGTCACTTCAGGGTTGAGCATTCCCTGCGAATCCTCTTAAGTGATAGAATTTTTTTTGCATATTTTATTTTGTGGGAAATAATTGATTTTGAAATGATGTCGATAGTAATTTTAGAAAGTTATTCACAAGAAAATGGGAGATGCTCAGTTGTTGAGTTGAAGTAAGTTGGGCGCAGGTGTACATTTCTGGTGCAGCTTCGTCCTGTATATCACGTATTGGTGACGCCAACAGCTTGTGTCAATGGAGCGGTGAAAACTTGCCCAAGCGCGAGAATTGGCAGCATTGTCGCCCGGGTTGGAAACGGCGGAGGTAGAAGGCTGGATGCGGGATCATTGTGCTCGAAGTTATTGTCGTCGACGCCAGGAGCGCTTCGTTCGCAATCAAACTCGTCTGTGGCAGCCTTTGCAGACGTCGGTTGGGAAGGAGTACTGCAGACCCTCTTAATGACGGAGGGTTCGGCTTCGAGTGGCGTCGTTTCGGCTTTGAGATACTGGAGGGAAGTTTGAACACGCGTGCTTATTAATAACTCCACAGCCCCACCGCAGCTCCTGCTCTTCAGAGCGTCCTTAACGGTCGGGTATGGTTATGAAGG